>CM068374.1:176868996-177468996 GCA_034769895.1 Magicicada septendecula
CATTAAGTGAAAACCCAAAAACCATTGTCACCTTACCTCACAAATAAAAACAACACGTATTTTCGCTTTGCATTAAGTAACAGGACAGTTATTTACAATTAGTACACTTCTTCTTTTCCACATCGTAATATATCGAGTCAATCGCATATTATGTAAAACATCGAAAATGTACTGCAGGAATGGATAAATGTACAGTTCCGATGCCACTAAATAGCTTTTGTTTTTTTGTTACTGTGGTAATTAATTCTGGTCTCCATGGTGTTTTGACATCTTTAGTAGTAGTATTTAATATATTTCATTTCTTATTCATTGCATCATCAGAAATACGTATAAACATAAATTTTATAATCGTTTAAGACAATTACAAAGTATATAGACGTATCTGTATACAAAATTACAAAAAATATATCGATACAATCGCATATTAAAAACTGCAGGAACGGATAAGGGTACAGTTCTGTTGCCGCTAAATATCATTTGTTTATTTACTTGTTATTATGGTAATTAATTCTGGTATCCATGGTGTTGTTGACATCTTTATACGCGTCAACGAAAAGCCATAATTAATCGTGCGAACGGGGCAAAATATAAAATTCCAAGTTACAAAGTATTTTCCGCCTTGTGTCAAAGGGTACCTGTGCAAAATTTGGTGGCAATCGGTATAACGGCGTGGATTTGTATTCAGTACCCATAAATCCTCAGAGTTTGATTTTACTTCCATATTCCTTAAGGAAATGGAAGTATGGTGAAAGCAAAAAAATCGTGTTCGAGATTATTGCAGATTCTGATTGTACTACACTCAAAACATGAAAAAAAGTAGTTTTACTTCCATGTTCCTTAAGGAAATGGAAGTATGGTGATGGCAAAAAAAATCGTGTTCGAGATTATTGCAGATTCTGATTGTACTACACTCAAAACATGAAAAAAAGTCGTTTTTCGAAAAGTGTCTGTGTGTCTATCTGTCTGTGTGTCTGTCTGTCTTAGTTTTTTTTCTATGGCAAACGATAACAGCCGCAAATTCAAACAGAATCAAATAATTTTTTGCATACAGCCCTGATTTGTAGAGTACTCACGACCTATTGTTTTTTGGTGAAGATCGGTTTAGGGAAAGGGGTAGTTTACCTGCAACGGTTTTTTTTATCAAGGGTAATTTTTGTTGTTGTAAACGTTAACAGCCGCAAATTCAAACAGAATTAAATAATGTTTCGCATATAGCCCTGAATTGTAGAGTTCTCAAGACCTATTGATTTTGGTGAAGATCGGTTAAGGGAAAGGGGTAGTTTACCTGCAAGTTTTATGTTTTAACAAGGGTATTTTCTATGGCAAACGATAACAGCCGCAAATTCAAACAGAATCAAATAATTTTTTGCATGCAACTCTGAATTGTAGAGTTTTCAAGACCTATTGTTTTTGGCGAAGATCGGTTAAGGGAAACGGGTAGTTTATCAGCAACGTTTTACTTTTTAACAAGGGTAATTTTTTCTATGACGAACGATAACTGCCGCATATTCAAACAGAATCAAATAATTTTTTGTATACATCACTGAATTGTAGAGAACTCAAGGCCTTTTGATTTTGGTGAAGATCGGTTAAGGGGAAGGGGTAGTTTACCTGCAACCTTTTACGTTTTAACAACAGTAAAGTACTTGAAAATTCATTTAAACTTTTTCAAACAATGGTAATTGTTAAAAATAAAATAATTTTGTTGCCAGGCAATAAAATTATAATTTTTTCATTTTAATGTAAATCATGTATGAGAGAAAATATATCGTTCGTGGCAGGCAAGCATATCTCAGTTATGTAATGTTTACGTTTCCATTTTATTATTATGACTACCGCAATAAAAAGGCAGGGAAGACACACACACACGCACGCACGCACACAAAATTCTCGTTGTTTCTGGCCTCATTCGTGTTTATTTTCTTACATTTGCACGCTTTTTAAATGGAAAGTGCCGAAACCCATACCAACATAACGCGTGCAAGCCGAAAAAGTGTCCAGCGTGGATAGCGATTTGCTTCCTGTGGATCGCTGGGCAGTGTAACTGCACGTGTTTACAGAGGAACGATTCATAGACAGACTTTTCGTCTTTAGGGAATGAACCCTCTGCAAGATGCTGAGGGTCCATGAGTGACTTCCGAGCGCTCCTTCTTTTCCGCGTGTTTGTTCTGTGAAACGTACGCTGTAGATTCGCAGCTTTACTCTAAGCAACGCTCAATAGGAAATGTTGAAAATTTTTGTCCACGGTGTACCCTCATACACACTAAACCTGCTCTGATACTTTAATTACGGACATCATAATATTAAAACTTTGGAAACTTGAGCACTACTTAATGGAGATCAATCATTAACTTATACAAGCCATTAATTTTATGCATATTTTTTATATATATGTGTACAACGTTATCGGCAACAAAGAAGTAGTTTTTGTTAAAATTCCTTCCCGGGATATTTGGCCGTAGTCCAATGTTTTCTACAAAACCAGACGTTTCGGCAATGCCATCGACTTCCATCATCAGTGAAAATCGAGTGCGATAACGCGAGGTGGTATAAGTTAGTGACCACAGTACTGTGGTTAAGGCTGAAGTAGTAAGTAGAAAGAAGTAGTTTCTATGGTAATATTTCATTTCTAAAATGATTTTAAATATAAATCTTAGAATATGGAAGTTATGTACGGTTCTCCATACCGATATTTTATATATATTGATAGGTTACCTGCAACATAACTACTTCAGTAGGCCTATCTTATATGTATCGTTTTAATTGACCTGACGCACGTTTCACTGATTGTATCAGTATCTTCACAGGTTTCTAAATAAATTAACAAATAATCGAATTTATTCGATTTCAATATCAACTAACAAGTAGTGGATTTTATTTCAATTTTAATATGAAATAACGAATAACCGCTTTCATTCGATTTGAATTATCGATTGACGTAATATTTATTAACTTAACTAGTGGATTTGCTCGGGATAATGATTATAAAAGGATTGAGTGAATAATTGAAACCTTGTGCCGAAAATATGTTTTACTTGTTAGACATATTAACAATGTTTATAAGCGATGATCTTGTAAACAATAACAAAAAGTAACAAAAACCTCTTATATTACAAGAATTAAATTATTATAATAATTTTTTTTAATAATAGAATATTTTTTTTAAATAATAGAAAGATCCAAAAAATTAAGCATAATAAATTCAGCTAAATTTATCTCAAAGCTTTTACTGTAAAGCTTGACGGTACACTATGTTTTTCGTTTGTCCGTCCGGAGCACAGACAAATAAATTATCTGGCGTGCCGACTTTTGAGCAAGCTACATATAATTGGCCGTGTGAAAAACATGGACTTTCCAAGTAAATACCTCCCACACAAAGTGATTGCCCCTGTGCCTTGTTGATACTCATAGCGAATGCAAGCCGGATGGGAAACTGCAATCGCTTGAACTCAAAAGGCATATTTGTGTCACTGGGTATCAACGGAATGCGAGGGATAAATACGTCTTCTCCTGCGGCATTCCCCGTGATGATTGTGGCTTCTGTTACGTTGGGCAACAGATTCTTTACGATGAGTCTTGTTCCGTTGCACAGTTTTGGCGGGTCGATGTTACGTAATAGAATGATAGGGGATACTTTTTTTAACGTCAATTTGTGTGGCGGCATTCCCGGGGGTTCAAGAGAATTTTTAAAAAAACTCCGTAGGGTAATAAATAGCTTGTTCCGTATCCACTACTGTATCAATGGATGAATAGGTAGTAGAGTTGCCGGGAAGCATATCCTGTATAAGATTGTTAACATATTTAACGCTGTCGTTTTTGGGAGCTAAAATGTCCCTTTCGCACAGCCATCGGTGCGAATTGTAATTTTCGTGTATATCCGGAAACACTTTCCTTATAAGTTCGTCGAGTGAAGAGACCATGTTGCAGAAATTTGAGGGAAACAAAATTAGACCGGAAGTGGGGTCTACAGGAAATTCTCCATTGCCAAGTATTGTGAGATAGCAGATGAAATGGTGACTCACACTCACAACGGGGTAAAGAACAAAACAGTTCTGCACCAATTTTCATCTTTGACTGTTAATAACTTCGGAACTAAGAACCCTATCAGAGCCGGGCAAACTGCATTTTGTAGTAAATTTTATGGGTCGTATAGCAAAAATTACTTTCCACTTTGGTCGATTTCCTCACCGTTTTCGAGATATTCGCGAAAAACCGCAAACCTGCTCGTTAAAATTCTGCTTAAGGGGTGGAAAAGGGGTGGGGGTAGTTTTTAAAAATAAACTAGATAAGAATTTTCCTCTTGTTTTGAACTGTTAGTGTGCAAAATTTTATCACGATCGGAATAAAACTGTAGATCTGTATAAAATACAAACAGACAAATATTCTTCTTTATAGGCCTATATATAGAAGATAGAAGAGCGGTTTTGGCGATTATATTAGAAAAATTTAATGTTTATATTTTATTTATTTTAATAAATTTATAATTCTAAATAGATCATCTTGTTTTGTTTTTAGTTTAATTTGTTCTTTAATTAGTAAATGATTTTTATTGTTTGTAAATATTAAGATTCTCCCAAATATTCATTTTTTGACCTTTTTGTGTTTTTTATTGTCTACATATTGTTACGACATTACAGAATGTTCCAGTGGAATCCGACTGTAATGTGTGTGCGTACGTGATTCTCAATGCGTTAGCTGGACTGTGTAGAAGTCGCGCGGCCTCGCGCACTGTGTCAAGGTAGCAAGCAATTACGTTCTGGTGTTTTCTAGTAGCGTTCTTGACGCGCAGTGTGCAATATTCTGGATTTTCGGCGGGGTATAAATAGGCCTACAAATACTCAACGACGTTCAGTTCAGTTTGAGTTGCGAGTTATTGTCGGCGATTACTCTGTGCGTTCAAGTGGTTATTGTGGCGAAGTGTTATGTGTTTTATAACGTGCGGTATAATTGTAATACAATTGCGTTTTATATTAATAGACATTTTTATTACGTGTGAACATTTTTTATTTAATTTGTTGAAAGAGACTATCTTCTTGATTACAAACTGTTTAACTGTGATAATTAAAGCTAGTGATTAGTGACGTAACTGGTGTCTTGTATTTTGTTTTTCACTGTGCCATACGATGATCACTTAGACCGTCGTAACAATATTTTGAATGTCTGGAAATTGATGTTTATTATTTAGACAATGCTTGGCAACAAATAAGATACAACTACTTGCAGAAGAAATTATAATTTGATAATATATATAATATTATAAAATAATAGCCCTACTACATGAAACTGATCGAGTTACTTATAAAGAAATTATATATGTGTATAGTCATTGTCATTCTTTATATTCAAACATATTGACACAAAAACACTCATTATGTATGTAGATTTCTGTACTTCCTGTACGTAAGTCCTGACGACGGTGACAATACATTTTTCCAAAACGTCGATACAAATGTTATAGGACTAACACTGGGTCTACGTCTAGTTAATGTTACAAAACCTTTATCGTTTATTAATTCACAGGCATTTCCGGTTCAAACGACTTTGGTCAATTCTGTATGTTCCAGTTCTAGTGTTCTAAAGACTACTTTTCAATAATAAGGTTCGGTAAGGTAAAATAATCTAGCTATAGGTTGTTATTGCGATGTTCAAAGGCTATTTGTATAGGCCTACAACGGGATGCTGTTCTACATCGCCGATTCGCTTAGTCTGTTGCTGCGATAGGGCTCTGTCTAAATCATCGTTCAAATGATCGTGCTTAATCTTTGTCAGAATTGTGCACTTTCACTTACAGATTTTCTTGAAATTATACTTGAAAATTTTTGTCCAATCTTACTTGAAAATAACTTGACGAAGTTTACAAAATTACTTGGTAGTACATTAGGGCAAAGTTTCTAATCGATAACCAAGTGATTACATCGAGATTTTGATGATAAATTCGAGTAAGTGTTTGTTTCGTAGAAAGGAAAGTGTTATTGGTCTGAACAGTAAAATACGGGTTTTTGGTCTACAAAACTGTGGTCTGCTACAGTTGTTTTGCAAAATAAAGGTACTCGGTTTCATTGAAGGTGGATAGGCCTAAGCTGAATACTAATTGTGGCAACGCAGAGTTCATGTGGACAACATGTCCCGCTGGCATTTTCCTAACGGAAAATTTTATAGGAGACCCTGACCCGGATTTAAGCATAAGCTGCAGCCTAGGCGCCCGCAGAAAAGATGTAAGAAACTAATAATGCCAGACTACGGCCAACCATATCAGAAGATAGGCTGAAATATTTAGGCCTATCTCTTATGAGCATAGACAGTGACATTTTGAAACAGTTATCTTATGAAGATGCCATAAGTAAATTTGTTAATATTAAGTGTAGGCGAGTGCCAATAAATCAAACCAAATCCTAATAAAAGTAGTATAGCCTACTACAATCTTTTTATGATGCAGAAAAATTATGATTTACTTACGGATTTGCATAATGTAAATATACCCTAATACTTTTATGTTCTTTTTAAACATGTGCTTAATTTGTGATAGGCTAATTACAATGGCATTGTTTTAGTTTCCTTTGGAAATCAGTTGTTTTTAATTTTCCTACTTTTTTATTCTGTTTAGGGTCGTTGAGTAGAATACAAAAATGAGGGCAATCTTATTATTATTTTCAAAGATTCCAGAATGCCACTGTACATTGAGATACCTTGAAACCGTTAAATTGTTTAACGTAGTAGGCTTAATGAAAATTTACAAAAAACAGTGTATCCCAATTTACACTTAACGATGATTTGATTTGCAGTTCTGGAAGTAGATCTATATATTTTTAAAACTTTTCCGGGGGAGGGATCCGAAACCCCCGTTTTACTGGGTGGGTATTCCATACACCCAGACCCCCACCCCGATAGTTAGAGGGCCCGCACTACATGTTCAGCCTAGGGGCCCGCTAACTCTAAAACCGGCCCTGACGAGCCCTATCTAACGGTACTCGGATAGTATCGCTGTTCTAAGAACATTGTCACGTCAAAGCGCTCCGTATGTAATAAATGTTTTGAGCGCATGAGCCATAACTGAGCATCATGTTTATTTCAGTTTTGATAATGCAATGTAAATCACCATTTCTGAGCCGCCTTTGCTTGCTTATAATTTTGCACGCGCTCTCTGCCTCTCTCTCTCTCTCTCTCTCTCTCTCTCTCTCTCTCTCTTTCTTTTTCTCTATTTAAAACTCCTTTCAGACCAAAGAGCCTAGTTTAAAGCAGTCCATGGAGGACAAGGTCATAAAAGTATCGTTTGAACATCTAGATAACAACTTACAACTTGGTTATTTTACCTTTCCGACCCTAATTATAATGATAAATACGTTCATTAGAACGCTAAAAACAGAACTTTATTTCAGTAGGCCTATAAAGAAACTGACAGTAACACAATTAATAACTCAGATTTAGCCTACCAACTGTCGTTTGAGTTCTCGCGAATACGAGAGCCGCCACTGGAGACCTGCATGTAAATTGTCGACAAAATAGTGCTACCATACAGGCTAATGCGTATTGTGATAATGCTGTAACGCATCAAATATACGGTTTTTGTTATTATAATTAAATATTTATGCGACGCTTTTGTGTTTTAGAGTTTTTTACTTGCCCTGTCCTGGATATGTGCTGGTTTTACACCACCGTGCATAAGGTCAAACAACTAGCTAACACACACACACGAGTCGGGTAATACGTTTATGCATTTCGTGTGTGTGTGTGTGTGTGTGTGTGTGTGTGTGTCAAATTTTGTAAACCACGCCCGTTGTGTTTATTTCCACCACGCCCTGAGAGTGTGCAGCGTAGACACGCCCAGCGAGGTCGCACGCACGCGCGCACACAGTTTCCAGTTTCGTGGATCTCGTCGTCATTGCACTGTTTGCGTTCTGCAAGTGCCGATCGCTCAGTGACACTCCCGGTTGCTGCTGCTTCAACACTTACCTCGATGTTTATAGTAGACCCACGTACATTGTGTACGACCTGCAGAATAAAAAAATGTAAATATACGGGAGTAACTTGATTTCACCGTTCTGACTTTACAGAAACGCACATTCAACTAATGAATCTTAAAATTATTACAGATTCTTTTATTTAGTTTTGTAACCAAAAAACTTGACGTGAAATTCTCCGTAAAAAACGCGTGCTTCATGTCGAATACTGTACTGCTTACCGTGGTATAGGGCAGCGTCGAGAGTACTATTCAGCTAAAAGACGTTGTAAAGGGTCTTAGGCCTACGTTGAAGGTGACGAGCACTTTCATTGGTAGCTCTACGAGCACTTTCATCTTGGTTTTGAGGATCTTCGGAGAGAAAGAGGTGTTTCCCAATTTGGGGGGGGGGTTGACATTTTTAAAAATAAGGTTAAAATGAAGCCTAGAAACACCGTTTTAGTTCCAAAAATTACTGACAGTCCTACGCAGCTTAACTACTTACTATCAGTCTAAGTACAACTTAATTAATAAAAACAATGCTTAGTGACTTTGGAAGGGCTTAAACCACATACCGTTCCTTGAGCCGCCTATAAGCACGTTGTTACCGAACCTATTTAAAGATGACAATGTAAAAACAAAAACTATCGAAACGCTGTAGTAAGATAGCGTTTACAAAAAAATGTAAAAAAATATATTTTTGTATAAAAATATTATTTATTATTAAAATCTAACTTAACTAGTGAAGTATTAATTTTAAAAGTACCAGGGAGCCTATATCATACGAAAGTCACATAAGGAACATTTCCTCAGTAACGACATGCACTCTTTCATATTTTGTTATACTGTCTAGTGAATGATTTTTCTGACATATTTTAACAGGAGATTTTCTAAATGGACATTTAGTTTTGCCAAAAAAAAGAAATTTCCGGAGCTCTGGTAAAAATAAAAAACATTGACTTCAAAATATAATAAAATTAGTTTTACAACTTATATTAAAAAACCAACTCGTTAACGTACCTATGTATCTTTCTGCGGTGAATATCCTGTAAAATTTCAACAAAATAGGTTAAATAGTTTTTGAGAAAATTTCCTTTTCCTAAAAAAAATTCATCTGGGGAAAAACGACAAAAAATTAATTTATAAGAACTTTGTACTTCAGTTACCTTAGAACATTCTTGGGCTGTAGTCTGGACAATCACAAAGTTGTTCTTGTTTCTTTCTTTTTAGTTTTCTTTGCTTTCTAGCCTTCTTTTCGTACTCTGATATAGCTTTGTTCAAAGTACATATCCTTTCTTCATCAAGCGTTTTCAAAACGTCAACCACTTGAGCACGCAGTATTTGACCTACTGTCATATCTTTTCCAATTGGCCTTAGTCTGTCCATAAATCTTACGTTTATTTCAATAAAACGTTGTATCTATTTTCTCGTGCCACATCTAATTGTTTAGAACCAATAAGTGTACGTTCAAACTCACTATGGCTGCATGACAGCTTTACGTGAGGGGCCAGGCCGATGTGACATGTTGTGGTATATATATAGCCTAACTGAAGTCCACATTTTTTTACAGTTTTTACACAGAGAGTACCGTGACAAAATATTTGAGAATAAATTAATGTCTATTATTTCGTTTCCATGGAGATCACAAGAATCGAATTATTCATATTATTCAATATACACAGAAATAAGGATGGCGTATCTTTCATTTTAGGCCAGAAATTTTAGTGTGTACGGTATATTCAAAAATTTATTTAAGTGTGAATTAAGCGTCAAAGTCCTATATAGGCTATTATATATTGCTGTAAAGAGAAAATCTTGTATTTTCATTTTTCATTAACAAATAAAAATATGAAATAATTTGTTATTCGGGTACCCTTAGAGCTTCCTGTAATTTAAAAAAATGTACAATTTTGAAAATAATAGGTAATATTTCCAATATAAGCTGCTTAGCCTATCGTGTCTGTTACCTTATAATAACGTTGGCCTACGTGTTTGTAGACATTCGCCAATGTCATTAATTGCTCAATCTTTGCAATATCCATACCAAAGCGTTGATGCCCTGATCAATTTAGTGCCACATACATGATTCTAAATAACATAACACACCATAAGTTGTCTCGTGGGTACAAAAACACGTGGCGTAGCAGTTATAGGGCAGTTGTGTGTTTCGTCAACTGGATTTATTCAAGGATGTTGAGAATATACTGGAAAACTCTACATTCAATTTTAAGTGGGTGTACCTGTCATTGTAGAGGTGAAAGTTTGTGTTGTGCGGTGGGGGGTCGAGCTGCCTGGGCGGGGCCTCAGCCCGCACACATGCGCGTTACTGTGAGAGTCTAGAAAAGTAATGTTCTAAAAGTTTTAAATAAAAGGAAAGATCTGGAAGCTGTTTTTTCTATATAAATAGAGATGCACTCGACAAGTTCAGTTCAGTTTTTAATGTGCTCTTGTAATGTGTATTTCGTGTGTCCGTTTTATGTATACTTGCTACTAAACTGTTCCTTCAATAAAGCGTGTGTTTGCTCCTGTACTTAAATTATTCATTTTTTTACCCATACCTCAACAGGTTATGGGCCCAGTGGCATTTTAAAATCGGAGTGCAGTGTGTAATTGGAGTGCAAGTATAAAATATTTGTGCAAAAATGGAACCGAATATAAAAATTGAAAAACTTCGAGACAAAGATAATTGACATCAATGGAGCTTCGTAGTACGCACATTGATGGAAGAGGATGATGATGTGCTGGATGTTTGCGAAGGAAGATTAGCCGAGCCAGCTGCAGGTGCAGAAGATCGTGACGCGTTGTTGGAAAAGTTCAAGAAGGCGGACAAAATTGCCAGAAAGTTAATTGTTACAACAGTGGAGAGAAAGCCTCTCGAACTTATAATGGGTTGTTCTACTGCCAAGGAGATGTGGGACAAATTGAATACAGCGTATGATCTAAAATCTGATGAAAATCTGTCGATGATTCAAAAACAATTTTTTGAGTTTAAGTGGACAGAGAGTGAAAGTGTTACGTATAATATTTCAAAAATAGAACAGTTGGCTAGAAAAATGAGAAATCTCGGGGGAAAAATTGAAAAGACTATGGTGATGACTCGTGTTTTAACATCTTTGCCACAAAAGTTTAATCATTTTCACAGTGCTTGGGATTCGGTATCTGACGATAAGAAGAATCTCGAAAATTTAACTGAGCGCTTGATGGCAGAAGAATTTAGATTACAAGAGCAAAAGGAAGTACACGAAGAGACGACAGCGTTGCTAGCTAATCTGAAAATCGGTCATAAGGAACAGAAGAATGACTCTTATAAATATGAGACGAATGATTTGAAACAAGAGCAGTGTTATAATTGTGGAAGACAAGGTCATTTAAAAAGGGACTGCTTCAGGTGTTATACGTGCAAAAAAAAGGCCATAAAAGCAATAATTGCTTCATGAATAAGAATAATGGAGAGCGAAGATTGTCGAATAATCAAGAAAGAAGTAACTTGTCTTCTGGACAGAAGAAATCAACATCGAGGATAGCACTAATAGGTGACAAAGGCAGCTGTGGCAATCGGGATGATCTCTGGATTGTGGATTCGGGTGCGACGGATCATATGTCGAAGCATCGAGAATGGTTTTCAACGTTCGAAGAATATACAACACCAGTCAGTGTAAGAATGAGCAACGGTATGACAATGTCTGCATATGGTAAAGGTAATATTGACTTTGAAACTTATAAAAATAGTGGACGAGTAGAAGGTACTATCTATAATGTATTATATGTTCCTGATTCAATGTATAATCTGTTTTCTGTTAAATATGCGGGTAAAAGGGGTATAGATTATGAAATAACACATAATGCTACGAGATGTACTTTAAAGCATGGTAATGAAATTCTTGTAACTGGTTCCGAATATGAGCCTGGTAGTTTGCTAAAATTAGACATTCAAACTTTAATTCCAAAAGAATGTAACGTGGTAGAACAAAAGAGTAGATCCAGCATTGCCAACGGTAATGTTTTACAATTATGCCACGAAAGACTTTGCCATCAAAATGTAAAACATGTGAAGAATTTTTTGAAAAATCTAAATATAAAATTTACGGATGAAAATTTCTTTTGTGAAGGTTGCGCTTATGGCAAAAATATAGATTGCCTTTTCACAAAAAGATCGATCGTGCCACTAAAACTCGCGAAATAATTTATACTGACGTTTGTGGTCCTATGGAAGTAGAGTCTCTCGGTAGAAAGTTATATTTCGTTTCTTTTAAAGACGATTTTTCAAGTTATAGAGAAATTCATTTTATTCGAGAAAAATCTGAAGTAATAGAAAAACTAAAATCATTTTGTATCGGGGTTGAGAATCAATTTGCAACAAATATTAAAGAAATTCATTTTGATGGTGGTAAAGAATACGATAATAAAGCTGTGATCTCTTTTTTAAATAGTAAAGGTATAAAATATTCGATTAATGTTCCATATACGCCCGAACAAAATTCAAATTCAAACTTACCTCTATTCTTATGGGCAGAAGCAATGAATACTGCTGTACATGTAATTAATAGAACAGGCCCAACAAAACAAAATAATAAAACTCCTTATGAGTTATGGAATGGAAAAACAGCTACTGTTGATAGATTTAAAATATTTGGAACCATGTGTTATGTACATATATCAAAAGAAAAGCGTAAGAAACTTAATAAAAAATCGATGAGGGGTTATCTGGTCGGATATCATGAGGATTGTAAAGGTTATCGTGTGTATGTTCCGGAAGTGCGAGATGTCATTATAAGTAGAGATGTACTTTTTAAACCTGAAAGAGTATTAGCTGATTCAATTATTTTGAATTCTTTGAACAATAATAATAAAGAAACTGAAGAAAATGAAATTATACCTCCTAAAAATAATGAACTTTTACTTAAAAATGAATCAAATGGGTTTGAAGAAAGAGAACCTTTACAATCTTCAAATAGCGATAACAATCAAACTGGACGACAATTGCGCGATAGAACCAAATTAAAACCTACAGAATATTATGGATGTCCGATCACGTTTATTGCTGAAAAGTCACCATCTAATTGTAACGAATCAATTACAAGTAAAGAAAAAGATAGTTGGCAAGCTGTAATGCAGGACGAAATGAACTCTTTGTATGAAAATAAGACATGGTTATTAGTGGAAAAGCCAAAAGATAAAAAGGTGATTAGCAATCGTTGGGTTTTTGTGAAGAAGCTCAATCCAGATGGTACAGACGTTATAAAGCGCGGTTAAAGGTTATTCGCAACAGAAAGATATAGATTATAAAGAAACTTTTAGTCCGGTTGTTCGCTTTGATACAATAAGATTGATACTTAGTATTTCTGCTCGTGAAAATTTACATATCGGTAAATTTGATATAAAAACGGTTTTTTTATACGGTGACTTAAAGGAAGATAGGCCTATATATATGAAACAACCTGAAGGTTTTGATGATGGAAGCTCACGCGTATGTAAATTAATGAAAAGTTTATACGGCTTAAAACAAGCACCAAGATGCTGGACTGAGCACTTCACTAATTTTCTTGTAAATTTAGATTTTTGTCAAAGTACGGGTGACCCATGTTTATACATATATAACAAAAATAATAATAAGATGTTGTTAGCAATTTATGTTGATGATGGACTTATTGCAGCTTCAAATGAAAGTTTGATTGATAAATTGTTGAATGATTTGAGTAAAAAAATTTAAAATTACTAGTACTAAAGAAGTTACTAATTATCTTGGAATGGAAATTTGTAGATTGAATGATGGGTCTGTTTTCATTCATCAAAGTACTTATATTAACAAAATCTTAGAAAAGTTTAATATGTCAGAAGCTCATATTGTATCTACGCCAATTGATTGTAATCATGATGAATATTTATCAAAAACTATTGTAAGTAATGTACCTTATCGTGAAGCTGTCGGCAATTTGATGTTTTTGCAAATTGTAAGTCGTCCGAACATAAGTTTTGCTGTAAATGTTGTATCTAGAGTTTTAGACAAACCAAGTGTAGCTCATTGGTCAATTGTTAAACGAATTTTACGTTATCTAAAAGGTACGATTGATTTTGGATTACTATATTGTAAGGATGGCAACTTTAAAGCTTATAGTGATGCTGATTATGCTAGCGATACAGTTACACGTAAATCAACTTCTGGCGTAGCTTGTATGTATGCAAATGCTGCAATTATTTGGCGAAGTAAGAAGCAACAATCTGTATCATTATCAACAACCGAGTCAGAATTTGTAAGTGCAGCATTAGCAACAACTGAAATAATGTGGTTAAAGAAGCTATTTAATGAATGCGATTGTAAGACTGATAAATATGATTTATATATAGATAATATGAGTGCATTAAAACTTATAAGTAATCCTGAATTCCATCAAAGGACAAAACATATTGATGTGAAATATAATTATGTACGTGATTGTTTTCAAAATGGAGAAATTGATGTACATTTATGTTAAAAGTGATTAACAAGTCGCTGATATACTTACGAAAGCTTTGTCAAAACCAAAATTTGTTTATTTAAGATCTAAACTTGGACTTAAGAGTAAAAATGAATTTTTTTTTAAATTAATGTGATTGTGAGAATGTAGAGTTTTAGGGAGGGTATTGAGAATATACTGGAAAACTCTACATTCAATTTTAAGTGGGTGTACCTGTCATTGTAGAGGTGAAAGTTTGTGTTGTGCGGTGGGGGGTCGAGCTGCCTGGGCGGGGCCTCAACCCGCACACATGCGCGTTACTGTGAGAGTCTAGAAAAGTAATGTTCTCAAAGTTTTAAATAAAAGGAAAGATCTGGAAGCTGTTTTTTCTATATAAATAGAGATGCACTCGACAAGTTCAGTTCAGTTTTAAATGTGCTCTTGTAATGTGTATTTCGTGTGTCCGCTTTATGTATACTTGCTACTAAACTGTTCCTTCAATAAAGCGTGTGTTTGCTTCTGTACTCAAATTATTCATTATTTTTACCCATACCTCAACAAAGGATAAGAGAGCGTTATTAAAGATCGGTGGCCTGTTTGTGGAAAAGTAATCCTTTTAATCGTTTACTTGTTTTCCGAAGTATTGTAACTTATTTAAGTTGGTTTTGTAATTGGTTGTATATATATACTGGATTATTGTACAAGCAGAAGAACAATTGATGCGAGCGTCATGTTTCATAAAAACGCTAGTAAACATTGCGAGTATCAATTTCTCCCCTGTTCAATAATGTATTCCACTGATTTAAGATCACGATCCATGCGCTCTTCATAACAGTATAACCTACTTTTGTTTATTTTAATAGCAGTGTACAAACTGCTACACTACAGCTGAGATACAACTTTGAATAACTATTCAGATAGGAGACATTATTTAAGATACTACTTTGAACAGCATTGGATAGAAGGGTAGATTGAACAGATAGGAATAGACGTGAAATATTGGACTCAGAACAAGAAAAGTCTGACAAGGTCATCTGTACGGAGATAGCTATGTTGGCTATGAATTGTAGACCACTATGAAGAAAAACAAGAAATAATTAAAGGCTGTGGATGCATGGTGTTGAAAGAGAATATAGACGACTAGCTGTTACCCGCGGCTTCGCACGCGAATATTTTTCTTTTAGTAAGTATTTTAATATAATTTTTATTATCTGTCTCTATATGGCGTTCTGTCAGCTCGTATAACAATTTTGTACTCATTAGTCAAATTCTCTCCAAAGCTGTTTTCAACAGTTGTAGGCCTACTATTTTAACTTGTACTAAATTATTATGTTGCTGCAACAGCCTTTGGAGATTTAAAAGTACCCGTTTATAAAGCCTTTGGGAATATTTATAAAGTTGTTAAATCAAAAACGCTAAATTCTTTATTTTAAGTGTTACTGTGTTAGAATTATTGTATAACACATTAAACGTTATTTTCCTCAACCATGGCTTTTACTTATTTCAGGAGTAAACTATAACCCAAAAACCATTGTCACCGTACCTCACAAATGAAAACATCACGTATTTTCGCTTTGCATTAAGTAACAGGACAGTTATTTACAATTAGTACACTTCTTCTTTTCCACATCGTAATATATCGATTCAATCGCATATTATGTAAAACATCGAAAATGTACTGCACGAATGGATAAATGTACAGTTCCGATCCCACTTTTGTTTATTTACTTGTTACTGTGGTAATTAATTCTGGTCTCCATGGTGTTGCTGACATCTTTAGTAGTAGTATTTAATATACTGTATTTCTTTACTTATTCATTGCATCATCGGTAATACGTATAAACATAAATTTTATAATCGTTTAAGACAATTACAAAATATAGGCCTATAGACGTATGTGTAAGCCTATACAAAATTACAAAATATATCGATACAATCGCATATTAGGAACATTAAAAAATGCAGAAGCGGATAAGGTACAGTTCCGATGCCGCTAAATATCATTTGTTTATTTAATTGTTACTATGGTAATTAATTCTGGTCTCCATGGTGTTGTTGACATCTTTATACGCGTCAACGAAAAGGCATAATTAAAGGGCCTAAATCTTGCGAACGGGGCAAAATATCAAATTCCAAGTTAGACAGTGTTTTTCGCCTTGACTCAAAGGTTACCTATGCAAAGTTTGGTGGCTATCGGTGTAACGGTGTGGACTTGTATTCAGTACACATAAATCTTCAGACTTTGAGTGTTACATATAGCCTATAGATATTTATTTATTTATTTATTATCAAAATACCCTTATACCATATTGGTGTCAGGTTACATCAACTACACTCTATATGGAAAATTTTTCCATCTTACTCTATCCATTGACAATGTCTTCGCTTCACTCCAGCCCAAGCTTCTATATATAGATATTACAGAGTGAATATGCCTAATGGTGAACCGTTTATGGGGATATATGTGAAAATGATTTTGGTAAAATATCATCACAAGGAACTATCGATGTATATTGTATTATTAAACTTTGTAACAGATTAGATATCGTTTATTGGTTGCCTACACAACTAGTTTCCGTTTACATTTGTATGAGTAATAGTTTACAGTTATTAATGATGTTTACTATCAAGGCATCGGAACTGTACCTTATCCGTTTCTGCAGTTTGTAATGTTTCTAATATGCGATTGTATCGATATATTTTGTAATTTTGTATAGGCTTACATATACGCCTATAGGCCTATATTTTGTAATTGTCTTAAACGATTATAAAATTTATGTTTATACGTATTACCGATGATGCCTGTATTATTAACAATGAATAATAAAACTTGGTGAACAGGAACCTACGATCGCAAAGCAATCAGATTGCATGTGATTTTCCCACATGCTGCAGTCAATCAGATGCAGTTGCAGATGATCTTGAAGAGAAAGAGAAAAATTAAATATTATTATAACAAAAAACTAGAAGAAAGTAAATGATATTTTTCAAGTATTAACAAGTTGCCACTCATCCATGTGCGAGTGCTTGTGCAACTACTGCCGTCTCTCGTGTTCTCCAAGCCAAAAGTCAGTCATCCCGTTCTCCTCGTTTTACACATTTCTTCTTGTCTTCTCATACATGTTCTCTTTCCACTGTTTCCTGGGTCTACCTCTTTTCCTCCTTTTATGTGGAAAGAATTAGATGCTCTCTGAGCTTCAGAACTCGCTCACTATTTTGAACGAAATACATTTAGCGTATCTAAAGTAACAATTGCAGAGCAATCAAACAATAAACGCTAAATAATCCAAACATTCGGATTTCTGTTAAAATTCCCTTTAGTATGACACCCGGCTGCATACAATTTTTTCAGATTTTGGATTCCATTTAAGGATTCTGGGATTAAAAATATTTGAAATTTTTAAACCCGTACACTAAATTCATTTTTGGTTAAAATTCTCTTTAAGTTCATTTACCACACGAAATTTGCTACTTTATCAAACGTTTGCCCTATTTTGGGTCTGGCGTTCCGAAGTTTCGGAATTTAAAAAAATTAACATAACATTCAGATTGTAGTTAAAATTTCTTATAATTTGAATTTACGTTCATGAATTTTTGCGATTTTATCAAAATTTTCACTCACTCTTGGCGTCCAGTGTCCCAAAATTATGGAACTTTCAAAAGTAAACACTAAATGCATATTTTTAAAAATTACCTTTAATTTGATAGCCCACATAGACTATTGGGATTTTTCCAAAATTTGGAACATTTTTGCCTCCCACACTCCTATTTTCACTCCTATTTTTGGGGGATCAAAAACGATAAGGTTCTGTAGGGTAAAAGTATGGACATGCACGTCAAGTTTTGCGAAGTTCAATTGATCCGTTCAAAATTTATCGCGTATTCCATATATACGGCCCAAATACAGTAGATAGATTGATAGACAGACAGGCAAATGGCAAATGGTCGAGTTAAACTGAGAACTCACTGCGCTCGTTTTTCCCCTTCAGATCAATCGTAACCTTCTTTTTAATACGTCAGGAAACCTGTTTAACAATCGTCAGGCATGCCTTGCACATATCCATACTATACGAGGCGCTTCATATTATATTCAAATGTTGTTGTGTTGTTGTATGAGGTGCCTAATAAACAAGTTCTAGTGAAAATTAAGGAAGGTGGCATATGGAAGCACATGATCATAATCTGTAAACACTCACGCCTATATCTTAATAGGGTGACTTTGCCTACAGGATAAGTGGTAAGATGCAACGTTATACGTTTGAATAAAAGTTTGTCCCAAACCAAACTCTTAACAATTTCTTCACGTCTTCCTCATCTTTAACCTGACATACTTCGAAATGAACAGACGTTTCTTTTTATTGAATTACATGCTTAGCTTGATTACATCTATTTAATACCTCCTTCGAAATCCGCGCAGCACTCATGATAGTACTGCCGAAATTACTGAATTCTTTTATTTTTTGTGGGACATCATTCCCAACATTCATTTTAGTCTATTTCCTTCATTTCTAATGGAGACCAAAGTAAATTATATTTTTGATTGTGGTGTAAATAACATTTTTCAATTATAGTATTATTTTATGTATAAAATATCTTACCATACGAAAAATAATTTTTAACTAACAATATTTACACAAAACGGCTTTAACGTAAAGACGTACGTATGATGAGTACGTTCGTGTCTTGTGTGTGTAAATAATTTGTGATTATATGTGTGTGCGTGTACATTGTGTTTACGTTTATACACACTGTGCATGAATATCTTTCAGATATATATGCTATGTATGGACGCGTGATTTAGATCAGCGCGTGTAAAGTTAACTGATAACAAAAAAAAAACTGTCAGAATATTTGAAAGGGAAAAGTGCGAGGGGAAAAGAGATAGTCAAAGCGGAAGGGTAGCGCAAATGCACTAGGGGAAATGGAGAAGCAAACGGACACAAAGGCGTACAGATAGGTTCGCTTCGCTCTTCGAACAAAGAAAAGTGGTGAAAGGGGGAGAGGGAATAGGGAAAGAGGAAGAGGGGAAGGGAGGGATAGAGAGAGGCGCATACAATAATTTATCGTTTAACCGAATACATTTTACAATCAGTTTAATGTTAATTAATTCAGTAATTTCGTTAAAAGCTCCGGAGAAGTGACCGGTTGGCCGCATTACATGTGTTGCGCGCGCACAACGTCCAGGTCGGTGCGAAGTTCATCCCCTACGTTCCGTCACTCTACACGACATTGCACAACAGCCAATGTAAAAAAATCGTTTACTTTTCACATTCTTAAATGTGAGGCACGGGACAGTTCGGCAGCTGTTCGCTTCGGTCTGTGAAAAGACTACTCGTTGTGAACATCTCAGAGACACGGTAGGTTATTCGCCACTTTAAAAAATTTTGGTCGCTCTATTTTGAGCAGTGAGCGATTTACAGTTTGTTTCTTCTTTTTCTTTTTCTTTAGCACTACGTGAGGTTGGCTTCCAACATCAGTCTTCTCCAAAGTCTCCTATCCATTGCCATCTCAGCATAAACCGTCACATCCATTCTTCTGAGATCTTCTAACATCTTATGATGGTTAGGTCACTATGATGGATAACCTCTTATGAAGGCTAGGTCGACCCCTCTTTCTGCTTTTATTCACCTGTGCCCTCAAGATTTTCTTTGGCATACGCTGCTCATCCATCCGCTCTAGGGGACGTAGCCATTATATTCGTTGAGCCTTTACAAATCTTCACAGAGTGTTTGTAATTTGTCATTGGAAAGCCATGGACGTTTGATAGAATGTTTTGGTTCTTAGTAACGTTGGCTTTATTAAAAATTATGTACCCTTAAAATCATTATATGATCATATTCTCGTGATTGGACATGCCTAACAAAGCGCGTGACTGCTAACAGTTTCGCAGAACAGCTCGTAGTTCACGAGATGTGAAACATTCCCTTCCTACATAAGCGTTGCCTTTCAACAAAAATGTAGCCCAGACTAACACATACACAAGACCGTAGAAACTATGATTGAGTGGCGGTTCCAGGGCTTTTAGTATGAATGGAGGGGGGGGGCATTTTAGTTGCTTGGAATAATAAAAATTATACTTAAAATCTAATGTGCGAGGCATTGTAATAGATAGAAATATCAATAATAATTAAACGTAAAAAGTAATGTGTGGGGGCACTATAATACGTGGAAATATCAATAATAATTAAAGATAAAAAAGAAATTCGCACTTGCACATAATAACATGCAGTACAACTTCAAAATTGTTTAAGAAAGACTTAAGAGTCTGGTGGCCTAGGGTCCCTCATTAATTTATACCGGGGGACAACCTTAATTTACACCAAGTAAAATAATTAAAACATTAAAAGCAACACGAAAACGGAGGGAGAGAACATTCGTACTTCCTGTTGCTGGTAGTTCACAAATTATAACATGCATCAACCTTATTCGGTGTGATGCTGGCCGCATGTTTTGAGAAAACGGTAACCGCAAAAACTGACACCACCTTCTGATTATCGATTCATTACGTTGAATTAAAACAAAATCAAATACCTGGGTCTAATTTCAGAAAAAAAAATTACATAACCTCAAATAATTTCTTATCGAACATAAAATGCAACAACTCTACTGGTTTCTTGAAAGAAAATCAAGTCGTCTGTCGAGAACAAAACGTCATATATAAAAACGACTTCAAATAGCAGAGACCAACTTTGAGGTTGGACCTGACTATTCAACCCAAGCTCATCAAATGCCACAATCAAATGTCCTAAGAATTCCTCGGGATGCCCCATGTTACGTTAGCACTACGATTATTCACGAAATTTCTCTATC
This sequence comes from Magicicada septendecula, assembly GCA_034769895.1. Lineage (NCBI taxonomy): Eukaryota > Metazoa > Arthropoda > Insecta > Hemiptera > Cicadidae > Magicicada > Magicicada septendecula. The sequence goes on from CM068374.1 coordinate 176,890,177, forward strand.
TAAACTGCACGAGAAGAAATTAAAATATCAATAAGCAAGTATTGCAACAAGCTCCACTAATACTACAATGAAGCTGGAAATGTTATTCAATCGGTAATTATTCTGTTCGTTTTGTAGGCTTATATTTACATTATTCGACGTTTCTCGGCACTCCTAAACATTGCTCTTAATCTATGGAAACCACATCACGCTGAATCGTCAGTTCCACGGAACCACAGTTCAGTTTGAGAACCTTAGTCTTGAACCGAAAAACGAATCTTCGACGTGAATACGTTTATGAGCAGTAGTGAAGCGCGGTCTGACAGTAGGAGGAAACGCTCCGTCGTCTCCTTCACGCCTTACCTTACGTTTTTATAGAAGTTCGTATCAAACAATAATTAATTATGCAAGAAAAACGTCTCGTATATTCGTTACATAGACTATTTAAAGTTGAATGTAGCCAATACTGTGTAAAGCCTTATCTTATTACATGTAGTTTAATTGGCATTCCTTGGACTTTTGCTTGTGAAAACGTCAATTATATACTGTATATATGGTAACGAGAACTCGGATGTAACAAGCAAAAGTACGAGATTTGTTTGGTTTTGAATATTACTAAATGACAATTACACTCGCTTTTAACGAGTAGTAGGAACGCATTAGAGACTTGGTTATAACGAGCATTTTATCTCAGGCTTGTTCATGGGTTAAGGTCTAAAAACGTTCGTTACAATACACCATTTTTTAAACATTCGTTTAAAGTCATTAACGCAGTTTAGTGAAACTAATAATGTAAGTGATGAATTCGTAGAATGTTTAAATAAATGATAAAACTATTTTGATATCTAAGATACAAAATTACTAAACAAACAAAACTAATTACTTTTTTAATTAAGTTCTGTCTGCGAAATATAATTCTGGCGATTTCATTTATAACGAAGAACAAAAAGACAAATAAATTTGTGTAATTTAAAATTTTTAATTTTTTCTTGTAATTTAAAAATAAATATTATACATGTGGCATGGAATGTTTTGCGGTTTTTGCCAGATAGACGGTTGATTTTTGGTAAATTTTTCCTAAACAGTTACTTTTACTATATTTCGCGAATGCATTATACGCTAATATTCAGCAAAGAATGTTTGCGTCAAAAAAATGTTTAGTGTAACGTTGAATGTAAAACACGTCAAAATTTTATTGTGCAAAGCCTCTTCTACAGTAGACTTTTTTGTTGTGTGTTCGATAATCGCGGTATAAAAATTTAGGCTTGCGATGTATCGAACACCCGGTTTTAACGAGCACATTTGTCCGGTCCCTTGAATCTCGTTATAAGCAAGTTCCACTGTATTTTCCATTGTTTTTTTAAATAAAAACCTTAAAAAAGTGACGCGGCGCTTTAAGTTTTTATTAACGTTCCACCACTGTTATGATACTATTTTTGTAACAATTGGATCAGAGGGGCCGCGATTGCACCATGCAATTCAACTCTGTAAACATTGCACAATATTGCGTCCCTATTTCCTCGCCTGCCATCTTTCTTCTCTCTCGTTTTGTACTTCATATCCACAAACTCGATGTGCAAAGAATTGCCGAGGCCGCAACAATCGCTAACAAAGCAAAAAAGAGGGAAAAGGAAGTGGCAGTGGCGTTTCCCTGAGTAACAAGGTGCAGGCCATGTGACATGCCGACAGCTTGTTATCATTATTACTAGATAACCGATCTCTATTACCGCGCCACAGTTTCGTCGTGTACTATTAACTTAAATCTCATTGCAGTTGCAGTGGTAGTCATAGATTTAATTTTAGGTCAACTGATCATCACAGTAAATCGTTTGAACGTATTGTTAAATTAGTAGAAAAGCCTTTACAGATCGATCGTCCTCTTTACTAGGTGTGAGAAGTGTGTCGTCTGCAAAACATTTAATGTTGACATTATCATTGCCCGCTCAGGTGCGTTTTTACGGAGGTAGACGAACGGGATCGGACCCCCCCCCCCCCCCGAGAAGGTCGAAAAAAGTTGACGAGGAATTTTGTTAACCTCTTAATGTTTATTATTAACCTTTATTGTTAACCTTGTTTTATTATTTTTTCAGCTGTGTACGCTAATAGTAGTAACGTATCTTTTTTAAATACACAAACAGGTTTATTACATGTCATTTGCATATACGCTTCATATACGAAATATAGGATAAAGAATTCAGTCAGTATCTTGTAAACAATGATTTAATAATAACGCGCATTTCTATTCTAACGGATATTACTCTACCGTTTTCTTTAATGGGATTAATTTTAGAACGTTATCACACCTTTTATCAACCAATATGAAATAGTAATATTGATTATTCTTAACTTGTTTAATTTTTTGTATGAAGCCAACTTGACCCCCCCCCCAATACCAAATTCTAGATACGCTACTGACCCGTCTTACATCTTTTCACGCGTTTAATGGTTTACTGTTGTTTCCTTGAACGCTAGGTTAAAAAGGTGGGGATCCAAGTGAATCGCTTTGTCTTGTACGTTTTACTTCCATCTTCCATAAGGAAATCGAAGTACTGTATGGTGATGGCGAAAAAAATCGTGTTCGAGATAAGGGCTGATTCTCATTGTACTACCCTCAAAACAAGAAGAAAAGTCATTTTTCGAAAAGTGTCTGTGTGTCTAAGTGTATAATTTTTTCTATGGCGAACGATAACTGGCGCAAATTAAACAGAATCGAATAATTTTTTCATACATGCATGAATTATAGAGGACTCAAGGCCTATTGATTTTGCTGAAGATCGGTTAAGGGGAAGGGGGTAGTTTACCTGCAACGTTTTATGTTTTAACAAGAATAATTTTTTTTGACGAACGATAACTGCCGTAAATTCACACAGAATCAAATAATTTTTTTCTTATGTGCCTGAGTTATAGAGGACTCAAGGCCTATTGATTTTGGTGAAGATCGGTTAAGGGGAAGGGGTAGTTTACCAGCAACGTTTGATGTTTTAACAAGAGTAAAGTACTTAATTTTGATAAATAAAGTATCCTGAAAAAAGATCATAATAATCCACTGTAGAATTCAGTCGACATATAGGTATATGAAATATCTATAAATAAAAAGGGTAGTTGCAGGTGGAGGGGGTAATTTTCTATAAATGAAAATGATAGGTGAAGGGGGAGGGGATAATTTTTTATATGTGTACAACGTTATCGGCAACAAAGAAGTAGTTTGTTGTTAAAACATAAGGAAATGGAAGTATGGTGATGGCGAAAAAAATCGTGTTCGAGATAACGGCTGATTATGATTGTGCTACCCTCAAAACATGAAGAAAAGTCATTTTTCGAAAAGTGTCTGTGTGTGTGTCTGTCTGTCTATCTATGTGTCTATGTGTCTATGTGTCTATGTGTAAAAAATTTTCTATGACGAACGATAACTGCCGCACATTCAAACAGAATCAAATAATGTTTTGCATATGTCCCTGAATTGTAGAGGACTCAAGGCCTATTGATTTTAGTGAAGATCGGTTAAGGGGAAGGGGTAGTTTACCTGTAACGTTTTATGTTTTAACAAGAGTAATTTTTTCTATGACGAATGATAACTGCCGTAAATTCAAACAGAATCAAGTAAATTTTTGCATATATGCCTAAGTTGAAGAGCACTCAAGGCTTGTTGATTTTGGTGAAGATCAGTTAACGGGAAGGGGTAGTTTACCTGTAACGTTTTATGTTTTAACAAGAGTAAAGTACTTAATTTTGATAAATAAGGTATCCTGAAAAGAAGGTCATAATAATCCACTGTAGAAAGATAGACGAAATATCTAAAAATAAAAGATAGTTGAGGAGAAGGGGTAATTTTCTATAAATGAAGTTATGATCATCCTCCGTATTAGTACCATTACTCGATCTGAGAATCAAACGGCGGTAAGGGGACATTATGCAAATATTAAGCCGGGGACAAGTATTCCGAATTTATTGTACATATCCTCAATCTTCTTACAAATAACGCTTAGGTTGCAAGTTTAAACATTGCAAAATGGAAAATACTAACAGTTCATTTTAAGTTACGCCTGATAAGAACATTTTCCAACATGGAATTTCACAAATACTCATACTCATTTGTGTAAACATCTTAATGGGCACACGTCTTTTGCAACTCATGAAAGTTATAAAGTAGGAAAAGCAACCACGGGACAGAGACCACACAGAATTCTTGCTTACCATTTGTTCATTACGTATGTGACCAACAGTAAATTATTAGTAAACTCTAAAAAAGGAGCGCAGAAGCGGCAGAAGTACAACATTTTAATAATTGTGAAAGTAATTTCGGGACTCATATCAAGACAGTGAAGACAGCGTATACTTAACGAAGGATAATTACAACGTAATAATGGTGGCCGTGCGGTAAGCAGTTAGTCAGTCTCATGTTTGCTTTTTCTTCTTCTCACTCATTCGGTCAGTTTCGTATTACCGTCGCTGTGTGACGTCGCGTGTTGTAATTTAATACGCAAGAATTACGTAAATACAATTTTAAAAACAAATTAACAACTACACAGTAAACCTCTTAAAGGCGTTGGTCGTGCCGGTTAGAAACTTCGCTGTCTTATTAATCTCAGGAATTGCGTGAAATGTTTCTTACGTAACTGCTGTATTGCCTGTCTTACAGTCTCCCGTAAACTAATATCCAGCTGTAAAAATTAAATGTTTATGTACTTGCAAGATTATAACTTATTTTTTAGTCACTGGATATTTCTAGTTCTGTTGTAGCTTGTTCAGCCACGACTCCCAGAGTTTGACTCTGCCCTTCCGGGGGAGGGCAATCGACAGTCCCCTGTCGGAAAATTCATGGCTCCGGTACTCCATGGATGATATGGTTCTATTCCTCCTTCCTCTTCCTACTCCTACTGCGGTTCTCAATTCACAGATTTGTTGGTGCATCGTTATTCATATGCATCGAGTTGGCGCCATTTCTACACAAGAACTGCAATTCAAATCGTGTATTGTACGATTATCATAGTAGTGATCGTATTGTAGCACACGATATTGGTGTACATTGTACACTAAGATTGGTACACGATGCACAACATCAGTCGGGTTGGAAAAAGTAGGCCTATAGATGAAATAAGCTGTCAACGGGCAGAGTTTTAATAAGACAGCGTAGTTCATTTTTATAGGGTAATAACATAAAGAAAACGACAAAATAAGGTACATTAGGCAATAGCTGAAAGTTTTGTCTAGACAGAAACGTGGGTTTTTAGTCATTGACGTAACTAGGAGCTGTTCTTGGGGGAGGGGAGATGAGACTAATTTGAAGGTTGGTCTTCCCATTTTCCTCAGGACAAAGGAGAAATTAATGATTCTTTCCTTATAATTTTATAAATTCTTTGCGTCTCAATCTTTTCAACGTTTTCTGGTCGCCTGAAAAATTGTTTTTAATGCTGCAAGTACGTCTGTTATTTACCAAATGTTAAGCAATTTTCATAATTAAGAAATCTCTAACTTTATTTTCTTAATTTACAGATAGACTACTGCAATGTCTTCTATTTCTACAATTGTCTATAAGCCTTATTTTAACACAGGCAACTGGCTTAGAAATAGGCCTACGTTAAGTGACTATGGAATTATGCTGAAATTTGTAATGTGTTCTGGAGGGACTGATCCCCCCCCCCACAGTTACGCCACTGTGTTGAAGAGTAGGTTGAGCCAGATACCGAAGGCGACAGAAACGTTTACATAATGTTTATATTCGGTTACTGGACCGAACGAGAGAGATGTTGAAACGCGAAAAAATACATAAGTGAAACGTAAAATGAGAACTGAATCAATCACAAATAATATATAGATAAAAAGATGATCTGATACGGGCGCTGAGGCGGATGCCGGAAATAAACATGAACACAGAAAGTTTTTGAAAGAACACCTCTTTGAAAGAAATAGACGAGAGTCCTCATGCACGTATGGAAGAATACGGCGGGTATTGTCATGGCAAGAAGAGTTATGGCGATGTGGATCAGCGACACTATAAATTACAGGCTAATATACAAAGTGGGCTAAAAGTAAGTTTTTCCAATATGATTAATACACACGCTCACAGAGTAGGCTATAATTAATGTGGGTCCTATACAGTAATCAATATGTAAATATTAATTATTTACTGTAATTAGTATATCAGCTGACTACTAGCAACTGAAAACCAAAATTTCCCACCCATTACAGAATGTTACAGAATTTAAACCTGCTTGCAAAAACATATTGCAACGTGACATATAATCAAATGCAACGTATGCAATATTGTTTGTGCAATGGTACATTCAGGTTGCATAGATGAACTTTAAAAAAGTCTTATAATAATTTTGTGTTGCAGCCCCACGATTGGCCGCGCCAATTTTTTATAATGTGCAATTATACTAATTTGTGGAATTTAATCATGTAATTACCCAATTAGGTTAGTTATACAAAATTAATTGAATTTACGTGATATATTAGTTATTTTGATAGTTAGTATAATTACTGCAATGAGACTCTAATAGTTCTATAAATGATATGAAAATTTACTATAATTCATTCAAGTGACGTTAATGTCTGTTGCAAGGTAAATTTGACAATAATGAACGCATAAATACTTAGTAAGATAAACACTTATTTATTAACATCATTCAAGTAAAGAACTTCAATATATGGATTATAAATTATGCCCTGTAAACACATTCATAAAAGAGAACAAATATATATATGAATCAAATTACAATATGAATTCACTACGTCGTTCGCTGAAAACATACACATACACATATATAACACAATGAACATATATAAACATAAACAATCAACATATAAATCTTACACTAATGCGTTCACTTCTTGCCTCCGATGAATAGCTTTATTTAAAATTACCATGATAATCAATCTAAATTCTCAAAGGGTGATTTCTTTGAAAAGAGTCAGGACAGTAGAGTTATTATAACAATAACAACATAAAGATTTACTTGTAAAATGGATTATCCAACATTTTCATCGGCGAAACTCCTTCCCATTGATGATCCATATGTATAAGGTTGCGTAGCTTCGATGTCACCATCACTTAACACTCGCGGATCAGATTCACTCGCGGTCTGTGTTCCGTTGATGTCGGCCGTTACTATCAGAGTCTATGAAGTTATGTGTTGCGTGAGTACGTCCATTGTTAATAATCGTGTATATATGACTGTTTTTGTTATTGTCTGACTATCCATGACCCTTTTCCGTCAATTAGCAGCACACTGCGTGTCGTCGTTTCCAAGACGCCACTCCTGTTCCTCGTCATAAATATCAGTTGTCACCAGTAAGATGTCTTCCCGCTGTGCGCACATTCGGTCCTATTCACTAGATATATGCTGTTTGTTCTCATGCAGGGTGAGTACCATTGTGTGAGTACTCCTTTTTTTACTGCTGGCACGCTTCAAATTAAGCTTACAGCGTGTGCTCGCTACAATTTCTCCGTATCTGGGCCACTGTGCTGCATTTCTTTGTCCGGTTTGTTGTGGGCTGTAAATCTCGGTTGAGTCGAGTCTGTCACAGGCGAACCTTACTTCCTATTGTAATGTTGTGTCAGGCATACTCTTATTGTTCCTGGCAAGCGTCCAGTTGACACCTCGTTAAGTTGCTTCCTTATTTATTGCTTCTGGCCCGGGTTGGGGTGAACTAGCTGGTGTAACGTACTTTTGATCAAAATTTCAAATTTTTGGTCATTACATTGTCCCCAAATCGGATTGGATGTTGGATCCGCAGAAGACATTCTAATCCGATTTCCGCGCTCTGAGTTTGTTGTGGGAGTTCTCATTGAGAAAGGTCACGGTCGTTGACCCACTTTCCTCTGCTTGGCGTATACTGGTATATATTCCCTATATTTTGTTATTAATTGACTCTAGGAATTTATTTCCGTGCATCTGAGTAAGAATGAACGCATTTTCACATACGATGCATATATAAATAGGCATAAAATCATTTTATAATAATAACAATAGCTGTGGATACTTATGTTATCCATTTATGACATAATACATGAAATAATGATCTTTCAACATGAAATGTGATTAATCATGTATTGTCTTAATAATATTACAATAGTTAATGTCTTTGACTTATCTTAAGCGTTTCAAACAACAATTTATGAACAAGTAAACACACATATATATATATATATATATATATATATATATATAATCACTAATCATCATTGAGCATCACTTACAATACGCATTACTAGTAACTATATTAATTAACAAAACATTTACATTACCTATGAACAATTAAAGGTTCATTTTATATCATCATGATCATAGATGATTTCATTCTATACTGCTCATATTTGAGTAGTTGATTCTACGTCATTTAATTGTTTTATATGTCTGTTAAAATGTTCATTATAATGTTTCAGCAATTTATTGCTGCACACCCGATCAAAGTTTTCGCACTATAAGTGCCTTTATATTGAAATACTTCATCAATATTAGTCATTTCACATGTAATTAATGTCATTAGATAGGTACATCGTGACTTAAGGAATTCATGTGAAATTTTAAATTACATGTTAACAAGTTCCTACACATCTTATTGCCTAGCTAGTTGGACTGGTTCCGCGGGACAATCACCCAATGCGCGTGCTCCCTTCCCCGTAGTCCACTAACCTCTGACGTAACTTTCACTTTCCTGCGTGACTTGCGTCTTCGGTTCATGATATTTCTTTAACTGACGCACGTTAAATTTCCCTCTTATTCTGTTGCTGTTATCGCAACCAGCAAGTTCGTATGTTGCATCGCCGAAGACACGATTAACCTTATATGGTCCTGCATACAACTCAAAAAATTTATCAATTTTTTCATCGCGGCGTCTGATTGATGATAGCTTCTTATCAGCACCTTATCGCCGATAGCGAATTTAGTAATCTTCTTGTTATCGTTGCTTCGTGCTTCGCATACTTCTCCCTTTTTTCCTTGATCTTTACGAATACATTAATGTTCGAACTGTCTTTAATGTCGATGATTTCCTTGTCTAACCACTTCTCCCATGCGCGAGTCGGTCTCTTTCCTAATTGCGCCTTGTGAGGGGTTATCTCTATCGTCTCATGGTACACTTCATTTATGCATGTCTCGATCAAATTGACGTATCGTGACCACTTACTATGTTGGTCGTGTACAAAAATTCGGAATAGGTTTCCAAGCTGGCGGTTAATCCTTTCGGCTAAGTTTGCGCAAGGATTCCTTATCGCCGTATACCTTGGTTGTATATTTAGCTCTTTGAGTCCTTCAATCCATTTCTTCGCGGTGAACTGCGTGCCATTATCAGTCAAGATGACCTTTGGTCGTCCAAACTCCGCACAGTAGTCTTTGATTCTTCGTAAAGTAGTGGTGGTAGTTTCCCTTCGTAGCGTGAACAACTTGACAAACTTCGTGAAATTGTCCACCATGACAAATAGGTACTTAACGCCTCCTGCACCTGTTGGTAGAGGTCCATAATAATCGGCACTCACGATATCACCTCTAGCTGAAGGCGTCATCGCTTTGGTACCACCAAACAGCATCCTGTTGTTTGTGTCCTTGTATTTCTGACATGTGTCGCACGCCTGAATATACGTTTTTACTTTCTTAAGCATGCCATCAAACGTGAAGTGCTCTTGTAGCATCTTTACACACCTTTTCGGGCCTAGATGTCCGTACATTTGATGTATTTCCGCAATTAAGTTATTTGACACACTGTCAGGTATGTATAGTTTCCACTCACCTCGTTGTCGCCTATATAACTTATTGTTAGCAATTTTATAAAATTTGCTTAATTGATCGTCTACATCTTTATTCCTAATCTTATCAATAAGTATTCTGAGTTTACCATCCTCAATCTGGTATCTACCGATATCCCTAATTATCTTACCTATGTGTTGATTCATCCTAACGACTAAATGATTAATTAAGTACACGTGTGTTTCGTCGTTTGTTTCATCTTGTTTCGTGTCAGTCGGGTATCTGCTTAATATGTCCGCAACTACATTATCCTTTCCTTTACAGTGGACCATGTCAAAATTGTATTCTTGTATGGCGAGAATCCATCTTGTAATTCCCGAGTTATTTAAGTGGCACTTGTGCATAAATGTTAAAGCCTTATTGTCTGTTATTATCGTTAGAGGTTGACCAAGTATATACATCCGAAACTTTTCCAAACATCTAACAATACTTAGGAGTTCTTTCTCCGTAGTAAAATAATTACGCTCAGCACCTTTAAACGTTTTGCTTGTGAAGGCGATTACACCAATTTCTCCTTCTTCGTCTATTTGGTAAAGCTGGCCACCATACGCAAAATTACTGGCCTCGCACTGGATGTAGTATCTTTGGTTCGGTCGTGGGAACCGTAAAATTACTGTGTCCACAAACAAATTCTTAACTCTTTGGAAACAATCGTTTAATTCTCTTGTCCACGAAAACTTCCGTCCTCCTTTCAACAATTAGTGTAAAGGTTGTGTCGTTTCCGCGTATTTTCTCGTAAATCGGTTGTAAAAGTTGGTAAGGCCTAGGAAACCTTTAAATTGCTTCGTATTCTTTGGTGATGGGAAATCCATAATTGCTTTTATCTTATCATCGGTTGCTTGTATTCCTTTTGTCGTCAGGTGATATCCAAGAAATGAGATTTCTTGTCTAAAGAATTGTGACTTGGTGAGGTTGACGGTGATAGTCGCTTTATTAAGGTTATTCAGTAGCGTTTCTAAATGGTGTAGGTGCGTTTGGATGTTATTGTAGTAGCACAAACAATCATCCACGTAGATAATCGTGTTCTTCTTGACTTCTTCCGGGAGCCACGTCCAACCCACGTGTTAGCGCTGCAGAGCTGGTGCCAAGTCCAAATGGTGTTACTGTGAAGCGGTAGCACCTCCCTTCGTGCATTAACGCCGTGAAATCCCTGCATTCTTGCCTCAATGGGACCTGCCAGAAGCTACTGGATAAGTCGACCGTTGATAAATACTGCATCTCTCCACATCTGGCCAATATCTCGTTTACCGGGGACACTCCTTCGTAGTCGGGTACTGTTACACTGTTCGCTTTCCTTGCATCAAGGCACAGACGAACCCTCCCATCCTTCTTGATTACAGTCACAATTGGATTGACGTACGGACTGGCGCAACGTTCGATCACTCCATATCGTAACATTCGGTTAATTTCATCGTTCACCTTTTCTCTGTATGCAAGTGGTACGGGCCAGCCTCTTTGAAAATAAGGTGTCCTGTCCGTAACATGAAACTCATGTGCGTAACCCTCTATTCTCCCCGGGCATTCCCTAAAAACATTCCTATTCCTTACTAAAATCTCCTTCAGGCGTTGCAGTATTTCTTCGTCCACGCAATCTATACTCCCTATCTTTTCGTCGATGCATCGCAGTACTTCCTCTTCTTCTTCATTGCTTATCACTTCAATGTTCATGATCGGTATCACGTGCTCCTCTTCATCAGTTTTGTTCTTTAAGTTAATTATCTTGTTTCCGATGTCAATGCGACACCCAACTTCTTGTAAAAAACTAATCCCTAGTATACATGGCTTAACCAATTCTGGTATTATTAAAAACACACATTCATATCGAACGCCGTCAATCTCGATGTCACACAATATTTGCTTCTTAACTAATTTAGATTTATTTCCTACGGCACTTATGATAAGGGTATTCGTTACGGGTAGTGTTTCATACGACCCGATGCTCTTCTTATGGTTGTTAAACCACGTCTCGGATAAACCGTTAATGAGGCAGCCCGTGTCAAGTAAGGCTTGTACAATTACGTCGTTATTAAACTTGATGACAATCTCAGGACATTGTAATACTTGTTTATTAATAATTTCATCATCCTCTTGTAGTAAATCATTTCGTAGGTCTGGTAGTAGTATGTTTACATTCTCGGTCGGGACTAGGTCGTTCAAAATTTCTATCTTATTTACTAAGTTGACATTTTTTTTTTTTTTTTGCTGCTGTCACTATTACCGTTCGCCTTAGGGGTGGTGTCATTAACCGCTCTGCTCGGGCCCGCCTCTCCGGGTGTAAACTGTACAGTGTTGATATATTGTTTGTTGTCAAAGCGACCCCTCGGCTGTCTGTCGTTTTCACTTTTGTTGTAATGTCCTTCTCTCTCTCTCGGGTTCACTTTCCCTTCACTGTAGGGTCGATAATGTGGCTTACGGCTGCTTTCACTACTGGACTGGATACTTGTGTATTCGGTAATCAACGCCTCGAAATTTGGTATGTTTGTAATACCGCGCGTGATCACGGCGAGCTGCAAATCCCTCCCAAAATGGCGGGATATCTTCCTGATAAGCTGTCTATCAGTCAATGTAGGTGATAGTTGCAGGCTTTCTAGTAAGATTCTCTCTACGTATTGGATGGCTGTGACCGGCCCATTCCATTCGTATCTACCGTACTCGAGGTTGTCGCGGATGTTGTCTTGGCGTTCTTGACCCCAGTACTTCAAGGTGAAGGCTTCCTTGAATTCTTCGAACGTGGATATTTGGTTTCTTATTACACGCCACCATATCCCAGCGTCCATCTCCAAATGCCTCCCAATCCACTTAATGTCGCTGTTGTTGTAATATAGCTCCTGAATCTCTGATAATTCCTTCAGGAATTCCATCGGGAACCTATCAGTGCCATTGTATTTTAGTTCGACATGTGCATGCCCGTTAATCCTACTGATTATCCCGGACTCACCTTCGATTAATTGTCGTTGCAGCCGTTCTATTTGAGACTTTAGTTCATTGATGCGAGTTGTTTTCTCCCTGGTGCTCTCATCCAGTCTTAGTTCCATCGTATTCTGTCTTCCATCTACCTCGTTAATCTTCTGTTGTATCGTGCTGTTTGCGTCTCCCTGTTCCTGTTGTAGCTGTCTTACTGTCTGGAATAGTTCGGCTTTCAACTCCTCCTGTTTCTTATGGTTTTCTTTAATGTGTGTTTCTACTCTATTGTTAATCTTCTTGATGCTTGTTTGTGTGTTTTGGGTAATATTCTTTAGTTCCTGACGGTCTACTTCTCCAGTTTCTCGTATCTCTTCGAACTTCCTAACGGCGTCGTTCTTTAACTCTCTTATGGTCTCGTCCTGCTGCTTCTGGACTTCGTTTATCTTCTGGTCACAATTATTCATGTATTCCCGCATTTCCGCGCGTATTTGTGTGACTTCTTCCTTATGCTTGTCGAGCTTTTCTTCTAGTTTGTCAAACTTTTCGTTAATTACTTTAAGATTGTTCTCATTAATTACTTTGAGGCTCTCATTAACTTCTTCCTTCTGTTTGTCGAACTTTTCATTCTGTTCTCTTCTGGTTTCATTCAAGAACTCCATTAATGTACGCATTGTCACCTCTTCTTGTGGTTGTTGGGACTCCTGTCCCCGCGCTCTAACGTCTGACATCTCTTCGGTCATTTGTGATTCGATTGGCGATTCTTCACGTTCGTTATCAGGTACACAATGCTGGTTGTTGACATCAAAGTTCATAGAATCGGAACTACTAGTCGTCATTTTTGCGGCCTTACTTCGCGTTAACATCCAGTCTAACTAGCCTTACACTAATAATATTTCGCTCTTATAACTAACATGAAATATATATGCTTATTATATCTACTGCCTGCTCTTTGCCGTGCGATGGGCGCCAATTTATATAATAATTCTGTGTTGCAGCCCCACGATTGGCCGCGCCAATTTTTTATAATGTGCAATTATACTAATTTGTGGAATTTAATCATGTAATTATCCAATTAGGTTAGTTATACAAAATTAATTGAATTTACGTGATATATTAGTTATTTTGACAGTTAGTATAATTACTGCAATGAGACTCTAATAGTTGTATAAATGATATGAAAATTTACTATAATTCATTCAAGTGACGTTAGTGTCTGTTGCAAGGTAAATTTGACAATAATGAACGCATAAATACTTAGTAGGATAAACACTTATTTATTAACATCATTCAAGTAAAGAACTTCAATATATGGATATAAATTATGCCCTGTAAATACATTCATAAAAGAGAACACATATATATATATTTCAATCACATTCTGCTACAGTCCGTTTCTTGATGTATATAATACTATAATACTTATAACTATTTTACCTCAAGATATATTTTTTCCTTTAGGAACATGTTTCGGGAGATCCTGTTCTCCCATCTTCAGCCTTCGCCATCTTGCTTCTGGTGCAGTATTTGTGTGTTGGCTTCTGGATGTTATTAAGGTGGTTTGTTGGTCTTTGGTCCTTTAATGTTGCATTATTGTGTGTGGTTGTGGTATCTGTTTTTGTATTTTGTGTATTTTCGATGTTGAGTGCTTTGAATATTGTGTCATGTTTTGTATTGATTTGTATTTGTTCTGGTATTAATTTGTTTTGTGTTTTATGTTTGTAAATCTGTAAATTTTCCCAAATGTTCATTATGGTGCCTTTGTGTGGTATATGTTTTATTAGTGTTACATTGGTTATGTCTGGGAATTCATGTCCTGTGTTTATTGCATGTGTGGCTAAATTGGATTTATATATATTTGGTTTTTTGTATGCATTTAGGTGTTCAAAATAACGTTTTTTCAGCTGTTTTTTTGTTTGTCCTATATAACATTTATTGCAATCTTGGCATTCAATTTTGTATATACCGTTGGTTGTTGTATTATCTTTGTTGTGTGAGCTATTTAGATTTTGTAATTTATTTTTATTAGTTTTGTATGCTATTTTTATATCTGTGTTTTTAAATAGTTTTGTTAGTTTTGACATTTTATTATTTATATATGTGAATGTGGCCCATTTTTTGTTGTTGTTATTATTTATGTGTTGTTCAGTTTGATTAATTCTTAATTGTTCAGTTTTTATTTTGTATTTGATTTTATTTTCTATTTTGATCATAGTATTTTTATTGTATCCATTTGCATAACCAATTTGGTGTATTATATTTCTTTCTTTGTCAGTTTCTTGTTTGTTTAGGGGTATTTTGTACATTCTGTTAAATAACGAATAAAATGCTGCCATTTTATGTTGTGGTGGGTGGTCAGAATGGTTAGGTATAATGATGTTAGTGGAAGTTGGTTTTCTATATATTGCATATTGTATGTGTTTGTTGTATCTTGTGATGGTTATGTCTAAATAGTTGATTTTGTTATGTTTTTCTTTTTCTTCTGTGAATTGTATTTTGGGATGTATGTTATTGATTTGTTTCAGTATGTTCTCTGCATTTGTGTTTTTGTTATTTGGTACATATAGTCCATCATCTACATATCTTATCAAATATGTATCAAATAACAAAAACACAAATGCAGAGAACATACTGAAACAAATCAATAACACACATCCCAAAATACAATTCACAGAAGAAAAAGAAAAACATAACAAAATCAACTATTTAGACATAACCATCACAAGATACAACAAACACATACAATATGCAATATATAGAAAACCAACTTCCACTAACATCATTATACCTAACCATTCTGACCACCCACCACAACATAAAATGGCAGCATTTTATTCGTTATTTAACAGAATGTACAAAATACCCCTAAACAAACAAGAAACTGACAAAGAAAGAAATATAATACACCAAATTGGTTATGCAAATGGATACAATAAAAATACTATGATCAAAATAGAAAATAAAATCAAATACAAAATAAAAACTGAACAATTAAGAATTAATCAAACTGAACAACACATAAATAATAACAACAACAAAAAATGGGCCACATTCACATATATAAATAATAA
Organism: Magicicada septendecula; assembly: GCA_034769895.1. Lineage (NCBI taxonomy): Eukaryota > Metazoa > Arthropoda > Insecta > Hemiptera > Cicadidae > Magicicada > Magicicada septendecula. The sequence goes on from CM068374.1 coordinate 176,905,877, forward strand.
AATGTCAAAACTAACAAAACTATTTAAAAACACAGATATAAAAATAGCATACAAAACTAATAAAAATAAATTACAAAATCTAAATAGCTCACACAACAAAGATAATACAACAACCAACGGTATATACAAAATTGAATGCCAAGATTGCAATAAATGTTATATAGGACAAACAAAAAAACAGCTGAAAAAACGTTATTTTGAACACCTAAATGCATACAAAAAACCAAATATATATAAATCCAATTTAGCCACACATGCAATAAACACAGGACATGAATTCCCAGACATAACCAATGTAACACTAATAAAACATATACCACACAAAGGCACCATAATGAACATTTGGGAAAATTTACAGATTTACAAACATAAAACACAAAACAAATTAATACCAGAACAAATACAAATCAATACAAAACATGACACAATATTCAAAGCACTCAACATCGAAAATACACAAAATACAAAAACAGATACCACAACCACACACAATAATGCAACATTGAAGGACCAAAGACCAACAAACCACCTTAATAACATCCAGAAGCCAACACACAAATACTGCACCAGAAGCAAGATGGCGAAGGCTGAAGATGGGAGAACAGGATCTCCCGAAACATGTTCCTAAAGGAAAAAATATATCTTGGGGTAAAATAGTTATAAGTATTATAGTAATATATATATATATATATATCTGAATCAAATTACAATATGAATTCACTACGTCGTTCGCTGAAAACATACACATACACATATATAACACAATGAACATATATAAACATAAACAATCAACATATAAATCTTACACTAATGCGTTCACTTCTTGCCTCCGATGAATAGCTTTATTTAAAATTACCATGATAATCAATCTAAATTCTCAAAGGGTGATTTCTTTGAAAAGAGTCAGGACAGTAGAGTTATTATAACAATAACAACATAAAGATTTACTTGTGAAATGGATTATCCAACATTTTCATCGGCGAAACTCCTTCCCATTGATGATCCATATGTATAAGGTTGCGTAGCTTCGATGTCACCATCACTTAACACTCGCGGATCAGATTCACTCGCGGTGTGTGTTCCGTTGATGTCGGCCGTTACTATCAGAGTCTATGAAGTTATGTGTTGCATGAGTACGTTCATCGTTAATAATCGTGTATATATGACTGTTTATCGTCAAACTTCTTCTTGTATCTATATATGTTACTGTATTGTGTTTTAGATTACGTGGTGTATTGTTCCATTCGGTATTGTAACATTTCGCACTTTACAATGATACGTTTTCGTTGTTCGGTAAAGCATTAACGAAAGTTCTGCGAGTCTGTTATTAAATGAAACTGCGAATAGTTAACTTAGTTCTTAAGAAGCGGTAGCTGCGTAAGATAAAGTAACTGAAAGCTTTTAACCACTGACGTATACTGCATGATTGAGTCACTGCGGATACACTATGACGGAATAACTTGTCAATATTGAAATGCTGTGTTAACTGATTAAGGCACTGAGTAACTGAGTTTCAGAGTCAAACTGATATACGTATATTAACTGAGATGTATTAAGCCTGAGAATTTATACTGTGACTGAGAAATAGAATAAGATTGAAAATTTTATGAAGACTGCCCTCTCCGCGTGCCCTGTAAACAGTTTTTATTAAGCTTCATTTACCACAATGCAATGTCCTGGCAAACACGCCTTTGGTCAACCATGATAGGTCAGATGAACTCCTACCCTTATGTAGAACTATGGTTCTCTACCTCTGATTCGTTGTTCGCGTTGCTATCATGACGACGGTCCTCTCCACCTGTACCCTGGGAAGATGCCGGATTCTGGTTGGTTATCTGGTATCCCCTCAAGTACATGACGAAAGGGCTCCGTGCCTTTTCCTAGAATGTAGAGCAATTCCTCGCCTGTCGATCAAGCTTTTGTCTAAGTATACTCTGGAGGTCTGCTGCTGTTCTCACGCGGACAATACGTCGCATTTTTGTTATTGTCTGACTATCAATGACCCTTTTCCGTCAATTAGCAGCACACTGCGTGTCGTCGTTTCCAAGATGTCACTCCTGTTCCTCGTCATAAATATCAGTTGTCACCAGTAAGATGTCTTCCCGCTGTGCGCACATTCGGTCCTATTCACTAGATATATGCTGTTTGTTCTCATACAGGGTGAGTACCATTGTGTGAGTACTCCTTTTTTTACTGCTGGCACGCTTCAAATTAAGCTTACAGCGTGTGCTCGCTACAATTTCTCCGTATCTGGGCCACTGTGCTGCATTTCTTTGTCCGGTTTGTTGTGGGCTGTAAATCTCGGTTGAGTCGAGTCTGTCACAGGCGAACCTTACTTCCTATTGTAATGTTGTGTCAGGCATACTCTTATTGTTCCTGGCAAGCGTCCAGTTGACACCTCGTTAAGTTGCTTCCTTATTTATTGCTTCTGGCCCGGGTTGGGGTGAACTAGCTGGTGTAACGTACTTTTGATCAAAATTTCAAAATTTAAAATTTTTGGTCATTACAGTCTGTTATTATGGAGGTTGATATTTGCTGAACGTATCACAACTAAATACTTTTATATTGTCCGTAACAATTCTACATAATGAAATTAGATTTTTATCTTTAGCGATATAAATTATAATTAAAGCGTTTATGACTGTTTTACAAGTGTTTATAACTTCAGGATGTGTCACTTGACGGACAAATTACTCTCTTTCTGCTTGCGTATGTTGATCCTGCTGCGGCCTTTCTCTGGAATCCGCTGTTGCATCAATCCGGTGTTGGTTCACTTAACTTCGCATGTGTATCTGTAAACTCCGAAATTTATTTAGTTAATTATTCTTTTCCTAGGGTTCGTTTGTACGGGTGTAGTCATGCACTTACACAACTGCGTGAACTTGCGCTTATCGCAATCTTGAAGTGTTCTCTTAAGTTATAACTCCGGATGAGCTTAACTTATCTACGAGGACTTCTTCCACTCACACGGACAGCACTATATAATTCTGATCCGTACTATTAATTATGTTATTAATGTTTTCCCAATAATATATTTTAAATTTGTCTGAAATTCTCAGACTGGTAATTGAAATTACAATAATGATCTGAGTTCCCCCGTGACACTCAGCTCGCGACACCTCGGACGAAAAACTCCCAGGAGGAGAACGTCTGCTTTGGTCAGCGTTTTCTGAAGAACCGCGCTTTGTTTGAAATATGGAGGGTGCCGATTGGTCGAAACTTGTTCCCACGTCACGTCATCGATAAAAACACGATAATTCCAAGCTCTGCTCAGGCTTTGCAGGAAGCAGCAGATTCGTGTCCGATTATTATATGCAAATTTTATGACCCTATTAAAATATTCAATATATAAAACTGTACAAAAAAGTAACGATTTCGAACTGTATGAAAATTAACGGTTTACATACGTTGAATCGTTCATACGACATTAGAAAACTAGAGCTTTATAATGATTTATACTCTGTCCAAGTTTCATTTCGATATATTAATAAATAACGGAGTTATTCGCTTTTTTAAATTGATTCCCGTACAAGCATACTCACCCACTAGGGGTGCATACATGTGGATAAAAGGACAAGTTATGAACAACTCGAGGTGTCTCACTTCACGCTTCTAAGTCTACTACAATACTTATCCCTAATTAACAAAAATTGTATAAACTTATTGTCCACGAATAAAAAAACGTATTGTATAAGAATGGAAAGAAATTTTACAATCTTTCGTACATAGCGTTTACAATGTTTCGTTGTATATACACACGCTCGCCGCGCGAGCTTAGAGCGCATATTATTTAATGAATATTTGAAATCTTGGTTTTTCTATAAATTGCATTCCGTCAATGTAATCCTCACTTACTGTTTTGATGATTTCCTCAAATCTTTTTAACGTGGCCGTTAAGTTTGTCGCTTTGCTACGCATTACCTGTCCATATTTTCTTTCCAACACGACATGTCTGCCCACCTTAATATCGAATAACGTCCTATAACACACACTTGACATATCTGTAGATTCCTCTTCTTGTGAAGATCTCATAGCAGTCAAGTGTTGTGCTCCATACACAGGTATTTGGAAATCGCTGTCTTGTTTCAAAGTTTATTCCTTTAGCAGCCAACAACAAACAATTTATACTTACAGTTGAATCGGTATTCGGCTGTCCAGTTCTGTCCAGATTATTTCTCTTATACACCCTCCGTCCTTAGGTTTGTACTACCTAAAAAGAATAAATTCCCAATTTCTGTCCTTCCTTCATTCACTTATACGTTACATTAGCCTGTCCACCCTTGTTGCAGGTCATAACTGTTTCCCTGATACTTATCTTTAAATTATATATTTTCCTAAGAATCCCTTCCTCTATTCATCCTATTTATGAATACTGTAATTCTAGTATGCAGGCCAAATTTAGAATTATGAGTCAGATATCTGATTCTACGGTGTTGAAATAGCTTCAACGAAATGCACATACAGTACATGAATAAAAATATAAGCCTAATAAATACTTGCATTGTAACACAATATTTTAGTAAAATTTTTCTCATACACAGGCAGTCGAATATTTTCATGCAATATTTTTGCTATTATTAACATCTGTTGGTAAAATTTTTTAGCGAATATTGTTTTGCTTCCTAGGAAGGGTACCTGCTGTTCTTATGGACATTAAAAAACTGGCGCTGTTAAGGATAAGACACATAAATATAAAAAAAAATTTACAGGCATTGCACAAATGCAATGCACAGAGAAGGGCATTGAAAATGCTTCAATAAATCTAAAAAATATATATATTTATGTTCATTCACCAATCAATGAATTCATTCTTCATTTACCAATGTACAGATTATAAGATAAATGTAGTCGCATTAATATGCGAAGTTTTATATGTGTACTACGTTATTGACAACAAAGAAGTAGTTTCTATGGAAACTCACCGGTTCCCATTTTCGATAACGCACCAGCGATCGGCCGCAAATGTGCGATACGTCCTTATAAACATTTTCAATGTTAATAAATACATCTTTATATTTTTATTGACTAATTGATTTATTTATTTATTAACAATTTCAACTAGTTTTTTGTGTATTAATTGTATAACCGCCTGTAACTCCAACTAGGAATACTCTAACGATTTCAAAACAAACTACTGTGAGACAAAACAAACACACCATGGTACGTGTCCAATCGAGTAATCCAAAGATATCTAAAACTGCATTCATTCGTGCAACACATAAAGCGGCAGGCTGCAAACCATCCCAGCGTACTCGTCAGGAAGCTTCAGTCTAGCGGTGACGTAGTTCGTACTCCAAAACGATTCAAATCCAATAATTATGGACAGGTGTTCGTAAGTTGCGGTGGATCACATTAAATAATGTGTATTTTATAAAACGTATTTGATACAGAGTTACTTCACTGCAAGCAACTCCTTCCTACATATCATTTTTTCTCATTCATTAATATTACTGATCACCAGTGATGGGTAGACTGTCCTGCCATTTAAATTCAATTAAAAAACATTCATTGTATGACGGTTGTATAACCAAGTATAAAGTGTCACCATCCACAAGTCTTGATTCTCCACGTTGATGCATTTCGCAAACTTTGAGGGCGTGTCCACAGCGGTTGCCATATTTTGCTGCTGTTATTTGGCTTCAAGGTTATTCTCCCCCATCTCCGGTTTTATGACATCTTTTTATTGCTTCCTGGCAGAGGCGTGCGTGAGTGTTGCTGAGTGTGGCGCTGTTGTAGTTATTACGTATTGTATAGTTTGATACTGTCGTTGTTCACTGTTACTGGCGTAATATTTTGATAGCCTGACTTCGTTCGTTTTTATCCCAGTTTCACCACTGGTCACTATGTTGTGTCGCTCGGTACCTAAATGTCTTAATTTTTTTGCACTTACAAATTTCGCGTTTTTTATCGAAGTGCACAAATATCACTGCAAATCCTTAATCACGATTACCATCGATAACTCCACAACCCTGCATGGGTTCTGGTCTGTTTCTAGAGCGGACTCCTTTCTAGCCTTCCAAACTAATATTAAACATTCCCAGGTCTTCCTCCACATGATCCTTCAGTATAATACTTGATCTTTCTCTGAGTCTTTTAGTGACGAGTCTTTGGTAAAGTATTTGTTTTGTCAGTATTTTTACAAATAAGCAATATTAAAACTAGCGTACTGATAAAAATAGAATTAGGCCTAGTCCATAATTTTCTGTGTAACACGACTTGATGTACGTAATACTGTTTCACAGGCAGCGGAACAAAATAGGCGCTTTTTTTTACATAAGGTCCGTTCTCAAATTGCCGCCGATTGTGCAACGAAGCGCGGACGCTCATGAGGCATGTCGTACCTAATACTCAGCTTCTTCTCCTCCTCCTCCTCTTCTTCTTCTTCTTCTTCTTCTTCTTCTTCTTCTTCTCTCAGGTATTAAGAGAATCATCTGTTTCGGTCCCAAAGGAACATATCCATTTCACCAAGGCTTCCTAGATCTTTCTATACTATATTGTCCAATAGGGTTGTACTGCCAAACTTCCTTAGGCAACCTGCCGTCTGACATCCTATTCAGATGATCAATCCATCTCTCTTTGTTTTCTGCAATACCATCTTGGATATTAAAAATGTTCAGCTCTTTACGAAACTCTTGACTGTAGAGTCTGTCACTTCGTGTGCAGCCTGTAACAGGTCGCAAAATCTCATCTCCGATGCCGTATCCTACTCAGACGTTTTTTCACCGGAACGCAACTTTCAGAACCGTACAATAACACTGGCACACTCATTACCTTATAAAATTTTAGTCAGTCTCTTTCCTTGTTTTTCTCGATAGAATTCGACGAATTGTGCTAAATATTGACTGAAAACTAGCGAACTTGTGATCAACATCATAAGTCTACATCATAGGTGATGCCACAGCCAAGATAGCGGAAATGTGACACTCACTCTATACTCTTTCTATCCAATACAATCTTAGTTCGCAAGGGGTATTTGCCCATAAATTCCATAGTTTTTGTCTTCTGCACCGAAATTTTCATGTTGTGATTCGAACGGACTTGCTGTAACTGGAACATCGATCTCTGGAGCTCGCATTCGTTGTTTTCGATGATTACTTGATCATCCAGAAACAGTTTTGTATCCATGTATGTTCTAATATTTATTGTTATTCCCGGATACACTCGTAATTGCCACTGTCGAACTACGTCATCAATAATAAACAGTGTTGGAGACATGCTGCAGCCTTGGCGCACTCCCTGATTAATGTAAATACTCAGGTGTCGGATATTTTTGGGGGGAAATCGTTTGTGAACGACTTACAATGAATGTTACGGAAGATAATCCCGCCCGTTGTGAGATTCGCCCTGACACACTTTTCTATGTACAAACGTTTTGGTGCGATAGCAGTTAGTCAGTTAGGCAATGACTTCGTTTGTGTAGGAAAGAACAAACGAATAACGAATATTCATGACGAAGAACGTAGCTATCGCCCAGACTGGAGTATACATTGCGTAGGTACTGTGTACAGCTAAGGATCATGGGGAAAGAGAGGAAGGAAGCTTGAAATGCTTGGTGTCATCAGAAACAGAAGGAGCTGTATACAGATGAAGACAGATGCCCAGGACCGAGACAATGGAGAAATCCAGTTGAACCTGTCGCAAGGCAGTTTTAGAAAAGAAGTTTTAGCTAACACATTAAAGTAGGCCATCTCTAACCACGTGTCTGCTCTTTGTATACAAAGATTTTCCTGAGAATATGTGCGAGTACGCTTAATGCTGAAAGTGAAGTAGTGAGATTTATTATTAGTGTAAATCCCGTTGGAGTTGTCCGTTCAACTCGTTAATAGCAGACAGCCCATGTCCGCAGTTCCTTCCTATGGAGACGTCGATCTTATAATGTACCGATATACCGGCATCAGATACAATAAATAATCACAACATTTATCGATAATTTTCCATTCCACAGTTAATTCGACACTCCAGGACCGCCACAACCATATGTGTGAAATGTGCACTGCATGCGGGTGGCCATATTAAAGGGGCCCGACGTAACTGCCCATGCCTAGAAGCAACAGTAGATAACACAAAACAAAATAAATGCAAACTAGGTATATGTCATTAACGTGTGTTGAGTTGTTGTTAATATTATTTACTTTGTTAGCACTGTCGTACCGTATCGGCATCGGCCTTTATTTTGATTTCCACGAAAATGTAAGCGACATTTATATTTATGTCGGGAGTTATTGCTGCGGTCCCTTTAAACTTTATAAACTATAACGTATCAAGTAGAGTAATTTCCACCACAGAAGGCGAGCCATTGGCGAAGCTTTGTGTACGTCATCCCAAAAGTCAGTTCTAAAATCATTTTCAAACTAGATCGCTGTTTCAGCCGCTGTGATAGTAGACTGGCATCGTGAGTCTGCAACTTTTGTTTCAAATTTGAGATACAGAAGTACTTTGGTGATAGGTTTGTAATTAAGGACTTGAGGTACTAAAGACTAGTGCGATGTTTCCAAAGTAGCCTAGTACACAAAGTATGGCTGCAATGAGTAGCGTGACTCGTTCAGTCTCAGCTGCCGTTCATTCTACCTATAAGACTAGCAGTTATAACTTATGTTTTATTTTTATGAAAACGCGCCTATAGGATTGTCAGCTTGAATATATAACAACGGCCCGTTGTAAGCAATAATCTGTAACAGACAGATACTCTTTAGACGTTTTCATGTACTGCCTTACCTTTGGTAAATGTCTGGAGGTGTATTTTTGGACGTGTCGTATTTATACGCGTTTACGTTCTTAATATCATCAGAATATTTTAACAGCTCTCTTTTACTAAACTATACTTTTATAAAATCCGGCACAAAGACGACCGTGTTGGTAAATTATAATATTTTTGGCGACGTAGTCAACTTTCGACAAGTAGGCCTATGTCTTCTATTTATAGGCAGAGACATATTTACGGGGGGGACGAGCGGGACAGACTCACCTCTCCCGAAAGGGTTGAAACAAGTTGACGAGTAATTTTATTAATCTCTAAATTTTTAGGCTGTTTTTTTTCATGTTTAAACACTAATATAGTAGTAATTCTTTTTCTAAATATACAAACAAGCTTATTGCACAGCATTTACGTGTACATATGAACTATAGGAAAATCAATTCAGTGACCCCGAGAGAAGACGTTAATGCAAGGCCAAAAAAAAAAAGCAAAACAGACCTTAAACTCTAAATCATTTTCAAACAGTATGCCTTTTTTGACGTATAAAATTTCTTGGTTTAGCTGGGTTTTTTTTTACCAAATCGTTTTTAAATGTACAGTGCCAATAAATATCTTGTAAACAGTGTTTCAACATGTCTTTTTACTGTGTTACTACCAATTACTTAATTTCAGGATGTTACCATGCATTGTTCTGCCACTATGAAAATGAAAATTATCATATTGATTAGTCTTAACTTGTGTTTACTTTTATGTGAACCCTACATGACCGGACCCCCCCCAACCCAAATTTAGATACCCCACTGCCGATAGGGCTAACATAAGTACTGTATATATACTCACCTAACCACTTTTCGAAAATAGTACTTATTTTTTGTTAGTTTTGCTATTTATTTATGTATAAGTTATATTAAAATAATATGGCAAAGTAAAGACATGAAAAGTTTATTCAGAAGAACGGCAAAAGTAAAGGCGGACACTGATGATAAGCACCCTAGTGGCGGCGCCGCAAAACGCCTTTCCTCAAATGTCGTAGAGTAGACAAGCGTCTAGCGGATCGAGTTTCTCGAGGATGTGAAACCCGTAGCCGTGCATGGTGGCGAGAACAACACTTCTTGTATAAGCTGACCCTAGCGCTGATTTCCTGCGCCGTCATATCAGTTTGGTTGACCTGTAAACTATGATGTAATATTATATGCTCTATTTAGAATATGCTGTATATTCTATGTTGTAATCATTTAGGTTCACAATTATTGTATGTACTGATGGAAGCAATGTGAATGGCTAGGCTGGACTCCAAATAACTGTGATGCAATGATTTACACATGAATTGAAAAAATTACTACTAACAATGTCACGTTAACTAATGCAAGTCAACGAATAAAAATGAGTAGTTCTAGTAAACACTTTGGTTATTTATCATCGTTTTTATAGATCACTGAAGTTTTAATTTTCCGTCGAAGGCAGAATCGATTGCTAAATAATTTCACTTTGTAACAATAGCATTAAAATGTCATTAAGTAGTCTTAATCTTATGCTTATCTTGAAGTACTGTAATGCATAAAGTCTTTTCGGTAATTGTTTAGATACTGTGGGCTCACCTCTAATTGCCACAAAATTCCCACGATAATTGGAAACGCTGGATCTATAACTTACTTAACCTTTTACGATTAAATGGAATATTATTATTAGGCTTATGTACATTTTAATACTGTAAAAAAACACGAGTGAATGCTCGTAGAAACAACGCTACACAAACCGAAATTAGGTTATGGTATGTAGGTTAAGTTTACAAAATACCTTGCTGTTGATGTAGTTGTTGAGCTCCTCGATACAGAGACAGTGTTGTCTCTCCTCACCATGCACAGCTGCGGGCTTCACATCCTCGATAAACTCGATCCGCAAGAGGTTTGAGTAGAGCATCAGTTATCCAGGAATCGGTCATCCGAACAGTATTTGACCCCAAGCTACCACATCCTTACGGACGAGGAATAGAGGATTACGTAGGTAAATGACGACTGTCTCTACCTGCTTCTGTTCGTGGATGATCAAGCTGTGGTAGAACTAAACGAACAGCACTCCAGTTACAAGATATGAAAACACCATGAGGAATACAGGTCTTAGAGCCATGACATAAATTTTGTAAAAAACGAGTAACTGGTATTGGAGGTGAAGACGCCAATACGATAGTAGAGTGCACGTTATAAAAAAAATTGCTTTTTTAAAGCATCTTGGGTTGACGTTATCAAAAGATGGCAGAAGTGACAAGGATATCAGCTGCAAAATAAAACAAGGAAACCTGGTAATAGAACAGCTGAATTATGTGCTTTGGAGCGGGAATAACCCTAAAAAAAAAAAGAAAAAAAGATTTACTCTGCCACCTTAGAAAGTATAATAACCTATGGCTCTGAAACTTTGAAAATAAATCAAAGAAACTTCCGTAGGATTCAGGAAGTGGAACTGGACTTTTGGAGAGGATCTTGTCTTGTGGTGTCCAAGCTCCAGTGCATTAGATTGAGGATTATTTTAGGCATCATAACTATAAAGCACTTCGTAAGGTACGGCCACGTGGAACGAAGCCCGTATAATTGTTGGCCCAAAAAATGTTAGACTGGGTTCCGCCTGGACGACGGAAACGGGAAGACTCAGGAGATTATGGGTAGAAGACATACTTGATGAGACAGAGAAAGAAGGCTTACAACGTGGAGATGCGAGAAACCGTAGTAGCTGTAGAAAACTCAGTGGGTGTATGGATGGATGGAAAAGAGAAGGTCAGAAATGTTGCTTCCATGGAGGAAGAAAAGGAAAATGACCGTGAAAGGAATGGGCCACCAATGATAAAGCGTTTCGCTGTCGTAAGACAGCAATTAAATGACTTGAGACCCAAGACGATTCCGCGCAATTCAGCTATAGTCGTTACAGAAACTGCGAGACTTTAGCCGCTAGAAAACGCGTTACTGGACTGGGACAGGCGAAATGTTTTGTCGAAATTACCCGTAATTGTAAATGTAAAGATTTAAATTTAATATGTCAATATATGTACCCATTTACAAGTGGCAATAAATATTCGATTTATAGTGGTGTTTTATTGATTTGAAACTATCTATAGGCCAATACCTAAATGTCGTAAAGACATACGCATTGTAGACGTATCAGTTAATCCTGAAAATCCAATTTCCTTGTTTCAGATCAGTTTGTATACTTCACTTTCAGCCTTGAATAGTTCCCGTAAGCTGTGTGTATCTCGTTCTTCCAATTTTCGCCACAGTGTTTTTCTGTCTACTCAAAACTTCAGTTGGAAGTCAATGAAAGCCAACTGAACTAATGATGATTCTAAATTTTTGTGGTTATTTATTTTCAGCACTTTACGCACCATAATCAATGAATCATCACTTTTCATCGATTAACAACAGGCTAGACGTTATTGTTTTACTTCGTTTTATTCGTCATAGTGACAATAAATTCGAAGGTAGGAACCATTCAGCTTGCAGCGAGAATCGTAATGCGGGAAAACTGTAAAACCTGCTCGAAACTATTCGCCTGCGGTGGGAATCGAAGCCACGTCGTCTTGGGTAGCGATTCAACGCGGTAACCGCTACAAGACGACCCGCTACTTAAACATCGAAAAGCTTAGATAATTGTCTGAGTAAATTACTTTTTACGAGGCCGTTTAAGAAAGCGACGTCCTACGAATGACACTGGGGGACATGTATCTAGTACGTTGTCGCTAGAATATGTGTTCGATTAAACGTGTACTTGTCCACTGCTGCGAATATCTTTTATGATACTGCGTCGAACGGTTACAGTAAAGCAGCGTGAGAACTCGGTGTAGTAACCGGTGAGGTGTTGGTGCCGCGGGCTATGAGGAAAGTCCTAATCGGTAATTAATAGCCTGCGTGGACTTACCGTAAGATGCGGTTTTCTCCCAATGCAGCGACATACTCTAATGCACTCTCAACTAATCATTCAAAATAAGTTGTGGAAGTAAATAATCGGAGCAATAAAATCACATGGCAACTTCATGTTCAGTTGACAGATATTTAGGCCTATATAACACGTTTACCTTAACAAAATACTATATTTTTATACACATAAATCTTCTAAATTATTCACTTCATTTCCTTCTTTACTTCAAGATATAGGCAATTACCGTACTCATTTTCTTCGTGGCCTACATTATTTAACATTAGTGGGTTTTAGATTAACGGGTAGTCTGTTTCAGGTGGTCATGTCACTTCAGTCTGTAGCCTACATTTCAATCCCATCTTTTAAATAAAAGTTAAATCTTAAATCTTCTTATACTGTACCGCTTCATATTCTATCGTGTCTAATAGCCCTACATTTTTTTACCCCCCTGAGAAACCTAATTTCCTATCCTATTTTCGAAGCCAAGGTGGGGATTGAAAGTAGTTTAGATTTTATCTTAGCTGGTTACTAGGCATCTATTTTAGGGCGAATCCAGATATTGTCTCGGGGGTCGTCTTGACACCTTGAAGGCGTTTCCTGCTCTCCAACTGCCTAGATCCTCTCGCTTTCTACTTGATATTTTAATTTTTAAATAACTGGAAATAAATATCATAATTAAATTATTTGTAGAAGTTACATTACAAATGTATTTTTGGCCAGTCTTGGGGATGAGGGGATGTTCCCATCTGTGTTTCCGTCCTTGAATCCGCTACTGCATCTACTCAACACTTTCTTGGAGAACCTGGGATTCTTATTTTGGGGCTACAATACCTCAGCTTTTCTATTTCGTGGGCGTTAGAAACTCGGCCCGTTTACACACATACTGTCTCTCGTTTGATAAAAAACAGACAGTCATTGTACGCTAAACGTCCGGGGGCTGGGGCACGCGATTACGTTATAGTTTGCGGAGGCGTGAGAGCAACAGAGCTGAGTTCGAATTCTCGTTTATGAGTACTCAACCCATTTACGGGTGTAGGCCTCACCTAGCTTCTTCCCCATCCACGATAATCCCGAAGTCCATGTTCTGTTGTGGTCTATGTTGATATCTTTTCGCAGCCAAGGACGCATTACGTTCGCGTTTCAACGGTTATCTAGCCTATATGCTTCACGTTATGATCTACAAACTTCTACTTAGGTGTTATTAAAAATACATTGTAACTTGCTTATAACGAGCTTCAAGGGACCAGACAAATGTGCTCGTTAAAACCGGGTGCTCGCTACATCCAAGTTGTCACAAGCCTAAATTTTTATACCGTGATTATCAAACATACAACAACAAAATTCTACTAGAGAAGAAGCTTCGGACAATAAAATTTTGACATGTTTTACATTCTACGCTTAAAAGTGAAATTTAGACTTTAAACATTTGTTTAGACGCTAACAGTCTTTGCTTAATTTTGGCGTAGGCCTATAGTGAATTCGCGAAATATAGTAAAAGTAACTGTGTAGTAAAAACTTATCAAAAATCAGCTGGCTATCTGGCAAAAACCCCAAAACTTTCCATGCCACATGTACAATATATAATATTTTAAAATTACAAGAAAATTCACTCTAATTTATTTGTCTTTTTGTTTTTCGTTCTACATGGAATCATCAGAAGTATATTTCGCACACTGAATTTAATTAACCTTAAAAAAGTAATCTATTTTTGTTTGTTTAGTAATTTTGTTATCAATAGATATCAAAACGGTTTTGTAACCTATTTAAGTATTCCACGAATTTATCACTTACAAGAAGTTTCACTAAATTGCGTTGATGATTTTAAACATTCTTTAGCATCACCATCGATGTATACTATATGGATCGCGTGCTGCCAGGCAAAGTGAACGGCAGAAAACGGTGCGAAGCACATGCAGCTTGCTCCCCCACCATCGGTAGAATAAAGCGTTTGGCGCTAAGTTACCAAGTGTACTAAACGAGTCATTCAGTCAGTAATGGACTTGTTTGACACCTTACGATTATTACATTTGGTACAGTTCTATTGAAAATTTGTGCTTATGAAGATTTTATTATTATAACAGTTTGTGTTTACTTTTGCCTAACTGATAACAGATGACAATAACTTGAGCATTTATACTCATTTTACTGACTTCATATCAAGCGAAAAATTAATTAGAGCCTCATCAGACGTTTTAAAGATTGAAAAATATATGTATAATTTATTGATTATATCTGACAGTAAACTTAATACCAAAAAATGATTATATCAGCTCGCAAAACTTTGCCGGCACAGTGTTTAAAAAACATATTTCAAACAATGATTTTTCTGAAGACAGTCATGAATGAAACTTATCAAATTAATAGTGACATTATTTTATAAAATCTTGTGCTATGACATTGCTAAGGAAAGAAACGCTGCTACCTTCTCTAAACCTGGTGTCCGCTAAAAGTTAAATTATTGTATTATTTAGTAATGTTTATTGTAAACAATTTTTATACAGTTAATACGTAGCTAATTAAATTAATGTAAATTAATGTAATGTAATGTAAATGAGCATTGCTTATTGAACACTTTAACGACCATGGCGAGCGTATACGCCAGCTTCTTTTACCCAATAAACATTTTAAAATTTATGGCTCACGTCTTTTATTCTTTGTTACCCTTATTCTTATCTTTATTCGTGTGGCTTCAATATTAAGTGTTCATAAATAAGAACGCAACAGAACTTAGCGATAAACCGAAATAATGTGTCAGAATACTGAAATCTTACAGTGAAACAAATGTGTTTATTTTGGAAAAGAACTTATTAAAAACCTCCCACTTTGGAGTCATTAATTGTTAAAATGACAGAGCTATACCATTTAACACAAAATATTCTCCGCTAAAGCAACAAAAGCTATAACAAAGCAGAAAAGTCAGACTTTGTACAGGTACAGTATATAGCATATGCAGTATTCTTGCCCACCACTGGTGTAGCGGTCGGACCGAATTCAGTGAATGCAGTACGCGATCCATTAGTAGGCCTATACATCGATGAGCATCACTCACTGATACGACCGGGACAGCAGTAGATTCTCCTTCATTTTCGATATCAGTTTCACCGTCAGTAAAAACCAAAACGTTTTCACTAACGCGACAGTCGTAAGCTACTGTGTATTCGTTACGAGTCACAGGTCGTTACTAAAGGTGGGCCGATATACCTGTAACAGGTATTTTGGAACGATATTTTTGTGGAACGGATGTAACAGTGACTAAAAAGTTGAAATACCTGTTATTCGCGGCGACGCTGTTCCGAGTGGAGACACGCCGCCCTCGCTGTTCCGAGTCGAGGCACGCCCCCTACGCTCCTATACGCGCGCGCGCACGCACACACACACACACACACACACAGAAAGTGCGCAAGTAACAAGTAAACGAATACGCCAAGGCCAAATACTAGGCGTACAAAAATATCGCTGGTACGCAAGGAACAGACAGTACACGAGTATTTAAAATACTAGGTATTTCAAATACTAGTGGTATTACCGATACACAAGGAACAACAACTAAACGCGTATTACAAATACTAAGCTTATCAGAGGAACAGTAGTATTTTAGGAACACCTAGTATTTTAGGAACAAGTAGTATCAAGCGTATTTCGAGTAGGAACTGGTACGAAGCCACTTTTTCGTCCTGAATACTTTATTCTGCGCAAAGAGACGAAGCTGTTTTTAATAAAGGAAAAAATTCATCCTGATGTTGCATTTATTCTCGTGTGATATGCAGATATATAATACAGATTATATGCTAATAAATTATATATTATACTAATCACCAACTTGGTAAATTTTTTAAATAACGAATTATATTGTGTTATAACCTATAGAGTGGCTGATGTTGATTGGCTATAATTATACTTTTTATGAATGTGATTTTAACTGCACTACACATCTCACGTAAATGATGAGATTGTTGTAATGGACGTTTATGCACTTTATCAAGTCCTGTTCCTTAAATCTAATTCCTTAAGGGTAATCGGTTTAAATTATGTCCGATGAAAATTTATTATTGTTTTGAACATAAATTTGTATTTATTTATTTTTTAAGTAAATACTTTTTTCCTAGCTAGGTCTTCTTGCTTACCACTGGTGGTATGCCTACCACCGATCGGGAACCCCTCCCCATACTATGGGAAGCCTGTTTAAGTATTGCTGTGACAGTTGTGGGTTGTGTCAGGTTAGGTTCGCATACGTTTTATTTTTTAAATTTTTGTGACATGGATCCAAGAAGAAAAACGAGTGACGTGTGGAGTTTTTTTGAACCAGTTAGTAACTATATTGCATTGTGCAAAATTTGCAAAACAAGTCTATCGTATAAAAGTTCAGTTAGTAATGTAAAAAAACATTTACAAAGAAAGCATCCAACAGTTGCTATTCCTACTATATCCACCCAAACTGCTGTGCAATCTTTGCCAAGAACAGAAACTTCTTCAGGTGATATATTCCAAATAGGACCAGGTGTGCAAGAAAACTTAGTAGTTGAATCTTCTTCCCATTTTTTTTAGTCCAGAGAGACCAACCTCTTCAAGAGCTACTGACACCTTCCAAAATCAACCGTCTTCATTTCAGTTGCCTGTTCCAACAAGTAAAAAACAAATGTCAATATCAACCTACATACCCAAAAAATTAGCAGTATCTGATAAAAACAAAATTGATGAGGCCATAATGAAACTTTTTATTTGGGATCTTCAACCATTTACAGAGGTTTCAGAAATTTGATGAATACTTGTGCCCCTAGTTATCGAATTCCTTCTAGAAAGTATTTTGCTAACACACTGTTACCAGCTTATTATGAAACAACGTTAATGAAATGAAAGAATCTATTAAAAAAGATGCACCAAGTGTTTGCTTAACAATTGACACATGGTCTTCTTCAACAAATGAAACTTTTAATGCAATTACTGCACATTACATTAATCAGGATTTCGAAATGAAACATATACTATTAGACTGTTCAGTTATCAAAATAAATAAAACATCTCAAAATTTAGCAGATGAGTTTTGGATATTACAAATGAATGGGACTTGTCTAGAAAAATTTCAATTGTTATTACTGATAATGCCATAAATATTACTAGTGCTATACAAAGCATACTTAAGTGGTAGCATTTTGGATGTTATGCTCACACATTAAATTTAATTGTTCAAGATAGCCTGTTAATTGTAAATGACATAATCAAAAAAGTAAAAACAATTGTAACATTTTTTAAGAGAAGTAATATTACACATTCAAAACTCACAAAATATCAAGAACAGATAGGTGTTCAGCAACCTAAAAAACTTCTGCAAGATGTTGTAACACGCTGGAATTCTGTTTACTATCTGCTTAAACGATTTGCTGAACTGGAGAACGCTGTAAAACACTCTCTGGCATTACTAACAACAGACATAGAAACATTAACAGCTGAAGAATGGGGAATTTGTAAAGAACTGTGTGCTATTCTGCAACCTTGTGAGGAGGTAATAAAAGAAATGAGTAGAGAGAAATGTATCACCGCCAGCCAGATAATACCTATAACCCATGGATTAAAATTATCAATACTACAGGTAAGTGTGAAATTAACTAAACCACTTGTCAGAGAAATTGCACTTAAACTTCTAGAAGGAATTTCTGTAAGGTTTGCTAATTTGGAAAAAAGCAAAACAATTTCACTTTGCATGATGCTTGACCCCAGGTACAAACACTACTTTTTTGAAGACAATACTTTTCTAGAAAATACAAAAAAATATGCAGCTGAACTAGTATCTTCACAAATTACAAAAAATTCAAGAACCAATACAAGCATTGAAACCAAAGGAATTCTACAACCTAACATAACAGAGGAGGAAACAGTTTCAATTTGGAACCATTATAAAAACCAAATAAGCAAAGTTAAACAAATAGGGACACCTTTATCAATGGCTATACAAGAAATAGATAAATATCTTCAAGACACACCAATAGAGAGAAGCGAAAATCCCTTACTGTAGTGGAAAGATCACCAACGTGTATACCCTAATCTTGCACATTTGGTCAGAACTAGATGTAACATGGTTGCAACATCCGTTTCCTGTGAAAGGATATTTTCCAGGGCGGGAATAATTTTATCTGAACGAAGAACACGATTAACACCGAGGAAATTGCAACAGCTGATATTTTTAAATACAAATTTGAAATAGTGTCTGAATAACTGAAATTCTAGTATTTTAAAAACCATTCAATTTTAATTTTACCTATAATGTGTTATCTGAGTGAAGCAAATTTTAATGTGAATAGGTGTGACAAAGATTAGTTCATGACTTGTATATTCTGTGTACACTGGTGAATGGATCTGAAGATTATCCAGGTATGTAATGTATTTAATTTACTTTTGTAGTTGTTTATTATTTTAAGTTTTTATTTATTTATTTATATTTATTTTGTTACAGTTGTTTTTATTGTTTTTATTTGTAAAATTTTGTTTATTAACTCTTGTGTCTTACTGTTATGTTTTTATTATATGTTTCTGATGTTTTTTTCACATTATTTGTTGTGGTATTACGTGTACTCTAAATTATTTCATTGCCCTGAGTTTCGCAACTGATTTGTCTAACCAATGTTAGTTTGTTTACTCCTAGTAAAAACTTAAATTGGTATTCCCAAAGGGAGATAGGCCTATAAATTCTCTTGTTTCTTATTTTCTTTTATATACAGTAATAGTTTAATAAAGTCACAGTGTAAAGTAACACTGTTAATACTTTTAGTTTCAATTTATTTCTTATAACAAATTATATAGTATAGGTTATATAATATCTTCAAATAAATACACTGCAAGTAGGTTTATTAATATATTAATAGGTTTATCTAGGTGAAAATAAACCTACTTGCAGTGTATTTATTTGAAGATATTACATACGAGACCTGCAGGAAACTCAAAACGACTTACTTACAAAGGATAATATAGGTTATGTATAATTAGTATGTAATAACAGGTATTTGTACCTGTTATTTTTTGGAACGGTATTTTCATACCTATTATTTTAAAATAACAGTTTAGCCCACCTGTAGTCGTTACTGTACTTTACTGCTATACGAATATAGAATGTTATGACTGAATTTACCTGTGAGGGTAAACATGTCTGCACACGCCCGCACGCGCGCACACAACACAGACGAATACTGTATTTACTCACACACATGTTGTACCGTTAACAGGCTATAAATTCCCGTTTGGGCAGTTTAGATGAATCGTTGCTGTTTGGATAGAGTCCTTACTTGGAATTTTGTAAACGCAAAAAACCCATTGAATAAAAGTAACTGCTGAACAGTAATAATGACATTACTGTGTTTGTATTGTAACAAACTTTGTTAGACCTTAACTCATGAACAAGCCTGCGATGCTCGTTATAACCAAGTCTCTAATGCGTCCTACTCGTTAAAAGCGAGTTTAATTATCATTACTAAGATACAGACCCAAACAAATTTCGTATTTTTCCTCGTTACATCCGAGTTCTCGTTATAAGCGAGCTCGTTATTCGCGAGTAGCGTTTTACCAACGTACTAGCCTATTACGTACCTACCACTCGGCGCTGCAGTATTTGGTGAGCCTTGGCTTCCTTTACAATAGTACTCCACCCATTCCTATTCTTAATATTCTCTCCCCATCCCCTCACTTTTGTCGTTTTCAAATCCTCCAATACACGGTATTTTTCTTTTCTTAGACGAAAAAACTACTTTTGCTTTCAAATCCTTTTAACCATAAACGTATCATTCTCTTTTCTCCTCATAATGCAGCCACTGTAGCCTTTGAGGTTTTACAAATCTTACTATATCCTCTCCCCTTAATTAAATGATTTTATTCTCGATTATGGTGACTTCTGTTATAATTTTCACAAATTTATCCAAATATCGTCACGAAATTTTCTTTTCAAACGTTCTTAACATTTTTTGGTCATTGTCCACGTTTCACATTCTAATACGACCGTGGCTCGTATTAGGGTTCTACAATTTTATTTTCTAAGCCCTGGTTAATATTTTGCTTCTTAGCATTTTTATATTCCCAAATTAGGTCCAACATCCTGCCTATATTCCTTACATAATCGCACTCCTTACCTTATCCTTATTGTAAAAACTATTTCCTAAACATTTGAAATTATTTACTTCTTTAAATCTTTTATTTCCTAAATCTAGATCTTGTAATTGCCTTTCACTTTTGTTTTTCTTTCATTGACACTTAACCTAATTTCCTTATCTCTTGGCAGATAGATAGGTTACTGTAAGTACTCTACTGGACGCCCCATGGTACGTTAAGAAATAAAACTACCCATGAAGATACACAGATCCCAACCGGTGAGGAAGAAATCAAATTTCTGTTGCAGCAGGCAATTCCTTTAGCAAGCTCCCGGTCACATCAAAATGATATTCCGCCGTCTATGGCATTCACATGAGACTGAAAAACCAGTGGGTTTTAAACCTGTTCATCTAACCTTATAATACCAGTAAGTATTGTTAACTAAGGGAGTCCCTTCACAGGATGGCTTCATATTGTAATTTAGTTTAACAGATATACTTACTGTTTCTTGATACCAGACTTTAAACATCAAATAAAATTTTGAAACGTTGTTTACCGGTTGCAGTCTCGGTTTCGATATCAGCGTAACGGCCTGCCATCGCGCTGTGTAACCAATCCTTTTTCACGGCGAAGAAGTGTCACGAAACATGCTTATGAATTTTTAAACGTTAAACGTTCGAAGCAATTGTCGTGAAACCTTTTAAAAAGTAGTTACAGCGAACTGTTCAGTTTTCTCGGAAAATATCCATTATTGACGGTTTTGTTTTAAGCCGGCCACAAACAAAATAAACGCTTTAGATTGTTACACAATGCTTAGGCAAGGTGAGTTCCAGGAACTTCGTCTGATTACAGGGGAGATCTTCCAATTGTACAATAGAAACGGACAAATTATTATAAATCTTTTCTGAAGTATTGTTCTTAATCTGAAAACGTTTACGAAAAGCATTATACATGTTTCGGAAGTCGATATAGTTCTGAGATAGAGTTTTACGTTGGGAACTGCAATTTCACTTTGTCATAGCATCAAAAAATTCTTGTTACTACAGATTCATTGCCTGTAGCCGTAAAGCCGTAAGAAATGTATTCCGAACATTCACTTACTTTCTTCTTCCTCTTCTTTGATTTTCCACTAATCCATTTAGTCATTTTATTAGTCATTTAATTAGTCATTTTTTCATTAGGCTCCCTGACAGACTCTACGTAGGCGATACACTTCTGCCCTGGTCTCGAGAGGTCAAGTACCTCGGGGTTCACCTCGACCGACGTCTCACCTGGCGGACACACTCTGCGCAAGTAGCCCGAAAGACCGCCCATCGTCTCTATCAACTCCGGTCCATATTATGCAGTAACGCCATGACCCGCCGCCTAGGGAAGCTTATAGTCTCAACTTATGTGGCGCCGATGGTTACCTACGCGATGCCCGTTTGGGGCTACTTAGCCAAGACCCATAAGCAAAACTTCAGTCTCTCCTCGACCGAGGGTTGCGCTGGGCATGCAAAGCCCATTATCTGACATCTAACAAAACCATCCGTGAATCCCTGCGTGTCCGTTCCCTGGACGCCACTATACGGACACTGTCCCGAAAATTCTATCGTCGCTCCGCCCGATTCCAGGGCAACCATCTCATTAGCGCCCTCGGTCGCTACCGATCTGTGCCAGGAGAATCTTGGACCCGGCCTCGGCGAACACTCACCCTCAATTAAGTAATTAATTGACAACCCACGGCCGGTAGCAGGCCACACCCTAAATCCAGATTATCAGTCGTCCCTACGGCAGGAGCTCTTTCTGAAGCTCGGAACGTAGTACACGAGCGGGCGACGGGCATGCCCTTCGTCCCGCACAGCCATTGAACTTGTGTGTCATTTTTTCACTACATACATCTCGGCTTACCCAGTCAGCTTCTATAAAACCCCTTTCACCCACTTCTTGAGTAATTATATTTTAATTCACGGTAAAGGAATCTTCATCGTTTAGTACTGCTTCAAGACCGTTTTGGGTTCTTCTGTTCTCTGCATGCTGGGTGAAAGTATTTACACCGGAGGTTGTTCGAAGATGATTAATTTCCCATTCACACTATTGGCCAGCTGTGAACGTAACAAGAGATATACTAATACTGGACAGAAAAAGTTAGCGGTATTAACTAATAGAGAAGAAGAGGAACTAAGAAATTCTTTAAAATTGAATACTCTTTCGAATTTGTAGTACTAATGTGTGGAGAATTCAGTTTTAAATATTTAGGGACAATCTTCTTCTTCTATGGTGTCACAGTTCGGACTCGAACCTTAGCCTCCATAATCATCCGCCTCCACTTTTCCCTGTCCTTGGCGATTGATGTCCATCGTTTTATTTTAAGTAAATTATTAGCATCCCTTGCCACTGCGTCGATCCAGCGATGCTTGGGTCTTGCGATAGGCCTTCTACCCTAGATTTGTAAATAGTACCTTCCTAGGTATTCGGTTTCTTTCCATCCTAATGATGTGTCCTGCCCATTGCAATCTATGCAGTCGGATGGTGGTGGCCAGATCATTGTCTTTATACAGCTTCTACAGTTTCTCATTGTGACGTATTCTTCATATTCCATTGACTTGGATTGGTCCATATAGGCATATGCTCCTCAAAATTCTCCTTTCAAAGATACTGACTATGTTAGCGGCTCAATTATTCAGAGTCCAAGTCTCACTGCCGTATGTTATCACTGGACTAATCATAACTTTATATAATGTGACCTTGGACTGTCGGTGGATATTTCTTGTCTTGAATATAGTTGTCACCGAACATATGCTCTATTTGCGGTCTGTATCCTTTTCCTTATTTCATGTATTTCTTCATTATCTTCTACAATCCAGTATCCCAAATATTTAAACCGATTAACTATTTCCAGGTTTAGTGGTTTAATTTCCTGTTCATTTAGGAACAATAGAAAATGATAAAAATGAGGAAGAAGAGAGTGCAAGCAGGTCACAAACCATTTTTTATACATAAAAAGTTCATGAAACGTTCTTTCCAAGAATGTTATTATTCATGATACTAATAATAAATTCGTAAAGACTATATTGATGTTTTATGAGACTAATTTTAAAAGATGTGGTTTTAAAAATACAAATTAACTCACACAGACATCTGTCAATTGTAATGTTTAAGTAGATTTGCAAGAGAACAATTTTTGGATTGTGCAAAGATAAATAATGTATTGTTAGTTTTTTTTTGTTTGTAGTTGTCAGCAGACTAATTATCTCCTTAAGACATTGTGGCCACTGTTCGTCTCCCAATCGCATGATATGTCCATAACAAATAAACTGACAAACTTCAATGTTTTTCGATTACGGTACCCCCCATGTTGTAGGCGTGTGTTCCACCCTTCGGACCTTACGTGATATTCATAGATAGTCCGTCTGGATTTCAGGTTTACCCCTAGCGACCAATTGCCAACACTCTGCCACGAAAGTCAGAATATACTCTACTGTTACGTTATACTGTATGTAGGCCTATACAATTTTTTAGCCTCATCTTTCTTGACCGTAATAATGAGTTTAGTATACAATCGCAATTTCTTATTCTATGGTTCTTTTTAATTCTGTTTTGAATATCTCGTTTGCATTTTCTTCTTCGTATGTTATATTTCCTAGTCACTTATGTTCTTTGTAACTTCCTACTTGGCGAAGAAGAATTTAAATAATGAATTAAAATAATTAAAATTTATAATAAAAAATTATTATTATTTCAGAATTTTGACTTAAATTCTTTGCATATGGTGCCTCTAATTTTAACCAGATTTTTTAAGTAAATAGTACATACGGATTTAAGTTGAAATTTCCTTCAGTCTGATATCCGCCATGAATTTTTACACTTTCTTAATTCTTTAAACCCTTTTTTGTACCGTAAAGTCTTGAAATTTTTTTAAACACTAGGACTATATTCAGATTTTGGTTAAAATTCTCTTTAATTTGATACCTCATATTTAAGCTTACCCCCTTTTTTGGGAGATCGATCACAAAAACATTAGAGATCTTCGGTTATATATAACTGAAAAAACGTTATTTTGAACATCAAAACGCATAAAAAAAAAATCTAATTTGGCCACACATGCAATAAACAAAGAACATGAATTCCCAGACATAACCAACATGACACTAATAAAACACATACCACAGAAAGGCACCATAATGAACATATGGGAAAATTTACAAATATACAAACACAAAATACAAAACAAACTAATATCTGAACAAATACAAATCAATACAAAATCTGAGACAATTTTCAAAGCACTCAACATCGAAAATATTCAAAAAGCTAATATATACACCACAATCACACACAACAGTACCAGTTTAAAATACCAAAAGCCAACAGGAAACCATAACAACAACCAACCAAAACACAAGTACTCAACAAGATACAAAATTAAGAAGGCTGAGGATGTGAATAATAGGATTCCCGAAACATGTTCTAAATAAGGGGAAAAACATCTTGAGGTAAATAAATTGTAATATTAAATAATTTACATATATATTTTAACACATTAATTTAATGTATTTTAATTTGAGGAGCCCCACGCTTTTGGAGCGCCAACTTTATATTAACACTACAAAGTAATGCTGTTAGGTGTAATCGTAATAACAAGAATGCGTAACATATTTTCTAAATCTTTACATTATGTATTTAGCAACCTCTTTACTTACTTCGGCAATACAAAAATTCATTATTCATCGCTTATGCGATCTTATGTATGTGTCTTCTGGCGAATAATTTATACCTAAACAGGTTATACATAAATCTAATTATCTAATCTTATTTATAACTATTTCTGCTCTCGGCTTACTCATTTAGTGTGGCCATCTTTGCAATTGCTTATCGATTTATTTCAACAATGAATTTACTTTTATTTCAATTTCTTTAATCTTACTTGGCTTTAACTCTTTTCTACTGCATATGCATTTCTCGTTTATCAATTAAAGACTTTACTGATTAATTTAATTTACTTCAATTTAAAAATCAAACATTGCTCTCTCATAGCATTTACGTTATTCCTATATTAATTTCTATACATGAGACATTATTCTAAATGAACAATTTAGACTTTTCATTACTATGTACAAATTAAATTCAGTTAGCAACAGTTTTGAATGTCTTTCAATCTAGTTTAAATATTGTCTTTCAATTGTCTGTGATTATTATGGGTTTTTATCACCTCGTTTGATGTGGCAAATTGTCAGTGTCTTCTCTTCCAATCTTTGCTCCAGTCCTTCGTGTCCTTGGGTCCTCGGGTCCACTTCCAGGATTCCACTGTTTGTCTTTCTTAGTTGTTGTTGTCTCTGCTCACATCATGGGTTGTAAGTGTGTCCATCGAACCTCTGTTCTGCCTCCCAGCTGTAGATTTACGATTGCGTAGTTGACTGACATAGCCTCCTACGGCAACGCTTGAATATAGAAGAAGAAACTTTATTAGCGCGACCTGGTATTTATAGCCACATCGTGCAAAAGCTCTTGTCTGAACAATATCTGTCTTGTCAGAGTTTGTCGACGCGTCCTTTCTCCCGCTCTCGTCCGATTCACTAATTTCGCTTATCTTCGCGAATTCCGAAGTCTGTTTTACACTACACGATACTCAATCGATCGCTAATTTTCATATGTCTATTATATGTAATTTACACTTCTTTATTATAATTATTCAGGGAGTTATTTACTTTTTATTCATTGTAATTTCACTTTACGTCACTTTTAAACGGTTTTTTAACCCTTTGTGCATCTTTATAAAATATACACTTTGGTGTCTTTTGTTTTACATTATCATACATATTTTTCTTATAATTAAAATTATACTTAAAATCTAACATCATTTGAATAGGGGTGGTTACTGTCCAGGAACGGACAGGCTTCACACACACACACACACAAAAAATACACATGTACACACTGCTAGCGACAGGTGGCCAGATATGTGTGTACATGCCTGAACGGTGCGTTCCCTATATTTTAAGCAATCCAGCTTGCAATCTGGATCATGTCTATTAACCATAGATTTATTTATTTTTATTAATTATTATGATTATTTTTGCAATGCACAGTACCGTATATGGTTGTACTGTTGCAATATATATGGTATTATACCTATAATATTATTTTATTAAATATAGAGGTTAGAGTTTGTATAAACTTTTCGAAATTATTACGTGAAGCGAGTGTGATTTGTAGCAGGTCAATATCCTACGTATACGGAGAAGCGACGGAAAAAGTGGACAAGCCTTGAAACAGTCAACGATGTTTCAAAAAGCAGAAGAGCGAGAGCGTTATATCCTGGCAATTCGTCGCACTCGCTAACGAGCGCAACCATGAAATGGATTAACAAGAGAAGGGCGGTGTACGAAGACGCTGTTAACATGAGGGAGCCTGCCTGCCTGTCTGTCTGTAAATAATGACATGCGGGCGCACTGTACCACTGATGATGGCTTCACTAATTCATCTCGACTAATCGATTAAAAACCGCCTCGACGTCGACAATGAAGACAGCGTTGTGACAGCGCGACAAGAAGGCTTCCCGGTGCGCTCTTAATAACCCCATTAATAGCCTCGCACGGAAATACACTGTTAATAACTCTCGTATGATTTCACGTAGCCTCTATACGATGAAATTGAAAATGTAAACCGTTTTAGTCTCCAGCGGAGAATCTGTAAGTTCCCTTGACTAACTCTAAAGATTTATTTAAATCTGAAAAAATATTCTTACGCGCATGTAGCAATTTTGATGGTGTTACAGGCTACTGCAGACGATAAACCAATCAGCTTTTATATCGCTTTTGTCCGAACTGGACTTAGTTCAACGAGCCTTCTAAAAAAATAAACCATACCGTGCGAATCACAATAAATAGTCAAAATCATTATAGTCGTTTAGTATAAATACAGAATAGGAACTAGCTCGGTTATTTTGTCGAGGGCAATAAGTTTAGTTTTAATAGGGTACATCAAGACAATTTGGGATGATCAAGGTTTAATAAATATTATAGAATATGAGTTACAAAAATCAATTTCGAATTACAGCAATTAAGCAAGAAATGTGACTTTAAATTCTTGTGCAGAAAATAAGACAAGGGATTTGAAGTACCTAATTGTAGAGTTCGAATGAAAATCCTTTTAAATGGTAACAAGTTTTAAATGTTTAGGCTGTAAAGTTAACTGCATATATAGGAGGGGGGCAGCAGACGTAAACTCTCAGTATTTTAACAGATTTGTAGTGCAATATAACACTGAAAAACTGAAGAAGGCAAGCTACTACATTGAAGCCCTTCAGACCAGCAAAACGTTGCTCACATTCGGTAGTATTAGGAATAATTAGGCCTACATACGAAGTGAAATGCATGTTTCATCAGTGGAAGAAATGTCTACAATAAGACGAATATGCATCAACAAACATGTAGCGCTATAAAAAAAAAAGAACATTAACAGGGAAAGCTACCAGAGAAACGCAGACAAGACTGTTCAAAGTTATGGCGATGTCCGTCCTGTTGTCCGAAAACTGGCAACAAATGATCTCAGACAGACAGAATCATCGGACATTAAACTTTCGAGATTCTAGGAAAGATTCTAGGAATGTACTAGGAAATACACTAGAAATGGAACGAAACATTACGAGAAAAATTGGACGTACAACAAATGGTCAAATTGCCAAGGGATTCAAGCAAAAAGTGGAAAAAATATCGGAGGACAAAATAATGAAATCGATACAGCCCACAAGGCCTCAGCCGGAAGAAGAAGAAGATGACGACGATTATGAGAAGAAACAATCAGTCACCGATTGTAGTCATACATGTAGATAAGATGCACAGCAATAGCATCCTACAGAAAATATTCGCCTTAAAGAGTAAAGGTCAAAGAGATCTTAGGAAGGTCTAGAAAATGCTGGGCAGATCAACTTTGAATCCGCAGCAGGTTGGAAGCCTAATCCCTATTCTGAAGAAGAGGAGGAAGAAGAAGAAGCGTGTAGATAAGATGGAAAGCAACAGCATCCTACAGAATATATTCGTCTAAAAGAGTAGGATTAAAGAGATCTTAGAAAGTCCAAGAAAACGCTGGGTGGATCAACTTTGAATCCGCAGCAGGTGAAGCCCAATCCTATTATAAAGAAGAAGAATATTAAGAACACTTTCCCTGGAATGTCATTACTGTCCAATCATGTGTTTGAGAATAAGTACGAACGTATACGAGACTTATGTTTTAATAAAACGCTACGTTGTTAGGTGGACAGCAGTATTACTGTGGCAAGTTGCCTCTTTAATTAGAGACAGAAAACAACCCCAAAGACTTTGCCACCTGTAGTTACAAACCTAAGTGCACATACAACTACGGCACAGCCAGAAGAAAATTTTGCGCCCATGGGAAACGCGGAATTTGACTCCTCTTTCGAGAAATTGAAGTATGGTGTCTGTACATACGATATTTTAGTGGATATTATCATGTGTGTTCAGTAAAAAGCGGGCATATAAGAAAAAAAAACAGTAAAAAATGTATTTTATGTAGCATTAAGTGACCCATAAAAAACATAAAAATTTTGTAACTACTACAAACAGTTAGAAGTGAGTAGCAGTTATATCAAAGTGCAGGTGTAGGCCTACAAGTATTTTAATTAACGAAGCGTTTCATGTTCGTATAGAGAGCAAATCATCGATTTTAACTGAAATTCTCACTTGTATGCTGAAAACTTCAAATCTACTCAAGACACACGAAACTTCATTACAGCGCGATACTCCGGAGAAACTAATGTCTGGAACTGAGGCCACTGAGATTTGAAAAATAGAATATTTTGATTGGTTAAAGTTA
This sequence comes from Magicicada septendecula, assembly GCA_034769895.1. Taxonomy (NCBI): domain Eukaryota; kingdom Metazoa; phylum Arthropoda; class Insecta; order Hemiptera; family Cicadidae; genus Magicicada; species Magicicada septendecula. The sequence continues at coordinate 176,935,359 of CM068374.1, forward strand.
AAGCCTTTACTTACTCTAACAAAATTTGGATACGATGTGCGCAATGTATCTACATCTTGTCTAATTTTGTTCCGATCGTCTTCAATTTAAAGTACAGTGAATGACCACAATGACTTCTACAATGAGTGAACAAAGATTGTCCAGAAACTAATAAATTTAATTCCTTATAAACCATGAGTCATTCTTAAAGTTCACTAAAAATAACTTATTCATGTATAGTAAATACTAAACCTTACGGCAAATTGTTTGCAATTACATGAACTACATTCTGCTCCTTATGTCGTGAAAACGTTATCTGATAGCAAATGAAAGTGATCACGTGTAACTCCACCGGTCGGATAGCGTGTTAACGCAATAAAAGATATAGCATCGTGAGCGTTGTCATATGAATGACAAACGGTGTAAGTAGTCTACAAAGTGACTTTGGAGACCTTGGACCGTGGAGAGAAATACTGACCCTAGGAAGACCTTAGTAAATTTCCACGATTATGCCTTGACCTTCTTTAACCTTCGCACGCTGATCCGTTGCGGCCGCTTATCAATTTCTCACTGTCAAGAGATCCTCACCGTTTCGTTGAATATTGACCCGTCAACGGACTCTAGGCCTACCCAGTCGTAAATTAATTAATTTTGGGGACATCGGAACACTAGTCTTTCCCTCCAGGAGCACTGTCCACCTGAGATATTGTGTCTTGACATAACACAAGAAACCGATACGTAAGAGATATGACATAACAAAAAATATATCAATTGTCAGTTAATATACTTTTGATTGGAATAGTTCTACTTATCACACTTGTATAAATATTATTTATATCTTTCTATGTTATATAAGTGAACAATACATGTGGTGTAAGTATAGTATAATATAGAATAATTGAGTTTAAAAAATTCGTTTTATTTCATTTTGAATAGCCGTGGCAACTGACGAGCAAATTTTATATTATCGATTTGAAGGTTTTCCTTTCTTTTATACTTGGACAGAGTAATACAGTCAGACAGTCAGGTTCAAACTACACAGTCACGAACTACTACTACTACTAGCCTACTACTACTACTGCTACTACTATTACTACTAGTACTACTACTACTACTACTACTACTACTACTACTACTACTACTACTACTACTACTACTACTACTATTACTACTACTACTACTGCTATTCCTATTCCTTCTCCATTGCGTCGGTGTCCAGTGGTATATTTTAGATGGTCATCTGTTATTTGGCATCCTTGTTAAGCGAATGTACTGTCACTTCGACGTACAGGAAGTCCTTGTCCACCGTTACCTGTAACCGTGAATTCTCGTTTGCGTTTAGATACCACTGTGACAAGGCGCCTGCAGGGGACAAAATGCGTGACGGGGAGACGTGTGAACCGCCGCTTAATGGAGTCGTGTAGAAAGTAATATCTCTCACGATGTAACTACTCAGAGCTCACTTGATGTAACATGTCGATTGACGGTAAAACGTTCGAACTTAATCGTTTAAATTATCTTGTAATGACGTTAGGTGGGTGAAGTAGCAGAGAACCGATCAGGAACATGATCATTAGAAATCTGTTCCAGCAGAAATCACTTGTCGGGATAGTAGAGAGAAGAGCATTACATTGGTTTGGAAATGTAATGAGGAAGCCGAAGCGCGCCAAGACTAAGATTCGGACTGGTCGACTGTGTTAAGAAGCCGACATAGGAAACACCATACTAGGAGTAAAACGCTTCATCCGGAAATGGCTGAAGGATCCTGGCACTTGATGGCAGAAATTAATACGGCTTAATTAATACAGAAAAAGAAGAAGAAATTACATTACGTCTTACGGCTGCGACAGTACTACTAACATAAAAATATGTTAATTTCAAGTGATATAGGATTACACGCAGAGTAGGCCTACTAACAAACTAAGCCATCAGGGACGCAAAACCAAGAATAAACCGATTTTGCCTGTGGATGTGACGACAGATGGACAGAAGAATTGAGGCGTTAAATGACATTCTTATGGAAGATATCCGGTTGTACTACACTGGATAGGTGGAGGAACGTAGACTGACGAGACGAACTGGGAGTCAACAGCATTCTGGATGACATGAAAGCCTAGCGGCAGAACTAGAGAGCACATATGGAAAAGTAGCGTACTGGTGGAACGTATTCCACACACAGGCCTTGAGAAGTGTTGGAACACCCGGTAAGAGAACAAATATAAAGTAATAAATTACCTTATTTTAAATCCATCCTGTGACTTCGTTGCGTTGTTTTTGTTGTTACGCGTTTCGGGAACTATGTCCCATCATCAGACGTATCACTCGGGAAGAGATCGTCAAATATTAAAATTCATAAAAGTGCATTATTTAAACACACGTGTCCGACTCGGTGCGCACCGTGTAACGTTCGGTTGGTGATACGTCTGATGATGGGACATAGTTCCCGAAACGCGTAACAACAAAAACAACGCAACGAAGTCACAGGACGGATTTGAAATAAGGTAATTTATTATCAATAACGTGACTTGGACCATAATCAATAATGTTCAAATATAAAGGTTTGAACAGACAAACCTAAAGTGCCTACCTTTCAGTAGCCGCTACCTAAAGTCCATGTAACCGCTGTTACCGGTGGCAACAGTACTGAAAATAAGAGAAAATAATATGAAATATATCACAGAATAAATACTTTAGTTAATGAATAATTTTAAATCCGAACAATATTAGTAGGGAATCTTCAAGAAAAGCGTAGCATTGTTTTCGAACTGCTGGGCGCTTGCACCGTCTTGTGTTCCCGGTCAGGCATCGGCAATGTTTTATTCCGTACGGTCATTCACCTCGTACTAGTTCTCACTGTACAAACCGTTGAGAGGGGGAACATACTCGTCCGTCCAATGTGTTGCCGCTGTATAAACCGGCAAAACGCTCAGTTAGCTGCTATCTTCGTTTTCGGAACCGACGTGCCTATTACCGTAGAGCAGTTACTACGTACCTATTTGTGTTATGTTCGTTTAGTCATGTGTTTCTCTGTTTGCCTTTATTATTTTTAATTCGATTATTTGTGTTCTGATTTATTCTGTGTAAGTATAATGAGAATCAGATCCCGTTGATCCGGGACCCGCTTCTTCTCCCACCGATTGATAGAAAATGTTCTAAAAAGAAGACTTGTTACAAGAAAAAATTCGAATTAATTTTTAGGTTAAGTTTTAGGCCTATCACAACCGGCAACAGGTGTTATGTACCCACGCCACGCCACTGCAATTAATCTAGATTCATCCAATAACATAGCGTTAAGGTCTTTTTAAAAATCCTCTGTTAAAATAATTAAATTATTGAACGTAAGTTTTCATAGCCGGTGTTCACATTATAAGAACTTCCCGGGCTGTTAGGCCGTGGTCTAGACGGTCTATATTTACCTCCAGACGTTTCGTCCGTCCGTGCCGATGTCGGACATCTTCAGTGGCGCGGGAACACAGATCACAATACCCGAGAAAGGAATACAAAGACTGTTCTTTGCGGGCGTTTTGGTAGTCTGTGTTCCCGCGCCACTGTTCGCATTCGGTCGAGGGTGTTGTGATCTGTGTTCCTGCGCCACTGAGGATCTCCGTCATCGGCACGGACGAAACGTTTAGAGATAAACGTAGACAATGGCCTAACAGCCCGGAAAATTCTGATAAACAACTCTACTAATTTCTTATCAGTGTATTCAGTGATGTGATGAGGAAGCAGGGAAGACAATTCGAAACGCAAGTTACGTATTAAGTTGATGGACTGAATGATAATATTATAACGTTTAGAGTTGTAACTGAAAGACTACAACGCGTTTTCTAATTCGACAGCAATGGAAGCGGCCGTTCTAAGATTATTAACTTCTTTGCTAAGATTACACTAGTTCATTCATTTACCGCTACGGAATTTGTAATTGTATGCAAGTGTTCGCGACGGAAACAGTCTTTTTACAAAAATATACGTAAGTGACATCTTCCCCAAGCAAGTGTCAAAGGACTACAGCTAAGGAACCCAACTAAACTACAGGTCTTTACACAATATTGACGTCTATTTAACTTTGAATATATAATAAATAACAAAACGTTATTTTTTTGTTTAATTAAATATTGTTTGCTACAAAGTGCAAAAACATAAAAACGAAGAGGGTCGTGTAACGTTTTCCCTAGTTTCAGGCCCACGCCTCACCACTGGATTCACCCTCTTTAGATTGCATTCATATTTGTCCATACTCAATATTTACAACTATATAACTTCTCTTATAAAATGCAGTTCAGAATGTTACCTAAAAAAGAACAAGAGGCCGGAAAATGTATGCGTACACGAGATGCATGAAACTGGCGCGATTAGTTACGCAAGCGGAGAGTAGGTGTCGGGCCCACGGAACCTCGCGTGTTCGGCTATGTGCTGGCTACGCCTACCTATCCCTTACATACCCGGCACTAATTACGTGGAAACATTAAAAGTATAATTGGTATGTGTGGGTATGTGCGTGCGTGTGAAGCAGTTCGTACGAATTTTTTTTGCCCTGTTTCTATTATTTAGACGCTTCCCGATGATCGTGCTCTTGCCCGAACTAAGTTCTCTTGTCCCTTTCACCACCGTCTCTCCTTCTGCGTAAGTCGTCCCCACATAGTCAGGAAAAGGGATAGTACATATTCAGTTTTAATAAAAGTCAGTGCGCTTCCGCAATTCATTACTTGTTTATGACCTGAAATAATTTAGAGTAAAATATCTTTCACGACGTCTAACGGAATCATTTCGTATTCGAGCAATCGGAACGAGAGTAATGCTGATGCGACAATTATCTGTTTAAATGGGATCATTTGGAACACTGATATCGCACAAAAAATAAAACATATTGCTTATAATAAGCATATAAATTAAAAGTATTCTTTTGTTGGGAGCTCAAACATGCCGACTAAGTGAGATAATAAACGGAAATTTCACTCAATGGAAATGAGAATACATTTTCTAATACATTTACGAAATCAATGAAAATATCATTTAGAGGTATAACACGAAACGAAACAGTCATGAACGGGCATGGAACGTGCTGGGATGTTGTTCATTATCGACGTGATAATGGTTAATAGCCGAAAAATTAAACATGACAGTGGTATAAGAAAAACATTCATGGTATTAGGACCAGTTCTATATATGCTGTATACGAATGATATACCAACCTGTGAAGAGGCCGTAAATGCTACCTTTGGTGATGACACTGCCATTATTGCAGAAGGTAACAGCATTGAAGAAACTACTGAGAAACTAAAAGTTGCCACTGACAAAGTCAGTTCTTGGATTAAAAGATGGCAGATGAAACTAAATGAAGGCAAGTCAGTGTACGTTAATTTTATCAACAGGAAAATTAATTACCTGCCTGTGGTTATCAACCAACAAGTGATACCACATGAAAACAGTGCAGACTTAGACACGACATTAGACGCCAAGTTATGCTGGAAAGAACACTTAAAAAAGAAAAGAACTGAACTTTACAAAAAATTCAGGAAAATGTAGTAGCTCCTCGTGCCACATTCTGAGTTGTCTGTACATAATAAATTATTGGTATATAAACAAGTCCTTACACCTGTCTGGACATATGGTGTACAAATATGGAGATGCACGAAGAGAAGTAAGAGAAAACTTATCCAAATGTTTCAAAACAAAGTACTGAGGTGTATTGTTAATGCCCCATGGTACATACGAAATGAGGACATCCACAGGGATCTGAAGATTCCTTCCAGTAGCGTGGCGTCCATGTAACTGCTGTTGTCGGCAACAGTCCTGGAAATGAAAGAAAATAATATTAGTTATATCACAGAATTAATAGTTTAGTCATTGAATAATTTGAAATCCGAACAATATTAGTAGGGAAACTTGAAGAAAAGCATAGCATTTCTTTCGAACTGCTGGGCACTTCCACAGTCTTGTGTTGCCGGCTCAGACATCGACAACGTTTTACTGCGTGTGGTCATTGACCTCGTAGTAGTTGTCACTGTACAAACTGCGGAATGGAGGATCCATTCGTCCACCCAATGTGTTCCCGCTGTATAAACCAGCAAACCCTCAGTTAGCTATGTTCGTGTAGGAATCAACGGGCAGCAGTTACTACCTACCTATTTGTGTTTTTTTTTCGTTAAGTTAGGGTAAATCCGGGAGAGATGGCGCTAGTTTTCTAAATCGTTAATTAAAAGACCCATGGTGCACTTTTAGTCAAACTTTTTTCTTAACATCTAAGCCAAACACAAATACTACAACATATAATATTTTGGATTTTTTTTATGTAACCTTTAGGCATAATTTTTTATTTTGAAAAAACCTTTACGCTGCGGCGTCTATCCCTTATGCTACGGGTGACATGCCGCACCCTTGCGGGAGATATGCCACACCCAAAAACACAGTATAAACAGCACAGTTGTAAGCTAAATGTCTGTATATAAAATCGAAAATACATTTTTGGTTTAGAAATTTTGTGGAGTTAAAAAAAAGTACGCAAAAATGTTAATAAAAAAATTTATTTTATGAATAAGTCTATGTAAAAATTACAGCTTAGGTATCATACAATCAATGTTATTTTTACTGGTTAAGATATAAAATGAAAATTACAAATACAATTAAAACTAAAAAACTCAGAGTTCATTTGGATTTTTGGCGATTCTTTCGGCCACAATCGACACAAAACGCATCAAAAATAGTACAGTCTTCATGTAGCCATAACTTGCAAGTGGCACAGCACAACCAATCGCACGTTTTTTGCGTTTTCTGGTACAGCTCTCCGCATTCTACACATGTGTCTAGGGACGCGTTCTTTGACTTTATGGTCGGCTCATCGACATCAGAATCGCCGGAAACTGAAGCGTTAGTTTCAAAATTTAATTTTGTCTTCTTAAGTTGAGATTTGGATCTTTGGCCTGCTATCCTCTTTTTAAGATCTTTATTAGTCTTTTCATCCAACCTCCTTTTCAGTTGTTCCCTGTTTTCTTTAGAGGTTAGTACAACCGCACCTTTCTTTTTTCTGTTTATTTCATTCAATTTAGGAACGGGTGAAATTTGAGCGAGATGTTTGGAAGGCGTCCCTTCGGGTTCAGGACCACTGCTGTCCTTGCTGCAACAAGGTTGCGGTTCATTATCAATAAAGATGTTAGAAGCGCAAGCTGTTGAGTTTGGCTGACTTTGAATCAATTCGCCATTAGAGTTGGGCACCATGTTGTCAGATATTGAAAATAAGTAGTCTGGGAGAACATTTTTGTCTAAGGGGAAAATACCTGTCGATTTAAACCCACTTGTGCCATTCCCTACAGGAGCAGATTTTTCCCACGCTTCACAAACTAAAGGACCAACCTGGTACCTTGTAAGCCTGCGGCCAACATGTTGCTCAACCCAGGTGTTACTGGCGGTTTTGAAATAAGCTTTCAAAGGACCGAAGAAAGACTTGTCAAGAGGCTTCAAGGCATGTGTTGTGTGTGGAGGAAGGCAAAGTAAAGTAACCTCTTCGGCTTCAGCAAGTTCAAGAAGGGCGATGGAAGTAACATGGGAGCAGTGTCCATCAAGAATTAAAATGTTCCTTCCTGGTGCTTTCCGGGGCAGAAACAACTCTTTAAACCATTGTAAAAATAAGTCACTATTTATGTAAGCAGATTTTTGATTCATGAATACTTTTGATCCTGTGGGAAGCCCATCTTGGAATTCTGGTTTTAGGTTTTTTCCTTTGTAAATTAATGATGGAGGAAGAAACCTCCCTTCTGCAGAACAGCACGCCACCAAGCTTACCGTTTCGCCTTTTTATCCGGTTGTAATTTTGTTTACTACCTTTGCTCCCTTGTTTGCCACAACCTTTCCAACTTTGTTAATAAGTTGGATCCCACTTTCATCAACATTAAAAATACTCTGCGGCTTATCCTGGAGGTTACGTAGATTAATCTCTGTCTCAAGAAGATTGTAGAAATGGTTTGCCGCTTCTCTGGTAAGTCCTCTGCCTCTTGCCATTGATAACCCCTCTGCTTTCCTAATTGATAATTCAGGGTGGCGACGCAAAAAACTCCAAAGCCAATCATATCCCGCAATCTTCTTTTCATTGTTAAACTTATGATTAATATTTAAGGCAACTGCAAATTCATAAGCCATTTTTCTGACAGCATTCTGATCGGGGCAAAATCCAGCATCACCAAGTTTTTTTATGTGCCTTACGAGCCTTTCTTCATTTTCAGGTCAAAGGCTACCTGAAATCCCAAAAACTATGTTTAGTGCACAGTGGCTTTTATCATACCAATGTACACCATGGGTCTTTTACCTTTAACACGATATTTAATTTTGTAAGAATATTACGAGTTGTGTAGCCTAAGACTTTATAACAATATTACAGCAGTAGTTTTTTACAAATTCTTGTACAAAACTTACTTGTCGGGCCGTGGCCAGGAGCGTCGGTTTTTCCTGCATCCATCCTTCTTTTTATGGTCCTGGCTGGTACTCCATAGTATCTCTCAGCTTTCCGACAAGAAATTTCCCCCGCTTGTATTCTTGTAATAGCCTCCTTCAATCTTTCCGGATCCCACAGACCACGAGGTTTGGCCCCTGGTTTTCGTTTGTAAAAGGTAGGCATTTGTAATTTGTATCAAAACCTAAAATAAACCCCTAAGTTAATACCCCCAAATCAAACACTTGAAATTATCTAAAATACAGAGTTATTAATTTGATAGGCTATTTACTCTTTAATGTATTATTTAATATACAAATTGTGTTCAATTTACTAGAACGTACTCGGCAAAAAACGCAGTAAAAAACTGCAAATATATGCCTACTGTTTGTATATTTATATATTTTTAATATTTCAGTAAAATCCTGAAATAAGACTGTATGTTCAACACAAAAAAGCATGTTAAACAAGTTAACACCATACAAACACAAAAAACATTTTACTAAAAATGTAAAACTGTTATATTTCATTTTTGCGGCAACTATCCCTTACGAAAAAAGTGCGGCATAAGTACCGGAATACACTGCGCCGTCTATCCCGTTCTGTAGGGGAGAGACGCCGCACCTTGTAACTCCATGACCTTGACAGCCATGTTGGCCAAACTACGACCAAGACACTTCTAACAGAACTTACTGTTGCTACAATCACTCATACAACTGGAAATACTTGAATGCTGAGTATGCATTACGAACTAATCGGGACCCTAAAAAAGTTTTGATGGAAATATCATGGACTTACCTCAGTTATTCCGTTGGAAATCACGTAAATCTTCAGCAATCAAAACGAATACACTTTTACTTAACTCTGGCGATAACTGAGCAACTGGTGTGTGAATGCGCGCACATTCTATCGGCGTTGACCGAAACTAGGGGGGTGCGCAGTCTATCCCGCATGCGGCGACTCTCCCGGATTTACCCTATGTGTTTCTCTGTTTGTCTTTATTATTAATAATTCTAATTTTTGTGTCCTCATGTAGTCTGTGTAAGTATAATGGAGTCAGATCCCGTTGAACCGAGACCCTCTTCTTCTGCCAGCGAAAGATAGAAAATACTCTAAAACGATATGTTTGCTCTAAAAAAATATTTTGGCGCTTAAAAGAACACTGAGTACTAGGAAAAATTCGAATTAATTTTTAGGCTATTTTAGTCCTATCACAACCGGCAACAGCTGTTATGTACCCCCGCCACGCCACTGATTGCTTCAGTCGAAGATGAAGTTTAGCGATATCCCAAGAAGCATGAGAGGCGTCTGCATAAACACCAGAATGTCGAGATGCTGCAACTTCTCTACAATACTGAACTTGTGCGAAGACTAAATAGAATTAACCCATTTGATTTAGTGTAGTGTGTCAAGTGACAGGCATCACAAGATCAAAGATATTAGTTTTTAAAGGAGTCCTTATCCTACACCTTGTAACTTAAATTGATAGATGGGCTTAGCCCAATCTCAATAAAATAAATAGGAAAAAGTGTTTTATAAGCTACCACTAATAACAAGTACAGCGTATAAAAAAAATTTCACCGATACACGTGGGATTACACCATGATGCGTCTCTCGTATCTAAGCTTCCATTTCTTTCTATTTTGTCAATCATCCTCTTGTATTCTTGTGTTTCACTACACCACACCAGCGGAATCGTGGGACCGCTGACCAGTGCCACATTTTAGGTGGCCATGTATCTGCCATTCGCCATCCTCCTTAGGAGCTCATACCGATTTAAATGTGTACTGTCAGTTGTCTCCAGAATATTTATTGTTATCCGCGTTTGCTCTTCAATCGTGTCATTTCTAATCCTATCTACCGTTTTTATACAACCGCTTTTCTTCCAAAAGTCCATCTCCATCGCTTTTAGTTTCTCCTCATTTGTCTTGATACTTCCCATACCACGTTTCACTGCCTTTTTACATGTGTTTCTTTTTACATCATTCGTAATATTTCTACTCTATAGAATTGAGTGCAGGTGTCTGTTGCAGATGTATATTGCAAGTTTCCTTTTCCCTATTCCATGTTTGATTTCCACGTTACTACCTCCTTGAAGCATATTGTTGGCCCTAAATACGAGTAAGCCTGGCAGCACGCAACCAAGGACTCGTCTTCCTACTCCCGTCTCACTAAAAGATCTCCTCCGTTTTGTTGAAGTTTACGTACAGGACCCATGTTTTATAACTACTCGTCGTCAAGTTTCCGTAACATATAACATTCATCATTCATGTCTTCCGCAAATATGACTTCGTAGTCGTTAATTTTCAGTGAGTATAACGTGTCTTTATTAATAGTTAAACCCATTCTCCAACATTTTTCTTCCAGTTTTAAAATGTCCAACTCGAGAATATATTAAATATTGCCGTGGGAGTCAAACGCCATCCTTACCTCAGATCTTTACTAATTTTAAAATTTAGACGATACCGATGATGATTTAAATTTAAATGAATATATAATTGAAAATTAAATTTAAAACAACAGACAGTATCCGTAGAAGCGTGTTCTATTCTTTCCAAGCAAGATAATGTTTACTCGCTGCTCACGATAACGTAGAAAACGGCAAAATATTTTGCTCACTGTAATATTTTCTACAGAATCAAGGACGCTCTCGGAAAAAAGAGACAGACGAATTGGCGACCGTGGTCAGTTCCGCTTCGGTCTCATAAAGTCTGGTCGATCATTGCAACCAAAGTGAAAAGTTTACCCCGCTCAGTTGCGACCAAAATAAAAAATCTAATTTCGTAAGCAACTAAGATGGGTATTTGTAACGTTTTGTATTGTTACGACGGTCTACTCGATCGTCGTATAGTACAGTGGAAACAAAAATACAAGACACCAATTAAGTCACTAATCACACCTTTAATTTTTACAGTTAAACAGTTCGTAATTAACAACACAGTCTCTACAACAAATCAAATGAAAATTATTCAGACGCAATAAAATGTCCACTAAAATTAAACACAATTTTATTACAATTATACCGTCCGATTATAAAACGCAACACTTCAATAATAACTACTTGAACGTACACAGTAATAACTCGAACCGATCTGTAAATATATCGCACTAATACTGACTCTAAGGCCGCTGCCGCCATGTATTTATAGTCGCCGAAAATCTAGACGATTCCTAATTGCGTCTTAGCGTCCGTATGAACTACGTAATGAACTGCGGCCTTGACACAGTCCGCACGGCTGGCGGCATCGAGAAGACTCGCAAATGCGTCTACAAGCACGTACGCCACACGCTTACATTCTGGATCTCTCTGGAACGTTCGATAAACACGTAAATTGTTCTGTGACGTCGTAACAGTATTATGAACTTACAAATAATAGATTATGTGTATGTCGAGATTATAATTTTTAAATCTAAATTTTCCCGTTTCATTTCCTGTACGTAATGTGCTCTCTGTGTAGTTTAGTTGTAAATAATAATAATAATAATAATAATAATAATAATAATAATAATAATAACAACAACGAAGTGGACAAAACTAATAAACCTTTATAATAATTTAAGGTAAACATTTTATTTATGTAAAGTAATATGAGTTAATAAAAAAAATTTACAATTAATCAATTGTAACAAAAAATTGTATAAACGTAACCGGTTTATCCAGAATCCGGTTAGAAGACATGATTAATGTTCAAGGCCTTTCAATGTTCACTTAAACGCTTAAAAAAATTACTTTCCTTCCAACGGTCTGTTGGCCGTGAAATCGAACGGATTCTGGAGGTAATTGAACGAGCGAAACGAGTTCTAAGTTTTAACTCGACAGTTTGACATTTGTCTGCTGTCTGTTTGGAGGAGAATGTCTCACGATAACTTTTAAATGCATCAACCGATTTTCGTATAGCACGCGTGCAATACTTTTACCCCTAAAAATTGTTTTCGAAAAATATCCCCTTCATAAATAAGGCGATGGGAGGCAAAAGTATTGAAGCGGTTAAAAAATCTCCCGACTTAAAAACAAAAATTGAAAAATTCATGTAGGGTATCATACTAAACAGAATGTTAACAAAAATCTGAATTCAGTATTGAGTTTTGGAAATTTCAAATATTTTATGACACTTCACCCTGAAAAAGAATCAAAACTTGTATTTAAAAAATTGTGAAAATCCATGGCAGCCAACGGAGTAAAGGGATTTTTAGCCCAAATATGAATGTAGTGTTTAATTTTAAAAGTTTTGACTTCCATGTACCGTAAGTAAATGGAAGTATGGTGATCGCAGAAAATCGTGTTCGAAATAAGGGCTGATTCTGATTCTACTACCCTAAAAACATGAAAAAAGTCATTTTCCGAAAAGTGTGTGTGTGTCTGTATGTAGAAGGTTTTCTATGGCGACCGATAACTGTCGCAAATTCAAACAGAATCAAATAATTTTTTGCATATGTGCCCGAGTTTAGAGGACTCAAGGCCTATTGATTTCGTGAAGATCGGGAAGCGGTAGTTTACCAGCAACGTTTTACGTTTTAACAAGAGTAAAGTACTTAGTTTTGATAAAGAAAGTATCCTGAAAAGAAGGTCATAATAATACACTGTAGAAAGGTACAGTATATGAAATATCTATAAGTGAAAAGGGTAGTTGAAGGGCGAGGGGAAATTTTTTCACGTTTCGTAATGATTTAATGAGTATGACGAAATTTATTGCCAAGCAATAAAATTATAATTTTTTCATTTTAATTTAAATCATCTATGCGCGAAGATGTATTGCTCCTGGTAGGCAAGAATATCTATATTGTGTAATGGTTACGTCTCCAAAGTTCTATTATTGTGATTACGGCAATCAAAAGGCAGGCAGGACACGCACTCACACACACACACACAATTCGCGTTATTTCTGGCCTCACTCATGTGGGAGGGGTAGTTTACCTGCATTGTTTTGTGTTTTAACAAGAGTAAAGTACTTTATTTTAATAAATAAGTGCCCCGAAAATAAAGTCATGTTAATCCACTGTAAAATGGTAAATCAGATATCTATAAATGGAGAGGATAGTAGAAGGGGAGGGGGTGATTTTTGAAAATTACTTTGCTGATATCAAGTAAAGTACGAGTATTTAATTTTGAAGGATAAGATACCTTAGCAATTACATATGATAAAACTATTGCTCTATGAAAGTGTAAATATCATTAATGGTGAGGATCGGTTGAGGAGGAGGGATATGAAAGTTCCTAATTTTTATAGATAAAGTGACTCGAAAATAACATTATATTAAACGACTACCCTATAATTACAAAAAAAAAATATATAAATAGTGAAAATAGTTTGAGGGTGAGAAATATTTTTTTAGAAATTATCGAACCGAATTCAAGTAACTGATTTTAAATAAAATCTTAGAGCACTGAAATCAAGTATGGTTCTCCGTACCGATATTTTCAATTACCTACTGCACATTTGAGACATCCGTATAATGTTCGAATGTGTATTAAATTGAATGTTCATTAAATCTAGAATTCAGCAAACATAACTAACAAAATCAAGAGTATATCACTTCACAAATTGTTCAGCGCATTTTAAGATGACATTTAATAATACAGTGAACTCATTAAGCTTTTGTAAAAGCGTCTTTTAATGCTGTCGAAAATAATGTTCTCAGGGATCTAAAAACTGAGACGTTATCTAAAAAAACGTTTCTGTAGATCACGTATACTATGTGTGTATAGACGTACACACTTCCATTCGTTATCTACTTCCATTCTGGAGTAGCTGTAGACACTTTTTCCGGTTTCAGAAGTCTTATATAGCCTACACTGTGAATTTAAATTGTTATTATTTTCAAATATTTTAAGTTCAATTAAAAATCATAAACCGATTTCAATTAATGTCTTGAAAATGTACAAACGCGACTTTCCAAATGAAGTGTCTGTACGCGCGCCCGAGTGTTGTTTGTGAAACACTTTATTACCTAAAAAATGAAACAGTTGGTTTTTGCGATTTGTTTCTGTTGGGAATAGTACAGTCGACTTCCTTTATCTTACTTCCTTCTGTCCTGTGTACTGAAGTAAATATAACCCATTCAATTTTGTTTTTATTTAAATCGTGCACTAATGTTCGTAAGTAAGGTAGACATTGTTATCGAATATTTATCGCGGTACTTTAAGTAAACGTTAACAACAACGGTTTTCATAGAAACGTTTCAATTGTTTATCATATTTCAATTGTTACAACAACAAAAAATAGGAAAAATCAGAAAGGTTCGCCCTAGTTCTTCGTCCTCTTAATTGATATAAACCTATTACCAAAGTGTTCGATATCCTGTGTTATAAAAACAGATTCAGACCCATCATAATAACGTCTACAATTCGTATTGTTTTCGAATATTTATCACGGCACGCTAAGTAAACATTAACAATGATGGTTTTTGTAGAAGCATTTCGATTGTTAAAAACAATAAGTCTGTTGCTAAGTAACAAAACGTGTATTTAACACCACATCCATTCCATACATATCCCGCAATACGATAGCAAAACGTGTATTTAACACCACATCCATTCCATACATATCCCGCAATACGATAGCAAAACGTGTATTTAACACCACATCCATTCCATACATATCCCGCAATACGATAGCAAAACGTGTATTTAACACCACATCCATTCCATACATATCCCGCAATACGATAGCAAAACGTGTATTTAACACCACATCCATTCCATACATATCCCGCAATACGATAGCAAAAACGCTTAGTACATATTTCCCGTTTTATTTTATTTTTTGAAATATTAATAGTAAACAATTAGTCCAGATTTCCTCAAACGTTTACCTCTGCAACTCCTCTTTACAACGTCATGAGCGGGTCGTAATATAATGTGTTGTGCGACAAAACAAATGTCAGGCATAGTAATAAATGGAACACATAAACAGTTATCTGGAGCAAGGTTGTATATTTTCAGACAAAAATTTTTGTAAGCTTTGTAGTTCACAAATATTTATTTTTAATTCAAAATCGTCTCTGAATCAGGTTGATCTGATCTTAAAAGAAATGTCAATTGGTTACTTGAAACGTTGATTCCGTGGGTTGATACGTCACCAGCCAGTCCTGTGAATCGCCGCAATTCTGTACCTCGGATCGTCACCTCCTTTCTGCAACTTCAGCTTCGCTAGGGCTCCTCTCGTACGCGCGCACGCCGTCACATCCGTAATCAGTCTAATCTAAATCTCAGGGCACAATTGGGTTATAATATAATCTCATTTAATTTTTGGTGCGTTGAGCATGCACCTTCCCGCGTCTTGAGGTGTCCTCGCGATCAAAAAAGGAATATCCCGGGTGGATACACCGTCCCTAAGCGGAAATCTTGATCCACGCGATACTAGCACTGATTAAACACTATTGAATAGCTTATTATTATTTTTGTAATGAGTTCGTCCCCTTTCAAGGTAACAGCAACGGGTAACTCGTCGCAAATTTAACCCTTATTACTCGTTCAAAAACACGTTTCTGCACGGGTAACTCGCGCAGAGAGCACGTTTGAAAACTTCGAGCTGCAGGATAGAACTAACTTGATATTCGCCGGCGGAGACCCAATCTTAGTGGAAAACTGGGGCCGCTGATTAGTCGAAACAGCTTATCATGCGATTGATGGCTATAACTGATAGATGCTTACTTGCAACGAATTGCTGATTTTTGCAGCAGCAGGAATAAATTTTATCTATGAGCTATTCATCAAAATACGATTTACACGCGCACTCGCACCATTTTCACGCACATGACATAATCACAAATACAAATAAGGGCGTTTTAATACAAATAGTCTTTTGCCCAATCCTTATATTAATCCTTACATCTAATTTACATAATTGGACAGAAATCAAATATTATCATGTCTATAACGTCACAACCTGTTACAACAGCATGTAGTCCTGGCTACATCTCCCCTTACTGCAATATTCTATTGCAGTTGTTACAATATTTTATTTGTTTAGCGTGCGTGTTGGCATCACTGTAGGTAAATTGTGTTAGCCTTAACTATTGTGCAGTGTTCGAAAGCAGCGTGTCGGGAAAATTGGTGAGTTAAGCTGAGTGCATGTCAATACTTTTCTCCTACAGACTCTTATTGTTTTTTAAATTTATCCCCCCCCCCCAAAAAAATAGGGGGCAAGAGCCAAACATTTGAAGGTGGACAAAATTGTAAAAAAAATCGCAAAACTCCACACGGGATATCAAATAAAGGGAACTTTAACTATAATCTGAACATAGGGTTCATTTTTTAAGATTTCAACATTTTTTGACCCAAGGGCCAGCAAAGAGATCAAAAATTTGAAAAAAAATTGTGAAAATCCAGCAGAGTGTTAGACTTAAAGGAATTGTAGCCCAAATTCGAATATTTCAAATTATTAGTGTTTATACATATTGTGTTGTGGTCTCCAAGTTGCATATAACTAACTATATTTAATATTACCTTGTGTATCCAGGTACACTGGTGCTCCTCCTTGCAACTTCAATGTTTCTTTAAAAACTGATGGGACCATGAGTCCCGAAACGCGTAGTTTTTAAAGAAACATTGAAGTTGCAAGGAGGAGCACCAGTGTACCTGGATACACAAGGTAATATTAAATATAGTTTATTAGTGTTTATTGTACGATTGTGAACTATACAATTGTTAGGACTATACTGTTACTAAAAAAATAGTAGAATAATCGGAATTTTTGTAATTTTTCTGATTTTTTTTACAATTTGTCCACCTTCAAATGTTTGGCTCTTGCTCCTATTTTTGGGGGGATAAATTTAAAAAAACAATAAGAGTCTGTAGGGGAAAAGTATTGACATGCACGCTAAGTTTTACGAAAATAGGTTTACGAAAAAGTTACCATGAGACCAGTGGGGGTTTCTTATTGTGGCCGCATGGCCGCGCGCCCCCCTTGACAGAGAACATAAAAAAAAATTAAATCACATTACCATAGTTAACTAACTGTCCTTGTCTCTTGTTTATTTTAAAGATAAAAGATAAGCAATGATTTTTAAGCGTTGATGTAGATTAGAATGAAAGTAGGCTTTTTATCTGTCTTCGCGTAGTAGGTAGCGTGAACCAATAGACAGAGCCGCTAAGAAACCAGCGGCCTGGTTGCCATGACTACGTGACGTATCGTGTGACGTCATAGCTAATATCGCCTTTTAATAAACCATGTGTTTGGGCACCTGGTTTGGGCCGCTAGTTCTGAGCGGCTTGTTGCCAGTTTTCAACAATGGTGGTGTGCCGTTCGTTGATCGTCAGTACTTTTATCATACGTGTTTTTGTGTTTTGTGTCATATGTCGCCTACAATCATGAATAGAGTCAGTGTCTCAATAAAAACAAATTTTACCAGACTTTCTTTAGAGGATAAAATAAATATTACAAAATTAGGCCGGCCATTACCTGATCTAAATTTAACACAGACCAGTGAAGGGAAAGCCCAAAATAGGACATTTACTCGGCGTTTCTCATGAGAAATTTATAAACAAAATAATTGGATATGTGGGTGTGAAGTTTCGAATTTGTTGTACTATTTTCCGTGTGTATTATTTTTCAATCCTGCAGGAACAGAAAGGGATGCAAATTGAGCCAGAAATGGTATAAAAGATTTGCATCATCTTCCCACTAAAATAAAAATAACATGAATCATCTTGAAGCCGTATTAATGCATGCACACAACTGGCTTTACTAGGGGAAGTAAATATTTTGACACAGCTTAATTCAGCTTATCGGACACATGTCCTTGAACATAATGCGCAGGTTGGAAAGAACCGTTATATTTTGAAACGTATTATTTGTTACGTAAAATTTTGCAGTACTTTTGAGTTGGCACTTAGAGGTCACCGCGAGATTGAAGAATCGGTAAATCGTGGAATAGGGCTATTTAGAGAATTAGTTGATTTTTCTCCAGAACTAGGTGTTGTGTTGCGAGAACATCTGCAGAACGCTACAGTATTTAAGGGGACATCTAAAAGTATACAAGTATACAGAACGATATTTTAGATAGCATGTTGGCTGTGTGGAAAGAAGAAATTTATAATCAAATTAAAAATTCTGATTTCTTGGCTATTCAATGTGACGAAACTACAGATTTTACGAATTGGTGCCAAATGGTACTAGTCTAATATTTAGATACGTTTTTGATGGAACTGTACGTGAGAGCTTTTGGTGCTTTAGAAAAGTCAAGGATAAATTAGCAGAAGGGATACAAAAATGTATAGAAGAAGAAGTTATGGAAAAACCACAAAAGTTAATCGTTCAAACATACGATGGGGCAAATGTAATGAGTGGTGCTACAGGTGGTGTTCGAAGTTATATTAAGAAGAAATATACTTACGCTCATTACATACATTGTTATGCTCACCAGCTTAATCTCTTGATCCAAAATGCAGCATCACAGCAGCGAGAGTGTTTTTTAATAATTTATCAGCAATTCCCACGTTTTTTTTTCAAATTCTTTAAATAGGTGCGATATGTTAGAAGAAATAGTCAAGCACAGGTTACCAAAAGTAGCAACAACCAGATGGAACTATAACATTAGGACAGTCAATACTGTGTTCGAGAATAGAGGGAAGCTCATAGAAGTGTTTGAAGAGATTGAAGATAAATGCCTAAGAAGCGCTACTTTTAATGAAGCTTCTGGTCTCAGACGAGCTCTAGAAGACTCAGAATTTTTGTTTTGGCTCACATTTTTTCACAAACTTTTGCCTCATTTTGACATTCTTTATAATCAAATCCGGTCAAAAAATAAGGATAGTATCCAACTTCAAAGTGATATTCAAAATTTTGAGATTTGTGTTAAAAACATTAAAAACGAGACTGAGACTATTCAAAGCAATATTGAAGAAAATTTTCATTCAACAAAGAGGAGAAGAAAAGAAGATAATTTACGAAGAAGTGCGTTTACTAAAGAAGTGTATGATGTAATTATTTTACAGATGAAAGACAGATTCTCATATCGTGGCCATCTGCAAGCAGCTCAGTGTTTAATTCAGAATCAGTACCAAAATATTGAAAAGAATTTCAAGTGGGCATTTCGGATACAGTGTGTTCTTCATATCTATTTCTAGACCAGACTCGTTTAAAAACAGAGTTCGAAGTTATTTACTCACGACCGGACTTTAATCAAATTGGAGCCACAAACTTCCTTACATTACTACTGCAACATAATCTTACTGATATTTTCCCGGAAACTATAAAAATACTAAAAATAATTTTAACAACGCCAATGACAACTGCAGAAACAGATCGTTGTTTTTCAACTCTTAAAAAAGTCAAGACATTTTTGCGAAATACTATGGGTAATGATCGTTTAATGCGTTGGCGATAATGCTCATAAATACAAATTTAGTGCAAGATATTGACAGTTTCGATGACAAAGTATTAGAAAAGTTCATATCTATGAAAAATAGAAGGGTGGAATTTACTTTTAAGAAATAATTGGCTTCATTCAATCCACTTTCCATTTCCGGTAAGATTTTACATTGTTAAAATTTTTTATGATTGCGCCCCTCCGGCTGAAAAGTCACCAGCCGCGACTGCATGAGACATACTTCAAACAAATAGATGAGCAGACAGACACACAAACGAATGCCAGGCGGTCGAGTTGAAACTGGTATATTAATAGCTAGTTATGCTAATATTGGAGTCGTGTTAACTGTTGTCTGCGAAAAATGTGTACAACAAAATAGGGCTGTACGTAAGTGTGTGAAACGTGTTTTCTGACTTTTCAAAATTTATGTTCACATTTTTTCGCAACACCCAAATTCAGAAAAATAATTAACTTTCGTGCCCGCATTGTTTAGGCTCGCTTCGCTCGTTTAATTTCGTTTAGGCATATTTTAACGTAGAAACTACTTCACGCGAGGTCAATTTTATGATTCGTAAGGTCAACAATTTTTAGTACTACATTAAACATGATCGTAACAATTAACTAAATGTATAGTCCTAATAGAGTTTTATATTCTCAAACTCACTGCTCTCTTTCAGGCCAGAAAACTATTTTTTTCGTCTAGAACTACTTGAAGCCCAGTTAATAATATTTATACTATTTTGAATGTTCATAACTTCTTTGTTTACACACATAATAATTATTAATATTGGTGTTACTTTCACTGTAAGCTTACTTGTTTTATTCACTCAGACGACGTTTCGGAGTGATGTTCTCCTTCTTCAGTGAGTTTGGATACGGAATGTGCCAAGTTGTTTGGACATATAAAATTACCGACAACTTGGCACATTCCGTATCCAAACTCACTGAAGAAGGAGAACACCACTCCGAAACGTCGTATGAGTGAATAAAACAAGTAATTTTACAGTGAAAGTAACACCAATCTTAATAATAATAGTATTTTAATGTCAAATATGATTCTTGCACTCTCCTTCCGAAATTATCGCCCCTTTCCCCTTCCTGTGCGCGCATCTAAAGTTTGAGAACTATTGAGTTAGACAGTAAGTTTTGCATTCAAAGTATAGTATTTTATCATCTTTTTGTGAACTAAAAAGACAGTCTGGTATCACTGTCTGGTTCCTGGAAATCACGAACTTACCAAAAAAAGGGATTTTTTTCATTTCTATACTTGCTACGAGCCTAAGCAATGCGAGTACGAAAATTAATTGTTTTTCTTAATTTGGGTGTTACAGAAAATGTGAACATAAATTTTGAAAAGTGAGAAAACACGTTTTACACACTTCCATACAGCTCTATTTTGTACATAGTTTTCGCGGATAACAGTTTTTCTTTAACACGACTCGAAGTTAGCATAACTAGCTATACCAAACGTAAAAGCGTACGTATTAAGTAATCCAACGTTCGCTCGTGTACGCATCCGATTTATTTTGCAAACAATTTTAAGTACGATTGATGCAGAAATCTGAAAAATTGAATAGCTTTACCTAATCTTTCTCGTTTTTAGAAGCATGTGTTTTTTATTAATTACTAGGTTTTTAGATCGTGTGGAAAATGTACACAACTAGCCATACAAGGAGTAGCCAACCTTATCTTTTTTGTTGTACATATTGTGTTTGTTAGGTAATCCCAATTAAACAAAATCGGTATGGAGAACCATACATGACTTCCATATCCTAAAATTTATATTTAAAATCATTTAAATATTAATTAAATAAGTGGATGCTTGAGTTCTGAAGAAATTACGTATCAGCTAAAATTGTACCACCATTTCAGGTGGATTAAGACTTCCTCAACTTTCGTGAGGAAGGACTGTACTTTTGGATAAAATGTCTGTAGGTCGAACGAAGAGCTAGCTAAAGATAGCTGCGATCTGATTCATGTAATGAAATTGGACTCTCGCTGCGAGGGGCCGAGGGATATTTATAGACCCTAGTGTTATCAAAGTCTTTCCTGTCAATACTATACTAGTAATTTTCTTTTTTAAAATCGAGTCTTGATTTCTTTCTTTCCATTTGTGTTCTGATTTCCTGAACGACTATTCTGTTCACCCGTATAATTATAAATTTCTCAGCAAAACATCTCTTCCTTAATACGTTTGTGTCTCCTGTTTAACACCCACCATTCTGATCCATGTCATAACGCTATATTCCACACAGGCTAGTAAATAACTAGCCATCAGGGAGGTCAAAATATTTTCAAGGAGGGGCAAACAATTTTCCAAAGGAGAAAAATATTTATATATTTTTCATACATACACACATGCACATATTAGTTTATAATTCTCATATCATAACAGAAATAAGTACACAGATTGTATTAATTGCTTTAATACAACAACACTGCCCAGCGATCCACAGGAAGCAAATCGATGTCCAACTTTTCGGCTTGCACCCGTTGTGTTGGTGTGGGTTTCGGCACTTTCCATTTAAAAAGCGTGCAAACATAAGAAAATAAACATGAGTGAGGCCAGAAATAACGCGAATTGTGTGTGTGTGTGTGTGTGTGTGTGTGCGTGTGTGCGTGCGTGCGTGCGTGCGTGCGTGCGTGCGTGTGTGTGTGTGTGTGTGTGTGTGTGTGTGTGTGTGTGTGTGTGTGTGTGTGTGTGTGTGTGTGTGTGTGTGTGTGTGTGTGTGTGTGTGTGTGTGTGTGTGTGTGTGTGTGTGTGTGTGTGTGTGTGTGTGTGTGTGTGTGTGTGTGTGTGTGTGTGTGTGTGTGTGTGTGTGTGTGTGTGTGTGTGCTGCCGGCCTTTTTATTGCGGTAATCACAATAATAAAACTTTGGAAAAGTAAAATTACATAATTTTGAGATATGCTTGCCTGGCAGGAACGATATATTTTCACTCATACGTGATTTAAATTAAAATGAAAAATATAGAATTTTGTTAAAGTGAAAGGAAATGTTTCCATAGAAACTACTTTTTTCTTGTCAATAACGTAGTAGGCCTACACATATAAAACTTATAAAAATTTACGTCCATCAACTACCATTTTAATTTATAAAAAAAATTACCCCCTCCCCCCTTCGACTACGCTTTTCATTTATAGATATTTCATCTACCTTTCTACAGTGGATTATTATGACCTTCTTTTCAGGTACATTATTTATCAAAATTAACCACTTTACTCTTGTTAAAACGTAAAACGTTCCAGGTAAACTACCCCTTCCCCTTAACTGATTTTCACAAAAAAAAATATGCATTGAGTCCTCTACAATTTAGGACTGTATGCAAAATATTATTTGATTCTGTTTGAATTTGCGGCTGTTATCGTTTGCCATAGAAAAAATTCTACCCAGACACACACACAAACACTTTTCGAAAAATGACTTTTTTTCATGTTTTGATGGTAGTATAATCAGAATCTGCCATTATCTCGAACACGATTTTTTTCGCCATGACATACTTCCATTTCCTTATGGAACATGGAAGTAAAATATCAGTATGGAAAACCATACATGCCTTCCATGTTCTAAGATTTATATTTAAAATCATTTACGAAATGAAATGTTTCCATGGAAACTACTTCTTTCCACTTATTGCTTCAGCCTTAACCACAGTAGACAACTGTGGTCACTAACGTATACCACCACACGTTATCGCACTCGATTTTCACTGATGATGGCAGTCGACGGCACTGCCGAAACGTCTGGTTTTGCAGAAAACATTGGACTACGGCCAAACAGCCCGGGAAGGAATTTTAACAACAAACTACTACTTTGTTGTCGATAACGTAGTACACATAAAAATTATTCCCTCCCCCTTCAACTATAATTTTCATTTATAGAAAATTACCCCCACCCCGTTCAACTAGCCTCTTCATTTATAGATATTTCATCTACGTTTCTACAGTGGATTATTAAGATCTTCTTATCAGGATACTTTGTTTATCAAAATTAAGCACTTTACTCTTGTTAAGACAAAAAATGTTTCAGGTAAACTGCCCTTTCCCCGTAACCGATCTTCACCAAAATCGAAAGACCTTGAGTCTTCTACAACTCAGGCACATATGTAAAAAATTATTAATTCTGTTTGAATTTACGGCAGTTATCGTGCGTCATGAAAATATTCCTCTTGTTACAACATAAAATGTTGTAGGTAAACTACCCTTTTCTCTTAACTGATCTTCAACAAAATCAACAGGCCTTGAGGTATCTACAATTTAGGGATGTATGCAAAACCTTATTTGATTATGTTTGAATTTACGGCAGTTATCGTTCGTCATAGAAAAAATTAACCTTGTTATCACATAAAACGTTACAGGTAAACTACCCCTTTCTCTTAACTGATTTTCACCAAAATCAATAGGTCTTGCGTCCTCTACAATTCAGGGATGCATGCAAAACATTATTTGATTCTGTTTGAATGTGCGGCAGTTATCGTACGTCACAGAAAGCATTACTCTTGTTAAAACATTAAAGGTGGCAGGTAAACTATCCCTTTTTCACAACCGATCTTCACCAAAATCAACAGACCTTGAGTACTCTATAATTCAGGAAGGTGTGCAAACACGAATTTGATTCTGTTTGAATTTACGGCAGTTATGGTTCGTCATAGGAAAAATTACCCTTTTAAAACATAAAATGTGGCAGGTAAACAACCCCTTTCCCTTAACCGATCTTCACTAAAACCAATAACGCTTGAGAACTCTACAATTTTGGGCTGTATGCTAAACATAATTTGATTCTGTTTGAAGTTGCGGCTGATATCGTTTGCCATAGAAAAAAATTACCCTTGTTAAAACATAAAACGTTGCCGGTAAACTACCCCTTTCCCTTAACCAATCTTCACCAAAAACAATAGGCCTTGAGAACTCTAGAGTTCAGAGCTGTATACAAAACATTATTTGATTCTGTTTGAATGTGCGGCAGTTATCGTTCGTCATAGATACAATTACTCTTGTTAAAACAATAAAGGTGGCAGGTAAACTACCCCTTTCCCTTAACCGATCTTCACCAAAATCAAAAGTCCGTCAGACCATTACAATTCAGGAACGTATGCAAAAAATTATTTGATTATCTTTGAATTTGCGGCAGTTATCGTTCATCAAAAAAAAATTACCCTTGTTAAAACACAAAACGTTGCAGGTAAACTACCCCTTTATTTAACCGATCTTCACCAACATCAACAAACCTTGAGGCCTCTACAATTGAGGAAGGTGTGCAAAAACGTATTTGATTCTGTTTGAATTTACGGCAGTTATCGTTTGCCATAGAAAATACCCTTGTTAAAACAAAAAACGTTGCAGGTAAACTACCCCTTTCCCTTAATCGATCTTCACCAAAAACGAGAGGTCGTGGGAATTCTACAATTCAGGGCTGTATGCAAAACATTATTTGATTCTGTTTGAATTTGCGGCTGTTATCGTTTGCCATATAAAACAATTACACTTGATTTAAAAAAAAAAACGTTGCAGGTAAACTACCCCTTTCCCTTAACCGATCTTCACCAAAAACAATAGGTCTTGAGTAGGCCTACTCTACAAATCAGAGCTGTGTGCAAAAAATTATTTGATTTTTTTTTTAATTTGCTGCAGTTATCGTTCGTCATAGAAAAATTACCCTTGTTAAAACATAAAATGTGGCAGGTAAACTACCCATTTCCCTTAACCGATCTTCACCAAAAACAATAGGTCTTGAGAACTCTACAATTCAGGGCTGAATGCTTAACATTTATTGATTGTGTTTGAATTTGCGGCTGTTATCGTTTGCCATAGAAATAAATTTCCCTTGTTAAAACATAAAACGTTGCTGGTAAACTACCCCTTTCCCTTAACCAATCTTCACCACAATCAACAGGCCTTCAGTATTTTTTAATTGATGAACGTATGCAAAACAATATTTGATTTTGTTTGAATGTGTGGCAGTTATCGTTCGTCATAGAAAAAATTACCGTTGTTAAAACATAAAATGTTACAGGTAAACTACCCCTGTCCCTTAACCGATCTTCACCAATATCAACAGAAATTGAGTTCTCTATAGCTAAGGAAGGTATGCAAAAAATTATTTGATTAGTTTGAATTTGCGGCTGTTATCGTTTGCCAAAAAAATACCCTTGTTAAAACATAAAACGTTGCAGGTAAACTAAACCTTTCCCTTAACCGATCTTCACCAAAAAACAATAGATCTTGAGAACTCTACTATTCAGGGCTGTATGCAAGGCATAGAAAAAATTACCCTTGATATAAAAAAAAATGTTCCTGGTAAACTACCCCTTTCCCTAAACCGATCTTCACCAAAAACAATCGGTCTTGAGAACTCTACTATTAACAGTTGCATGCAATAAATTATTTGATTATGTTTTAATTTGCGGCTGTTATCGTTTGCCATAGAAAATACCCTTGTTAAAACATAAAACGTTGCAGGTAAACTACCCCTTTCCCTTAACCGATCTCCACCAAAAACAATAGGTCTTGAGAACTCTACAATTCAAGGGTTGTATGCAAAAAATTATTTGATTGTGTTTGAATTTGCGGCTGTTATCGTTTGCCATAGAAAAAAATTACCCTTTTTAAAAAACCCCGTTGCAGGTAAACTACCCATTTTCCTTAACCGATCTTCACCAAACACAATAGGTCTTGAGTACTCTACAAATCAGGACTGTATGCAAAAAATTATTTGATTCTGTTTGAATTTGTGGCAGTTATCGTTCGTCATAGAAAAAAAATCTATAGACACACAGACACATACAGACACACAGATAGACAGACATATAGACAGACAGACACACCGACACTTTTCGAAAAATGACTTTTTTCATGTTTGGAGGGTAGTACAATCAGAATCTGCAATAATCTCGAATTCGATTTTTTTTGCCATCACCATACTTCCATTTCCTTAAGGAACGTGGAAGTAAAATATCGGTATGGAGAACCATACATGACTTCCATGTTCTAAGATTTATATTTAAAATCATATTTGAAATGAAATATTTCCATAGAAACTACGTCTTTCTACTTATTGCTTCAGCATTAACCACAGTACTGTGGTCACTAACGTATACCACCACACGTTTTCGCACTCGATTTTCACTGATGATGGCAGTCGATGGTACTGCCGAAAAGTCTGGTTTTGCAGAAAAAATTGGACTACGGTTAAACAGAACGGGAAGCAATTTTAACAAAAAACTACTTCATTGTTGCCGATAACGTAGTACGCATATAAAAAATTCTCCCCTCCACCTTCAAGTATAATTTTTAATAATAGAAAATTACCCCCACCCCGTTCACCTAACCTCTTCATTTATAGATATTTCATCTACGTTTCTACAGTGGATTATTACGAGCTTCTTATCAGGATATTTTATTTATAAAAATTAAGTACTTTACTCTTGTTAAATCATAAAATGTTTCCGGTAAACTACCCCTTTCTCTTAACCGATCTTCTCCAAAATCAATAGACCTTCCGTCCTCTACAATTCAGGGATGCATGCAAAAAAATATTTGATTCTGTTTGAATGTGCAGCTGTTATCGTTTACCATAGAAAAAAATTACCCTTGATAAAAAACTGTTGCCCGTAAACTACCCCTTTCCCTTAACCGATCTTCACCAAAAACGACAGGTCTTGAGTACTCTACAATTCAGGACTGTATGCAAAAAATTATTTGATTCTGTTTGAATTTGTGGCAGTTATCGTTCGTCATAGAAAAAAAATCTATAGACACACAGACACATACAGACACACAGATAGACAGACATACAGACAGACAGACACACCGACACTTTTCGAAAAATGACTTTTTTCATGTTTGGAGGGTAGTACAATCAGAATCTGCAATAATCTCGAATTCGATTTTTTTTGCCATCACCATACTTCCATTTCCTTAAGGAACGTGGAAGTAAAATATCGGTATGGAGAACCATACATGACTTCCATGTTCTAAGATTTATATTTAAAATCATATTTGAAATGAAATATTTCCATAGAAACTACGTCTTTCTACTTATTGCTTCAGCATTAACCACAGTACTGTGGTCACTAACGTATACCACCACACGTTTTCGCACTCGATTTTCACTGATGATGGCAGTCGATGGTACTGCCGAAAAGTCTGGTTTTGCAGAAAAAATTGGACTACGGTTAAACAGAACGGGAAGCAATTTTAACAAAAAACTACTTCATTGTTGCCGATAACGTAGTACGCATATAAAAAATTCTCCCCTCCACCTTCAAGTATAATTTTTAATAATAGAAAATTACCCCCACCCCGTTCACCTAACCTCTTCATTTATAGATATTTCATCTACGTTTCTACAGTGGATTATTACGAGCTTCTTATCAGGATATTTTATTTATAAAAATTAAGTACTTTACTCTTGTTAAATCATAAAATGTTTCCGGTAAACTACCCCTTTCTCTTAACCGATCTTCTCCAAAATCAATAGACCTTCCGTCCTCTACAATTCAGGGATGCATGCAAAAAAATATTTGATTCTGTTTGAATGTGCGGCTGTTATCGTTTACCATAGAAAAAAATTACCCCTGATAAAAAACTGTTGCCCGTAAACTACCCCTTTCCCTTAACCGATCTTCACCAAAAACGACAGGTCTTGAGTACTCTACAATTCAGGAAGGTATGCAAACAATTATTTGATTGTGTTTGAATTTGCGGCTCTTATCGTTTGCCATAAAAAACACCCTTCATAAAACATAAAACGTTGCTGGTAAACTACCCTATTCCATTAACCGATCTTCACCAAAAACAATAGGTCTTGAGAACTCTACAATTCAGGGCTGTATGCAAAACATTATTTGATTCTCTTTGAATTTACGGCAGTTATCGTTCGTCATAGAAAAAATTACCCTTGATAAAACAAAAAATGTGGCTGGTAAACTACCCCTTTCCCTTAACCGAGCTTCACCAAAAACAATAGGTCTTTAGTACTCAACAAAACAGGGCTCTATGCAAAAACTTATTTGATTCTGTTTGAATTTGCGGCTCTTATCGTTTGCCATAGAAAATACCCTTTTAAAACATAAAACGTTGCAGGTAAACTACCCATTTCCCTTAACCGATCTTCACCAACACCAATAGGTATTGAGAACTCTACAATACAGGGCTGTATGCAAAACATCATTTGATTCTGTTTGAATTTGCGGCTGTTATCGTTTGCCATATAAAACAATTACACTTGATTTTTAAAAAAAAGTAGCAGGTAAACTACGCCTTTCCCTTAACCGATCTTCACCAAAAACAATAGGTCTTTAGTACTCAACAAATCAGGCCTGTATGCAAAAACGTATTTGATTCTGTTTGAATTTTCGGCTCTTATCGTTTGCTATAGAAAATACCCTTTTAAAACATAAAACGTTGCCGGTAAACTACCCCTTTCCCTTAACCGATCTTCATCAAAAACAACAGGTCTTGAGAACTCTACAATTCAGGGCAGTATGCAAAAACTTATTTGATTATGTTTGAATTTGCGGCTGTTATCGTTTGCCACAGAAAATACCCTTGTTAAACATAAAACGTTGCAGGTAAACTACCCCTTTCCCTTAACCGATCTTTACCAAAATGAACAGATCTTGAGAACTCTACAATTCAGGGCAGTATGCGAAACATTATTTGATTCTGTTTGAATTTGCGGCTGTTATCGTTAGCCAAACAAACAAAATTACCCTTGATAAAAAAAACCGTTGCCGGTAAACTACCCCTTTCCATCAACCGATCTTCACCAAAAACAATAGGTCGTGAGTACTCTACAAATCAGGGCTGTATGCAAAAAAATATTTGATTCTGTTTTAATTTGCGGCTGTTATCGTTTGCCATAGAAAAAAAATCTACAGACAGACACACAGACACATAGACACACAGACACTTTTCGAAAAACGACTTTTTTTCATGTTTTGAGTGTAGTACAATCAGTATCTGCAATAATCTCGAACACGATTTTTTTTGCCATCACCATACTTCCATTTCCTTAAGGAACATGGAAGTAAAAAGGATTTTTCAGCTTAGAAATTATCGTTAATGGCAATGTAGGTCGAATTACTGTACTCTGGTAGGTAGTTTTCGTACGAAACTCGATGTTGTACTGCTACACCTACCAAAACATTTTTCTCACACAATTTTATTTAATAATACAATTTATTCCTACAAAAAAAACCACAAACTGTTCGCGACCGCAACTCGTTTTGTCTGTCAGTTGACCAACAGGTAGTAATGCAGTTGACTAATGCATATTGTTACGTAATACGGAAGGTACTACAAGTATCTCGACTATTCCAGCTGTAATGTGTGTGTGCGTACATAATGCAGCTACTTTGCGGTGAAAAGCAATTATGCGTCAACTATCGAGTCTCTACCAGTACGTACCGGTCAGAACAGTGTGTTCAAGGATACTGTTTCTAGTGGATTCTCGAGAGCGCCTGTTTGTTTAACAAGTCATCCAAAGTGACAGATTATTCTGGAAATCAGCGGGGTATAAATACAGCCATTCAGCGACGGTCTAGTTAGTTATTGTCGGGCGATTACACAGTGCGTTTAAGTGGCGATTCACACAGTGCGGTTCGACTTATTGTGGCGAAGTGTTACTGTATATGTTTTATAATTGTGCGGGGCAATTGTAATACAATTGTGTCTTATATTAATTAACATTTTTATTGCGTGTGAACAATTTTTATTTGATTTGTTGTAAGGGAGTATCTGGTTACAACTGTTTAATTGTGATAATTAAAGCTGGTGATTAGTGACTTAATTGGTGTCTTGTATTTTGTTTTCCACTGTACCATACGACGATCAGTACATCGTCGTAACAATATTTTACTAATTTCGCGGATGGCCTAGACCAGGCAGTAACATCGACTTCTTATCATTAACATCATAGCCTACTTAAAGACCAATTGTCGATTTCAGTTTTACCAATAGCGGAATTATTAGTGTCTTATATACCTATCCAAAACGACCTGTGTGGTTTCTGACTGTACAGTAGCATGTACAGTTATTCTTTTGTTAAAGTTTCACAAGTATTGACAGTTACTTGTCATTTGTAAATCTTCACCGTTGTTTTGTTTAACCCTTACACTGCTACACGGTTTCGCAGTTTCTTCCTCTTAATATTGTTTTCTTCGTCTCTCTACCTTTTTCTTCTACGGATTCACTGTCTTCAGGTTTTGTAGTTATTTATCCACAAAATCCGCTACTTTCCGCTCTTCCTTCCATTATGTACGTTTCGGTTTCAGCAATGCTTGCCCTTTCTGTTGTTTCCTTCGCGGCAGTCTTTCCACGCGTCCAGATGAATGTGGTAATCGATTTTCTGTGTTCTGTGATTACGAGGGTCGCGTAATCACATTCACATTTTCTATCCTGCATTTTCTTTCTAAACTTGAAATTTATTTTTCAATAAAATCAAATTCTGCCGGCCTTTTATATGTCCTCTGTAAAACTATCTCCTTTCTTAGACTTTAAAAAACTGTGCTCGTTCCGAGAGTTAAATACGCTATAACGTAACTCAAGGAGTTACGAATAGTTAATTAATAAAGTGTAAATATCTGTATTACGGCACGATAAATTATTAAAGTTAATATAAGATTGTAATATTAGTAGTAATATGTATAAGAGATTTTGTACAGTGTACTAGTTATGTAAGCGGGTGGCTAAGGCGTGAGCGCTGACACACTGTCGCCTGGCAGCTTAGAAATGTATTGTACATCCAAACTTTCTATGTCATAAAAATATAAAATGCTTTGTTTGCACAAACCGGCAGATACCGTTAGAAAGAGGGTGTATCGGCCTTCAAAAATACAATAGCTGACATACCGAAACGAGATGTGTGTTTTAGAAAGCAGATTTCTCTTTTTACGAGTTAACGCCTGTGCGGGAAAACCTCAAAGCCGCAAATCTGTAGCCAATACGGAATAGCGTTCATCGCTGCGCGCGAGAATTTTGCAAGTGATGATTGGATATTTTCAAATTTACCGGCGATACTTTCAAAATGTGGCCAATGGGGGTTTTTGGAAGAGTGACAGCATAAAGGGAAGTTTTGAAGACTCTAAAAATGTGACTCTCGCAGAAGAACAGGGCAGTTCAAAGTCAGTAAGAGAGCAGTCAAAGTCAGTAAGTGGACAGTCAGTCAGTAAAAAAGTGATTAAAACGCTTAAGTCAATGAGAAGAAGTACGAAGTCCGGTAATGATAGTGGTCGGTCAATCATAGTAACTTATTTGTTAGTCAGATTTACGGACTATCATAATATTTACATAATTAGCAATGAACTAAAGCAAGCAAGTGAAATATAAGAACTCGGTGATGTAAAGGTGAAGAACTAGTGAGTATGATTGAACTGGTGCGCGGGCAGAGATGCGAAGAAGTATTTCTTTATAATGTGCGCGAAAGAATAAGTAAGTCTGAATCGCTAAGTGTGTGACGCTAAAAGTCATCGCGATCGTGTGCAAAGTAAAAGCAGAGCAATAGGAAGTGAACGTGATACGTTGTGTGTAAAGTGGAAGGAGTCAAGCAGCGGAATGGATAACCATTTACAAGTAACTCTATCAAAGTATATTGTCTAAATCACATAATCTTGATGTAGTAATAACTGTCTACCGTAAGTTCAACCCGTTTCATTCTCAAAGAACCCATGATAACGTTCAGATACTAAATTGTGCATTTATATGCTATGACATAGAATTGAATGACAATTAAATAACTTATATGTAATTTGTTAGATATTAAGTCATGTCTTTGATCAAAGTAAAGTATGAATAGAGAAAGGGAGATTCAAGACATCATGAAGTTAGCATAATGTTATAAATGATTTAAATGTGTTAAATAATCTATGATAAATTATTTAAATGTGTTAAATAATCTCTATTGAAGATTGAAGAGTGATAAGATTTTGTATCTATTGATAAATCATTCAATTTGCACAATTGGTAGTAATCATGATGTTATGTGTTGATATTATCTAATGAACATAAAGTTGATAAATATAACGTTGTGTCATTTAGCATCTGAACAAAGAGTTATTATTTAACGATAACCCCTGAGATTAATAATTATCTCTGGTGCCCAACCGAAATCCAGGCAGTAGTTAGAATCTAGATGACTATGCTAATTGCCAATTAATCAACTTAATTAAGATTAACCAAAAGTAAGTAAATTTCATTAACGACCAATTAGAGTTTATTATAATTGGCACGTATTATTATTAGCATTCGGCAGCCATTGCAGAAAGAGTTTTTTTTATATTTGGCCCAACAACGTGGGGCATTCAAAGTTAAAAATTTTTTATAATTTTTTACATCAGCGGTTCGTAACTTTTTTTTAGTTGGATGCACCTGACAGTCTGTTTGTATATTTAGAACACCTTTAAATAAACCCTAATTTTTGGTATATTTGAATTCGACGTCCATAGAATTTAAAAAATATAACACCGTATAGGCCTACACGGGCTGTACATTATCTGGGAAAACGATGCACTATAATTATAAGAAAACGAATCCTTATCTCACTTTGAAAGCTAGAAACGTGCACGTTTAAAAGTTTAAACGTTCAAACGATTCAAAATTCAAACATAATTCGTCCACAAATACTAATAAGTTTAACAAATACTTTAATTTTCTTTCCTTACAATATTGATACATGTCTCTGTTATTCATCTGGAGTTAAGCTACTACTTTTTTCTTCCGTAACCCTAAATTGTCAACCGTGGACCTCCAGCTTTCGGTAACCACGGGTCGGGAGAACAACTCCTCTACCTGTATCTCGTCGCGAGCGCGCTTTTGTGTGTGTGTGTGTGTGTGTGTGTGTGTGTGTGTGTGTGTGTGTGTGTGTGTGTGTGTGTGTGTGCGTGCGTGTGTGTGTGTGTGTGTGTGTGTGTGTGTGTGTGTGTGTGTGTGTGTGTGTGTGTGTGTGTGTGTGTGTGTGTGTGTGTGTGTGTGTGTGTGTGTGTGTGTTTTCAAGGAATCTCTCATACAAGAGAGGGCCTAGCTGTTGCGTAAAGCGGTGTAAAAAGACTGACTAAAGAGATATTACTATATTAATGTGGACAAATTTTTCACTCTGTTGCTAGCGGCGTTGTAAAAATCAGATTAGCCCTATATTTTGCCTGCGGTGGAATTCGAACCTAAAGTATTCGGTGCAGCAGCCTAACAGCTAGACCAAAACTATTCTCTTTACACATTTTTGTAGGCCTAGTTATACAATTTCAGTTCGTATTCAGAGAGAACTTGATATATTTTCTATTCCTTGTATATCCAAAACGTGAATCATCGT
Source organism: Magicicada septendecula (assembly GCA_034769895.1). Lineage (NCBI taxonomy): Eukaryota > Metazoa > Arthropoda > Insecta > Hemiptera > Cicadidae > Magicicada > Magicicada septendecula. The sequence goes on from CM068374.1 coordinate 176,969,377, forward strand.
CGTATCGGAACAAAAATCTAAAGCGCAAATTCACGGGATTCAGTAATTACTGGATTCTCACAAACGGTTAGTCATGGGTTAGGGATGTCGTTAATATAATTCACCGTCCCTAATCATCGTCTCCACGTGGTACGAAGTTCTAAAGAAACCGAATAATGATGCTATCGAATTTTCAGTTCCCTCAATCGTTTATAATATTGCCTTGATTTGGCCAATCTAATTGGTCCTAGGCGTTATAATATTTGTGCAGTAATGCTAAAACAGAGCGCTTGGTTTTTTCGTTTAATTTGAGCTGATCCACGAAGAAATCTCCAATATGTTGCGAAGACTGTCGCGTCCGGAGTAAACATTATTAAAATTGTAAACTACCAGGCTGCTGGACCGTGCTAGATCGTTAGCAACGTGATTCATAATTTTCTAAACGTTTCGGTAACCCACCGGAGACCTTCTTCAGTAAAGGAACGCACGTCAAGCATTGGTTATGCTTTTTCTACTTGAAGCGCGTGCGGCCTGCCATCCTTTGTTGAACACGTTTCTATTGAAGAAGGTCTCCGGTGGGTTACCGAAACGTTTAGACAAATACGAATCACGTTGTAAGCAGTCGACCAGCAGCCCGCCTAGTTTGCAATTGTAAGAAATCTCTATTATATTGAGGCAACCTACGGTTATAATCAGACAACTAAATGGGCTATTATGGTGTACGAAAGTTACAAAGTAAAAATATGGCTTATATTTCGGCTCATACGGCGCAGACCCATGGGGACTGACGTAGATAGCAGTCCAAAATCCAAACTGTAGACATAGCTTATGGGAGAAAGTGCTGTAAGCTCACTAGAGGCAAGACAAGCCGAGGATTACAGAGATACGGAATAGAAGGGAAATTAACATGTGTGTATATGATATTAATACGGCTAACTCGGTCTGCGCCTCAACGGAGACGGTGAGCCAGGTATTGAGCATTAAGTGCGCCTCGAACCCAAAGGAATCCCGCGAGGGACAGCATGATACGCGCCTCAAGCGGCTTACCTTTTTATTTTATCTCTACCCGTATGAGTTTTGACGGTCTTTCGTCTATACTGTCAACCTTTCTTTTAATGGAATTAGATATGGCTTGTCTGTTAATTACACTCACCGGCAAAGGATTATGATTATGCTCGTTAACTCGTTTTGAAATAATCTTCCATTAAGTATACAGCCTCGCCTTGTACTTCTTGTTTGTACACCTCCAGCAGTTTTCCTCGCTTCCTTTCACTGTACACACTTTCCTAAATTTAAAATTTTCATGAACTATTAGATTATTTCCTCGCTGACGTCATTTTTCATCGAGGAAGTCATCGTTCACAAACTTGATACACAATGGCTGAATGCCAACTCAACAGTGACTGCTAAAATTCTAAACTTTCCCTTAAATATCAGGTATTTAATCAGTTTGTGGGTTTACTCTGTCGCTACTAGTTCTTGAAATGCGAATTACAAAGAGGTGCATAGTCGTGAAACAAGGAGGTTGTTGAAGTCCCCCGATGGTCAGAAACAAATATTTCAGCTACCTGCTATGTACGAGGCGCAGATCATGCTAAGGATTAATAGATCCTTTTTCGCACCTTTCGCCGGCCATAAAAATGAGGCGCAGATCGAGCTTGCCCTATTAAATATGATAGCTTACGATGGCATGGACATGTCTTAAGGATGTCAAATGAAAGATGGCCTAAGGTAGTCAAAAATGATTAGCTCTAAATAGAATGAAAAGAGGTAGACGGAAGATTGGACGAATGAAGAACGTGGATAAGGTAGTATGGAGGAGAAGACTAACGGATTGGGATTGTATGGATAAACAAAGATGGAAGCTATGATGCGAGATACGCTGTCGACCGTAAAACACCTCGTTATAGGGTAAGCTCCCAGAGCTGCAGAACTCGCTCAGTATACTGAGCCAAGTACATTTATTGTTATAAATACCATTTATTGTTAGTACATTTCTAGGTGAATTTCAATACTAGATTACTTTTCATTTATCAGAAGAATTCGAAAACCCCGATCACTCTATTTTTTTTAGAGAAATAAAAATTTGCCACGTAAAAGCAATCATACAATAAACACACAAAAATTCGAGACTAGCGCATTGGTTTTACGATAGTAATAGTCCAACCAACCCTTATGATTTAAAAAAAAAAAAGTTCTAGCGTTTAAATTCACGTATGTTTCCATAGATAGGCCTATATGTAACACTTTTCATAAATATACATAACTGATAACAATATATAATTTTGTTGTAAACAAACTTACAAACGTTTTGAAAACGATACATAATTTGCAGGGACTGTTGAGAGACATTAATTATGTCAAATTATTAAAACCATCGAGATTGTATTTTGAATAAAATCCCTCATAATTTTATACCCCCCATACAGGCCTACTTTTACAATTTTCTTAAAATTTTGAGTTCCATTTATGGCCTACCGACCTTAAATTTTAAAAAGCTTCAAAATAAAAGCTACGTTCTGACTTGGGTTAAAATTCCCTTTAGTCTGAGACCCGAATGGATTACAAGTTTTTTTTTCAAATTATTGATAGCTTCTTTTATCAAGCTAAATTAAAATCAAATTGTATTAAACAGTGTCCTATTTTTTTTTTAATTTCTAAAACTGTAAACTTCAGATGGGGTCCAAAGGGGGTGTGACGCAGTTTGTAATCAAAAAGATAGTATCTTACAACAAATCAAATAACGGTATGGAGAACCATACATGACTTCCATGTTCTAAGATTTATATTTAAAATCATTTTCGAAACGCACAATCCAATTAACTTCTTGTCTCCCACCGTAGACCGATTCCAAGTCTTGACATGCCGTAGCGTACTAAATACCCGTTCAATGTTAACGTTGTCATTCGAAGCACCAGACCAGTAATGCTTGCCTCATTTACAGCTTGGTAGAACCGTAATACTTGGTAAAACAAATCTGGACGGATTCATTTGGGGATGTTTCATTTTTTCAAATGCCATACCACGTGGCAGCCTCGAAATGTCTCGTAAATACTGTTGTGCCTTCTGCATCCCCAATAAAAGTGAATCAAAACTTACAACACAACAATGCGAGTAACGAAACGCTAACTATCAACAAATCTGCAAATGACAAAATTGGAACGTTTAGAGACTTAATAAATCTGTGGGATTTCTCGATGTTAATAAAAATATGATTATGAACTGGGAAGAATGTTTTTTTGTAGCAGGCTACGCCGTCTTCTTTGTTCGTAGAAAACCCATCTGCAAGCGATATTGCCAGCGCCCACGGTCGTAGAATGAATAAAAGATATGAACTTTGATGTCGTAACTGTGTAGAGCACAGTTTACACAAGGCGAAATGTTACGCAACCCGGTTACTACGATGACATATATTTACAGAAATAGAAACCGAATAAATAACCAACAAACGAAACGCTCACACGCAAACCGGTAACCACAAATTTTTGTATGTGTGCGTATATTATTGCTTTTGGATAGGAATCTATGGCCTTTCTGTACTACTGTATGTCATTGATACTCCTAACTAATTGCGGCCGGTTGTGGTTCAGATTACCAAACATGTGGGCTTCTCACATCTGAACAATGGAACTAGTAAATACGCTTCTTAAATTAGCTTGACCACCCGATTTGTAAGAATTGATGAAATCATGAAGTTTGATAAATATTTGTCCATGACGTTATCCTTTCACCGTGAAAACGACAATTCGAACTATCTAGATTTCACTGTACATTTTTTGTACACTAGTATAGATACTCCTATTTTGCTGCATTATTTTATGCGGCTCAACTTTTCTCCTTCTTCTCCTTCTCCTTCTTCTTCTTCTTCTTCTTCTTCTTCTTCTTCTTCTTCTTCTTCTTCTTCTTCTTCTTCTTCTTCTTCTTCTTATCTAGCGTTAGAGCCTTTGGTAGGCTTTAGCCTCCTTAACAATACTCCTCCATGCTTCCCTGTTCTCCACCATTCCTCTCCACCCTCTGATTTCCATGCTAGCAAAATCTTCTGTTAAGCCATCCAACCATCTCATCCTTGGACTGCCTCTACGTTTACCAGTATACAATCTTCCCTTCAGCATTCTTTTAAGCATTCTTTCCTTAGACATTTCTTCCACATGTCCCAGTCAACGCAACATCTGTGATTTGAAGAATTTCACAATGTCTTTCCCATCCATGAGAGCCTGTAGTTCATTGTTATTGCGTATTCTCCAACTGCCTTCTTCTCTTACTAGGCCATAAATTTTACGCAATATTTTGAGCTCAAACGTTTTTAAAGCAATTTTGTCATTCTATGCGAAGACCACATCTCAGATTCATATTTGTAACAACTGGTCGCACAAGAGAATACTATACTTAAGTTTTATACCTCTTGTAACAAGAATGTTTTTAAGGATGTCAATATTTGCAATGTAGACATCATTAGACAGATGATGGAGAAATTCTATGAACATGGTGTAGACCTACACTTCACCTGTTTATTGATTTTAAGCAGGCCTTCGATAGTATAAATCGGGAAGAATTATTTAAAGTCCTGAGGGAAGTTGGTATCAGCACCAAACTAACCTGATTAATTAAAATGACAATAAAGGACACAAAATCAAAAGTAAAGATATATAACAAAAATGAGTGCAACATTTAACTTTAACAAAGGTTTGAAGCAAGGAGATGACCTCTCTGCGGTTCTGTTCAACATAGCTCTACATAGTGCACTAAATAAAATTGATAAAAGGGGCACAATATTCATGAAATGCGGCTCAACTGTCAGATAGAAATACTTTTTTAGTTTTTCATTTCCTTTCCTTTCTTGTTTCTCCTTCGTTTCTATTAGGTATATATAACTAATTTCCTTCTTCAGCTCTTCATAAATCTATGTTTTGTCCGTGTTCTTAGTATAGCTAGCTTGTAGTTGAGCATAGGATATCAAGCCTCATCGTACATTTACTGATAAATAAAACTCAATAAAACTTAGTGCTTCATAGTCGTACCTTTGATTCGAGACAAGCGGTACTTTCGGGATATCCAACTCTTTTCAAGATGACGAATGCCAGCCGTCATCCCAACCTTCGTACTTGAAGGGTACAACAATTAGAAAGAGTGTAGTGTAATTGTGTGGTTCGTGTTGTATGCTGTCGGGCGTTACCTCCGCGCACTTTTTGTTACTTACTGTTGACTGGATCCTCTGCGGAGATGTAGTCCTGTAATACAACTTAATACTAAGTTTTTTGTGGGCGCCACTTGGAATCGTTTGTTCCAAGAATAAAATGTGATTATTAAAAAAAATTAAAATTTTTAAATCTTACTTCTATGAAAAAGTATAAACAAGTCAGTTTAGCTTGAAAAAATCAGGTAAGTTTAATGATTCTTCAAAAACAAACAATCGTCTGAAGGACTAACATTCATATAAAAATTATAAAATTGCAGAGTTACTAAAGAAAAAAATTTCACAAGTTATTATTATTATTATTGACAATTTTATATATCCAATCAAGTATCGGCTAGTGTTTTTTTCAATTTTTTACTCAGTTGAAAAGCATGAGTTTAATACGTGAAAAAATCTTTACTCTCAGGACGTGACTCCTTTGAACTACCAAGACATATCAATAAGACGCTTTACAAGAAAAATTAAGTGATTTGAAGGTGTGTGTGGCATGTGTATTACAACTGTGTGATAAATGTAACCAGGTAAAAAATGACTTTAATTTTGGTAACTCACGTTCCAATGGTTAATTAATCTCGCACTGTACACTCCTCTCGGGTAGTTTTTCAATCTCGCCTCTTCTTGTGTGCACTGAATCTATTTTAAGTCAAAATTGCGATCATTTACTATTTCCGCACTTTTTGTGACAACGTTTGGCAGTAGATTATCGTTCAAACCCCGCCAATACACATCAGCTGCTCCGCGTTGATTCAAAATTTGGCCGCCACAGCGCTGATTCCCCTGCAGTGTCGAGAAAGGCTTTGTGTGTGTATGTTTACGTTAAGGGAATTATTGTCAAGTTAGTCAGTCTATGCGAACACAGCAGAATTCGTTCTCTATTTAAAGTTTTGGTCCCTCCTGAGCCGTTGACGTTCTGGCTGCGTGATTTCTATTAAAATTTGCCGTGCTGCTGCTCTATTTCAGCAACACATTGGCGTAGATTCTTGTAGAGGTTATGTCAGTCTGTTTGTCAATGTACGGGAAAAGCCTTTCTTCGTCTTGTCGATTTCTCGCCTCTCGGTTTCGCCTTAGCTGCGTTGATCAGTGTCGTGGGTGATGCATCTGTTCTGGAGTTCAAGTTTCAAGTGTTTTTGGGTCGAATTTGGTCTCTCTTTTATACTAATTCAGGCTGATTGTTTTCATCGACTTCCGGTATATTTGTGTAAAAATTCTTTCTAGATTGTTCGAGAATAAACGAAATGGAACATTATGGAACAAAATTCATTTCCGTCGAAGCTTTTAGAACAAATTTCTTATTCTTCATACTAAGGATATTTCAAAAATTACTCTGGTATTTATCAAACAGTTTTACATTAGTACTCACAATTTGTATGCCATTATTACATTTAGATTCTCTGTTTTCAACTGAATCTAGTGATACTAATTATGATTGGTTTTTAATTAAATTAAGTCTAATAAGTAACACAATATACAACTCTCACCTTGGGTTGTTGTCATTAAAATTCAATTTTTTTAGAACAAAAATTGTTGTGGAACTATTATGTCTCTTCCAAAATCTGAACATACAACATTACTATCTTCCTATAACAAAACAAACAAATTTTAACATATATAATACCTAGATAATTACAATTTTACCTGGCCTCTGTCCATGGCCTAGGTTTTTGTTAATGTTATAACACAATAATTAGTCTCTTTCTTTAACATATGTAGTATTTCACTAGTGTACACTCAGAGTTTATTATATTGTCTGTCTTTTGTGATACCTGGTTACTCTTTACATACATTATTTTTATTACAGGATGACATAGCATCATTGATTGGTCTTGAGATGCCCTTTTTCATGGTGTGACAAATCTCACTCTTATAAGTTAAATTCTTTTATAATTGACTTTATTTTCAACTGAGTTTGTTCGTTTTTAAGGTATACTGAAGTATTGTACCATTCTATTTTATTTTTGTTAGCATTTTGTAAATATTTAGCCAGATATGATTATTTTTGTACTGGTTGATTGGCTCCAGCCATACATGGTATAGGTAAATATTTTGCTAACTTGACTATTACAATGTTAAAGTTAGTCAAATATATTAGTATAGTCGCTTTATATCATATTTCAACTTTCTAATGCAATTTGGTTGCATTTTGGCAACATTAAATCCATAAATTATACAATATTATATGCCTACCACATGTTTTTAGTTAATACTGTTTTTGGCTATTTTGACTGACTTTTATTCATTTGACAGCTTTCTTTATTTAAAATAAATTGTTCACTTTTGTCTGCTTGACAATTACATATAGTTTTTATTTCAATCTGATAATAATTAATTTTTTTCATGAAATCTGGGTGTTTGGTCTCAAATCCAACACATTAATATTTTTTGTCATAACAAATATATGATTTTTATTTTAACTTAGATTCTTTCTAATAAGGTATTTAAGTCATTCAATACATTTATTTTATTTACATTACATAATATAATAATGGATCATGCCCATTCATTCACAAAAAATAGTTCTTAATACTCTATTCAGACTTAATAATTAATGACTTCATTTTGGTTGATTCTGACATTATTCGTCTCTCTTATAGTGTCTTATGGTTTTTTCACTGTTATTCACTTTAATAATATATATGGGGTTTGTGTCTTAGTCAAGGTCTGGTCGTTTTTTCATGTTAGTAGTAATAATTATTAGACAATATTACACAATTTTTTAGGACTACTTGGGTTTGATACTGTTCACCTCACTTTCCTCTTATGATAATTGCTATGTAAATGGTTTCCTTTATGGAACGTTCTGTGACGTTACAAGGGCCAGAGTTTTAAGATTTGTTCACTTAGCCAATTTGTTCCAATATGAATGCTCTGAAAAGTCGCCTTTCAACCTCGTCGGTTGGTAGGTAATGTACCCCGTTTGCTGCCCAAGGTCAGGCTACTCATTCTTCGCGGACGTGGAAGCAGTATTTGATTGGACATCTGATAAGCCGATGAGTGTTACGCAGGATTTTACCATTAAATAACCACTGCGCCCCTCCTGCATAGCCCCCCAAACTCCCGACGAATATAGAAAATAGTACAAATACCTAGACTCGTACGGACAAGGCAAACTATTAAAATATTGTAGAACTAGTAATTACAAATAGGTTAGAAAGCTGATAATTTCGTTAAGAGACAGAAATAACATTGTGCGAAATAAAAATAAATTTTCTGAACGAGTTCTGTAGACCTTAATCACCCATATTAGATATGTATAACATCAATTAAAAGGACAAAAATCAGACAAGCATGGCAAGAGCAAGTAGGGTGGGTAACGACATATTGCCTAACCAAGCTCTCAGATATAAACCAAAAGGAAGAAAGCAAAATACATCCTACATTGTAGGACGGCCAAACAAAATATGCAAAACAAGCTATTTTAAATGAAACCCGCAGATGACTAAAAACCCATGTAACGAAAATGCTGGTACTGTGCAAACCAGAGAAACGTACAGCCCATAATGAGGATTTAACGATGACGGGATAAAGGAGACGACCTAAAAAAGATATGTCGAAGACTTTTTTGCCATGATGCCAGTACTGAAGAAGGAGTGGCACTGTTTCTTCAGCAAATTGAATGTTACAGAGTTAGGTCTTAGACTCAATAAAAGTAAACACCATCTGAAGGTCATTAACAGAACAGGAGTTCTGCAAAGACAAGAGATCGTTGGTTCGTTGCTATACCAGAGATCAAGAGACAAGACAATATCATTTATTTAGATGTGCAACGAATAAAGGAGACAGTGAGAAGGAAATCAAGCGACAGATTGGGATTAAAAATCAGAGATGACCAGATTAATTAAAATATATGGAGATCGCCTCGGAAATGAAACGAAGATAAGGCTGCTCAAGGATTTGTGTTTATGGATGGAATTGTGAACTGTAAACCCTGCACGCTCACATAAAATAAAAGCTTATGAAATTCCCCCTACTGAAAACTGAAAACTATTTAAAATCTCGTGGGCTGCTCGTGGAACTGACGCTTCAATTCTGTGTGAACCGAAAATAAATACGATAAAACCGGGTGCTACCAACTGTGCGAGGGCAAATTTTGACGTTCTCCTGTCACATCTGAAGACAAGGCGGAATTGAAACGATTTTCGTTCAAGACAAAGTACGAGGTGGGAAAAGGAATAGAGGTCGATGACTTGGTGTCGAGCAAGTAAACTGTAAGACTAATCAACATTACTATCTTTAAAGTGGCTTAAATCAGTCCCATTAAAGTAAACGGTAAAAACACAGTAAAAATACACGTTATTGAAACATTGTTTACAAAATACTTTTGAATAATTGATTTTCCTATATTTCATATTTCAAACGTGTACGCTAATCCTTTGTAATAAACCTGTTTGTGTATTTAAAAAATAGTTACTACTATATTAGTGTACACAGCTGAAGAAAGTAATAAAACAATCTAAAAATTACGGGATTAACGAAGTTCGTCAAATTTTTCGACCCTCTGGGGGTAAAGGCAGAAGAAGAAAAATGCTAAAAGTGTTACGAGTGGAGGCAGAAACTGTTCCCTGAATGAAGACGTGGCGTGTCACAAAACTGGCCTTAAAAAGATTAAAGGGAACAGTTCAGTTTTACAGCGTCAACTGTACCTGCAAGTAGGCCTACTTCATAATTTTTGAAACAGAACATCTGGTCCCTTATATAACCTACTAATTCCGAATACAGTCATTTTTAGCATCACACACACGCAAACGCACATTGCCGTTTACTGAAGCACAAACTTTCCTACACACAGAATCTCGCCCACATATTTCGTCTGTCTCTCTAGCTATTGTTTCTCTCTTTCCCTTTCTCTCTCCACCCCACTATCTCTAATATACCCTTCATCCCGTCTGTCACGTTTACTCACTTCTATCCTCTTTCCAGTACCCTAACGTAGTTAGTTGGTAAAAGAAAACTTTCATTCAATTATGAACCATTTGTTTATTTTCTGGTTTGCGATACACACTAGACTTTCTCGTACATTGCTTTGCTACACACATAATTTACGATGCAATTCTTGGATAATTTATCAACATGGTTTTTCACTCTTCTTGCCTCCTAAAAAAATAAAACAACACTTTTTCCCCAATGACCAGGTTGGTTGTTCTTCCTGAAATGTGGATAACATATCATCTGTGATAAAAAAAACGTAATATGGAGGGCTTAGAGACGGGTTCGTTCAATCATTAGGAATTTCAGTAGGGTATTTGATGATTGTTGACGTCAGGAAAATATACAAATATCAAAACCAACAGCCAAACGGATTGTAACAGGTAAATTGGGTTTGTCTACAAACAGATATTAATTTTACGTCGTCTTACTGCTGCCTTGATTTCATAATTTTAAGAGATCTGCGTTGACGTTCTGATTTCATCATACACTGTATATTTGTAAAGGTAGTAAGCTACTTCCAGAGTTGAGGTATTTAAAAACATTGTTACGTATTTAGTGTGAACACAAAACTATTTTAAATAATACAATAGGAACGGACTCGTAGTGGTTTTACTACCTGCTACGGGCCAACGGGTGTATACAGGCTAGTTTTGGCAGAGGGTATTGTGTTAAACAAAGTGAGGCCTGTGCCTCTCTGTACACCTGTCGAGAGCGAGATCCCCCCCTACCCTACACACAACGGAGAGCTGCGTAGCCGCAGAACCAGTTCCCAACCTGGCCTGGCCTAGCCCTAGTTGTTCTCTGTGCTGGGCTACACAATATCGACTCTGCGCCAGCCTTACGTGTACCGCACGTCTATAGTAATATTCTCTTTGGCTAAAAACAACGAGGTTCGAATTAATTGACGATAAACTTCCGAATAAACTCCCGACTGCATTGTTATCACGGCCTTTTTTTTACGTTTTTATTTTATAAACATATTTGTTAGACAATAGTTACAAATATGAATACATAATTTAACATGAACACAGAACGTGTACTGGTAAGACATTTAGCGGTATTTCAGAAACATGGCCACAAATGTGTAAACGAATCGAGTACCTTGTCCATTATGTAACAAAAAATTGAATTCAAATCTACACGTATAACGTACAGTTCAAAATAGCTTTCTCGTGGAGGTCAGCATGCCGTCCACGTTTCAGAATTTTTTAAAATAAATCGTTATAGTTGTAAAATTACCATCACCCTGTCCTCTACTCGTTTCCCATTGCTCTTCGCTAACCTCCGCGTGCTACAAAAGTAGTAACTTATATGTAGATTCGCATCTGTAATTGACAGTCTGATGTACACAATTTTCCAGTAGACAGACAGGCAGAAGATGCACTTCCAGGCCGGAGGCTGAACACCAGGTTCTTACAGTGCAGCTTGTCGTTCGCTCGGCACAAGGTCTTAGCTGCGGTCCACGAATACACTACGTAAGCGTGTATCACACGGAACGTCTCTTGAAAGAATTGCTCCGGCCAGTCGCCAGGCCTGAGGCCCGCAGAAAGTTTAGGTGCGCTGGTGTGGTCGAAGGCTCGACTGCCCGCAGACGAGTCGTCCGTACAGGGCGAATGGCTCCCGCAATTAGGCACTTGCACACATCGCGGTTTTCCTATGTTCTGAGTTTCAAACCAGCCAAAACGGCAAAGCAGATGCTGACTGGTAGAACACTGTGCTGTCTAATTTTCTTTCATGGCAGACGCTCTTTGCAACCCCAGCGTCGGTAAGTCGCAGCTTAGGGATGTGCCTGTCTACACCAGGCAGGATGCAAGGAGCTTAGTAAGGTAGGGGAAACAGTTAAGAGGGATTCCTCTGAAATTGTTATGGAAGATCGTCTAGCAGCGCCTGACGCGGCGAGGTAGCGGAGCATTGTTCATACTGTCGAGTCGACGGAGATGAGGGTAGGAAGATTCGCCGGCCTTTGCGAACAAAGTAGCCGCCAGGAAGCAAACGAAGACCTCCGAAGTAGGGAACAAGAGATTAGGAGGTGACTTATTGGGCACAACGGTGGTATCTTGGATCTACCGAATAGCACAGCCTTATATATGATGATGATGATGGTTGTAGTGGGGTGGTGGTGACGACGACGACGATAATGATGATGATGATGACAGTAGGCTCAGTCTACCAGGTTCTGAAAAATTGTATATTTTGGTTTGTGGTACTATTTCAACGAAATATTTTTTGATCTTCTTCTTCTTCCCTTCAAGAAGAAGAGATAAAGCCCTGGATGGATCTTGGCTTCCTCCACTATTCGTCTCCAGTCACTTTTCCTCCTGCCAGGCGTCATCAACTTCCGATTCCCATCCTTTCCAAATCCGCTACCCCCTCTTGCAACCATCTCTTTCTCGGTCTTTCTACACGCCTCGCTCCTCCCTCTTCATCACACAGGATTCTCGTCTCGACCCATTCCTTACACATGCCCTAATCAACCAATCATTTCTTTCTGGACTTAATAAATCGTACTATAACCCCTCTTTCCAAGTACAGTATCTAATAGTAGTCCCTTATCCTCCAGATTTCTCATTCTTTTACAGGGCCATAAACATTTACTTTTCCTTACGAAAAGTGGAGATATCTGCTCTTGTAAGAGTTCAAGTTTGTAATCCGTATTTCTGATCATAGCCTAACGCATAGCTGCTCTGACCAGTTCTATAGAGCTTCAGTTTAGTAGATAGGGAAATTATTTTGGATCTGAAGAGGTTCTTTTTGCATGGTATGCTCGGTTTCCAGCAATTCCCATCTTGTTGATTTCTTCTTATATCCCAGATGTAAAAACTTGCTACCCTTTCTACTGTACAATACCCGTTTTTACAATTTTGAATAACTCTTCTCACCTCTAATGCACTCATTTTCATATATTTAGAGTTTTGTTCTTTTATTTTGGTCCCATTTGAAATCACTGTCTCTCCAGATTTTAAAACATTTCTACAAGAGTTGTCATACACCTGGAAATCAGAACGATATCATCTGCATACGCACAAACCTGTGTTAGCCTGTAGGTGATATTTCCACTAGTACCAAGATTTTGTATTACCTTGTGTAATGCTAGATTCAAGAACAAGGGTGATATTCCCTGTTCTGCTCTGCCTACCACCAGTCACAATTGGAGCATCACAGCTTAGCATAGAAAGTTTTTGAGTAAATCCTCTTTTCGGACTGCCTCCATCGTAATATTTTCGATCCCTGGAATCCAGGATCGTCCTCAGAAGCTCTATGTGGCGGTTCGAAGACCTAACAACAGGGTCTTTCAACTGCCACTCACAGCTTCTGAGGACGATCCTGGATTCCAGATTCCAGAGATCGAAACGTCAAGCAAGAAAAATATTACGAAGAAAGCAATTCGAATAGAGGATTTACCCGTAAGAAATCATCCATACCTTACACGTTTTAAAGAATAGACATTTTTGTGAGGTATACTAGTTTCCTTGTTATACCACGGTCTTTCCATTGAATCAAACAGCTTCAGTCTGAATACTATCAAAAGACATTCTGTAATCCATAAAGAGCGTACTCTTTCCGTCCTTAGTTCAATCCTGATGTAAACAAACCCACGCGGCAAATCTGAAACGCTATTGGTCAGAGGCGCTGACACTATTCACACAGTAGTGTATATATTGCCACTTAAATCGGTGCACGTCGTTTTAAGACTCCCTCCTTATCACTGTATTCTGAATCGTACTGATTTAATATGGAGACAGTTGAAGGGTATGTTTCCCGTCACAACACAACATTAGCTGCTTGATATAAAACAATTTATTGAGAAGGCGGTAAATGAAACAACGGCGGACAAGTGGAGTCATTGTATGTATACAGCATATAATCAAGGAAGATAAGCTATAGCAACTGTCCCACAATACCGACGTCGTTATGGACAGTGAACAATCTTATCAATAATAACGCTGACTCAAGTGATGATACAAGTTCAGACACAGATATGGAAGGCATTGAATAATAACTATATATATTGACTAATAATGACTCTGCCAGCAACTATAATATCCAGTACACTGGTAATTATAACAGCTTCTATTTTCGTTTTAAATAAACTTTACTTTTTTGTTTGTTGTGTAATTTAAACGGGTAATTAAAAAAAGCCATTAACTGGTGTTACAAAATGTTTCATTGTGTGCCTTCTTACACTGTCACACAAATTTTACTTTGGTCAGAACAAATTATTACAATTTACGTGTGTTTATATAGTATCAATATTATATTACCCTGTCTGTACTCCTGTCAGAGTGACACGCCTCTAATTCAAGTAGCAAATAGCGTTTCAGATGTGCCACACATGTTTGTTTACATCAGGATTAAGCTAAGAACGGAACAGTATACGTCTATATATTTTGGATCACAAGTTATGTAGCATAAGAAACGCCAATAAGTTCGAACTCAAAATCCGAGGAACAAAGCGTATTTAGTTAGCCCATAACGTAACTCTTATTATCATTATTTTTACTATCAAGTAATTTTTAATAACTTTAGAGAGTTCCCACACTGCTCGTTAGCGACCATTGTGCTTTCGATGAATAAAAAAATATTCCTTACATGTTATCGCTTATTGATCCGCGTTTCTGAGAACCGCTAGGGTTCAGCCAATCCCACGCACTGCGGCCAAGTTATTGGCTATTAAAATATTAAAAGAATTAAAAATTAATTGCTTACTGTTTTAACAACGATAATATAGGCCTGTAATACCTCTGTTGATGTGTGAACAATCATAAACCTACACTTATAATTCTATTAAAGCCTCTTTTCATTTTGGATTCAATTTAGCTTTAAGCCTCTACACGGCGGGAACGAAGCTTACGGTTTATACAGAAAATAACTTTTGACATTCAGTGAATCGGTATCGTAACAAATGAGATTCAACAATAAATCTATATTTTTAGATGGAAGCTTGGAGTAAAGTATCGCTTTACAGTACTGGGCTATACATCCGTGGGCTGTAAAATAAGTCACTTGACAGTAGTAATTATTCAACTGCTTACTGACTCGTCCAGTAGGTGCTTCACTACAATAATAGTTATATTAGATTAATTATTACGTTAGGTTAATTTGATGTTAGTGGTAATCATTTGAAAAGGGCTTTCTTAAGAGCACTTCATGCCACATGAACTGGATTAGCGAGTAAGTTAAGGAAAATAAGAACTTATCAATATAGATGTTGCACAATTACAGCTGTAACTGACTTCTTTGTGGAGACTTTACCTTCATCTCGACAAACTACTCACAGCTGGAATAAAAGGTTAGAACAAAATGAATCAGTGCATGTTCTGCCCCGTTCAGATAGGCGTACGTCTATTAATACAGACGGTACATGTCTGTTGTGCGTAGTTGATTGAGCCACCAACAAAATCAATACGAATAGCATCCAGTGAGCACACCATATCCAAAAAAGCCTGCATCGTAAAATATACACCTGTTGATATGAGAGGTACAGAACAGGATAAGAGCGCGTGAGGATCTTAGGGTCCTAGACTGTGTGTGCGTTGTCCGAGTGATAGTCCGATGAACGCCAGTTGTATACCGTACAGGGCAGTCGTGAATTTGTTGAACAAGGATATTACGACGTGGTGTGCAAGTAGGTACATGCATGTAGTTGTACCGCCCTGACCCAGTGTCTCAGGTACAGCTCCGTGGCTCCTTCAATGATTCACCCGCAGAAGCTTTGAGGCATACCGGGGTGTGAGATAGGAGCGGCCGCCGGACGGTAAGGTGACACGCCGAGACGGATGGCTCCTGCAAGAAGGCACTCGCGGACGCCGTATAAGATATAACATTGCCCCCTGTGTCTGGTACTTGACAAGTCCCATGTTCAATGCGCCACCGTTGGCAGCTGTAGGAAACCCTAGACTGCAACCAACTTCAAGTCTCTCCGGCCTCTCGCCGCCAGAACACAGACGTTGCATACTCCCGAATTCCGGTCGCGCGTTTCGTACCGAATGACAGTGTTGGTTACGATGGGGGATTTTAAAACGACGGAATGCCACAGGCAATCGGTAAGCCCCCTCCCCCCGTTTCCTTCATGGCAAAGGAAATACCGATTACTCTACTTTTTTTTGTAAAGTAACATTTTTAGAGCAATCATACAGTGAACACTAAAAATTCCAAATAATCAGGTTTGTGTCTGGCACCCAGCTGGACTTACAATTTTTTCAAATTTGTAATCCTATTTTTGGGTTTTGGTGCCAAAAAGTTTCAAAAACTGAAGGTTTTATTTAAAAGTTTCTTTAATATGATATATCCCACACCGAGTTTGCAAATTTATCAAATTTTTGGCCCACTTTTTGGGGGGCAAGCTCGATCTGCGCCTCATTTTTATGGCCGGCGAAAGGTTCGAAAAAGGGTCTAATAATCCTTAGCATGATCTACGCCTCGTACATAGCAGGTAGCTGAAATATTTGTTTCGGACCATCGGGGGACTTCATCAACCTCCTTGTTTCACGACTATGCACTTCGTGATTAATTGACAGAGAGGTATGTCGATGAAGAAGAACTTGCCGACCATCTGGGCTGCTGATACCGCGATTTCTGGCGCACTACCAATGCTTGCGAGAGCTTTCACTCGAGGTATAACGCTATGTTTCAATCTTCGCATCCAAACATTTATTAATTCATTAACAATGTAAAATCTATACAGACGGACACCTACATAAGAATGAATAGCGTTGGGGAAGGCAGCATACACAGGACGCACAAAAAACAAGTGTTCATTGAGCAAAAACTTACTCAGTTCGGAATAAAGAAATCGACATTGCATCTTTTGTTAAATGTGTCCACACAAGGTAAAATGTTGACTATTTATCTTTCTGTAAATACTGTACCTATCCATTGACTAAATTAATAAATAAATGTAAATGTTTTTGTAAGACCGCCTATATAATTTCATCCTTATGTTTCTTGTAGATACTTTGAAGGGTACTAGGGGACAGATGTTTTCCCCTTTACCAAATTTTCCAGGAACTGGTTGTTTATAAGCGGTATAAAGCCGCTTGAGGCGCACATCATTCTGTCCCTCGAGGGATTCTTTTGGGTTCGAGGTGCACTTCATGCTCAATACCTGGCTCACCGTCTCTGTTGAGGCGCAGATCGAGTGAGCCGCTTTTGGGTCCTGGCGCCAAAATTTTGAAATTTCTAATCCTCAACACTAAATTTAGATATTAATGTAAACTATCCCCAAATGAATGTCTGAGATTTTATCAAAATCTTCGGCCATTTATTGGGTCCTGAAGTCAAAAAAGTTTGTATTGTTCAAAAATGAATATTGTATTCAGACTGTGGTTAAAATTTCCTTTAAATTGATACTCCACATGGGCTTTTGTGAAACTTTTACAATTTTGAGCAACTCACATTTTTTGTCTCCCCCGCCCCCTATTTTTGGGCGATCAACTTCAATAACAATAATGTTCTGTAGAGTATGGACACACATGCGAAGTGTTAGGAAAATCGGTTGAAGTGTTCGAAAGTTATCGTGAGACATGCCCCAAACAGATGCACAGATATCACTTACAAGATAGACAGACGCGCAAATGTCAAATATCGAGTTGAAATCGCTTCGCTCGTTCAACAATCCGCGCTCAGAATGGTGTTTACAAGTCTCCATACGATCTATATAGGCCTAAAGCGTTTCTGAGGATCCGTAGGCACCATTTGATGAAAATCTTTTGCAGCAAAACGAGCCACAGATGCTCTAACACCATTTGCTGCACACGTTTGGTGTGCAGATATATTCATTAATGCGGGTTTAATAGCCTCTGCACAAGATAAGATAAAATTTTTCCCAGTCTCCTGGTATCATTTATTTTAATTATACTGTAATGTAAGGCATCGTTTTTATTATTACGTAAGATGTCTAACAAAGCAAAGACTTAATTAAATTTTAGATATCCATTAATATAATCCTGTTTCCATACTTACCTTCTAAATTACAACAAAGTAAATAGCAAATGATGAGCTCCTTTTCTTTTAATTTTTACTTCCATGTTCCGTAAGGAAATAGAAGTATGGTGATCGCGAAAAAATCGTGTTCGAGATAAGGGCAGATTCTGATTGTACTACCCTCAAAACATGAAGGAAAGTCATTTTCAAAAAGTGTGTGTGTAGAATGTTTTAGTGATAGCTGCCGCAAATTCAAACAAAACCAAATAATTTTTTGCATATGTGCCCGAGTTGTAGAGGACTCAGGGAATATTGATTTTGGTGAAGATCGGTTAAGGGGAGGGGGTAGTTTACCAGCAGCGTTTTACGTTTCAGCAAGAGTAAAGTACTTAATTTTGATAAATGAAGTATCCTGAAAATCAGGTCATAATATTCCACTGTAGAAAGGTAGATGAAATATATATAAACGGAAAGGGTAGTTGAAGGGGAGGGGTAATTCTTTGTACTGATGTTATAAATTTATTCGACTGAAAACTTAAAAATTTCAAAAAATATTAACAATTCATATCGTTCCATGCTATGTTACCAAGGTAATTTCTGAAATTTTCGTTTTTTTAGAAATTCACAGAAAACAAACGCTGGGTGGTATTCGCTTTCTTTCGCATTGTTTAAATAAAAAATAATTTAATCAAATTAATTGTTTATTATTAAAATATTTACAACTAGGTACAATTCGTATTTTTTTATTATCTTTCTCAGCGTTTTTACCAAAAACATGTTGATATATTTGGTTTCGTTCTGAGTGTACATATTAAAAATAATTTTATAATTAATTAAAACATGGAAATCACGTATGGTCCGCCATACCGATTTTCGTAGTTTTTACCACAAACATCTAAACTGCCTAAGACCTCTCAGTAGGAAATCGCGGCTGTGCACCCTGTTCGAATTTGTTAAGTACTGATAGTTCTAGAGAATTTAAAAAACAAGAGTGTTTTCCACGAGCTTTGTGCGTCATAGTCTGTTGTTTGAACAGGAGAAATGAGTGTGCATGTCGCAACTGTTGTTTAGTTAGTGTTCAAGTTTCAAAACTACAAAATTACACACAAGCTATCGTTACTTTGCAGCTACATGGTTATACGCCTCTACGTATCGAGCATAAAGACGTATGTGGCACAATGCATTCCCGATTGATGGAAGAAATAAATATTCTATCGTTCCAGGGACACGCAGAGAGAAATACAGAAACTTGTTTGATAACTGTGTTAGGATTAGACTATAATAACCTCGTCTGCTGCCATATAACTTCACTTTATTGCTAATAAATTACACGCTTTGATGGCTGGCTTACGTTAATGAGAATGTAGACCGCACTTTGATATAATAACCCTAACAGTAGTAATAATAAAATGAATGGAATTAAACTTCATCGTTTATTATTATTATTATTATTATTATTATTATTATTATTATTATTATTATTATTATTACAAACGGTGTATCGTGGAAAAGCTCCATTTTACTGTATAATATTGTAACGTAGTCTATAAAAATATTTAACTTAATATAATTTTTACTGATTTTAGTGAGTGTCCTTGTGTGTGTGTGTGTGTGTGCGCGCGCGCGCGCGCGCGGATGGTGACACAGGGAAGCAGATATTAATTTGTTATATAAATGTATTATTGTTAACAATAAATGCTAAGCTGAGTGCTTGTACGGGGGGGGGGGAGAGATAGAGAGAGAGAGAGAGAGAGACTTGGATAAGAAAAGTGTTGATAATTCTTCTTCCTCCTGCCGTTCTCGCCTTTTGTCTGCACAGTATTGTGTGTACTTTATATGGGTGTGCGTGCGCGTGGGACGGATGTTGCGCATCCTTTGGAAGGGGTAGAATTTATGTGCAAAATTAAATAATATTATTCACTTTAACTAGCTTACAATAAATGAAATAAACACTGAACGAAAAAATTCGTTTTATTGTACTTTCAATGATATTTTAAAAGGTGTCCCGACAGAACGTACCAGCGACAAAACGTACCACTTGACTTTTCGCGACATAACGTACCACTTAGGTCGATATCTATCTGCGAAGTGTCTCCTTGTAATCCCTAAATAATTTACACCGCGACAAAACGTACCTGTTACCTGTGTTCGTCAAATTCAAACGGCTTCCGCGTAACTGTTAAATACCACTCGAGTCGTTGACCTGTGTTTGTCAAGTTTGGCATGGGGCACGGGCGGCCGCGAAGTAACCTTATTACTACCATAACATTCACACTGTGCGGGTTTTAACATTTTTTGGAATGGAGCTGACTACGACTAATAAAGGCGGGTTGTGTTTGCACTTCGAGGGGTATAGTTATAGGAAGAAACGGCAGGGGAAGGACGATACGATAACTTCGATTTGTCAAAGGCAACAAAGTGAAAAGTGTTGTGTAATTATGAAATCAAGAGGAGGTGAAGTTGCCAGTGGGTCTTTAGCCAATCATGTGTGTGGACCTCCGAACGATGCTCAGTTAGAAGTTATTAAACGCACGCAAAGCGCCAAGAAGAGGGCGAGGGAAGCACTAACTAAAATTCACACAGACACTTTGGGCGATCTCCACGATAGAGGTAAGTGTTACTAAAGTTTACAAATTGATAATTTATTGTTTCTATTCTAATTCTAAGGGTTATAACTTTCTATTTCTAAAGGGGTATTCTATTTATAAGGGGTATTCTAATTCTATTTTTTACAGGGTATAACTTTGTTGCTGAAATGCCGCGTGAACAGTCTATCAGAAGAACCTTACAGCGGCAGAGATGTAAGGCGCAAGGCAACACCCAAGAGCCGAGCAACTGCAAAGAAGTATGAAGAAACGCTGAAAATGTTCGACGGAACTTCTTTTCTGCTGGCCGATGATGGCGAAGAAGATAGAATTATAGTTTTTAGCGGTGAAAAAGGCAAAGACAGTTTAAAATGCTTCAAAAACTTTTTCTTGGATGGTACATTTAAGTGCTCTAGTAAACAGTTTACACAGATATACAGTATTCATGCAGATTTTGAAAGCACGGATGAAGAAACTAACGTAAATCCTATTGTTTTTGCCCTATTGCCCAACAAGAAGAAGGAAACCTACATTCGATTGTTTCAATTGATCCGTAAAGCTGTTCCAGAGTGGAATCCAGAAACAGTGAACGTGGATTTCGAAATGGCGGCTGTGTCTGCTATTCGAGAAGTACTGCCTTCAGCACATATAAGAGGATGCTTTTTTCGTATGAAAAAATGCCTTTGGCGCAAAGTACAAGAACTAGGACTCTCAACTGAGTACCGTGAAAATGAGGATATCGACTCCATATCCGCATGTGTGCAGCACTGGCTTTCTTAAAACCAGAGGAAGTGCAGGACGGCTGAGATTCATTCTCAAGCCCCAGAGTCTTCCAAGCTAAGTCTGTTTTTTGATTACTTTGTTGAAAATTGGTTGGAGAACCCGGAGTTTCCAATAAAATTGTGGAGCTGTTACCAAAGGCGTCATCGGACAACAAATTCTGTCGAAGGGTGGAACAACCGTTTGAACACGCTCTTAGAAAGGCCAAACCCTAGAATAAAAGACGTGGTGATGTGTTTGAAAGGAGAAGGAGAGAAGACCAACTGCGCTTTTATGAAGTACGAACTGAACATTGAAGGTTCAAAAAGAAGGAAGAAGTACATCAAGTATGACGGACGACTTGAAAGAATAATGAAGCGGTATGAAGCAAATAGAAACCTAAGATCCTGCTTGAGAGCTCTTTCATATTCGCAGAACTTGGAATGAAACTTAAAAATACAAAAAAACCATAAAAACAAAACAAAAATAATAAAAAAAATTAAAAAAAGTATAAATTAAATAATCCAAAAATGACGAGAGATTAACCACAGCTGATTTTAAACACGCCAAAATGATTTTGCCAGTCCAAAGCCTGGATAAAGTGTGATGGGAATCAGAACCGTGAGGGACTCGAAGTTTACATTTATATCATTTTTATATAAATCAATTGTTAACACTTGTTTATATTTATTTATTCGAATTGTAAAAAGAAAAGAGTTTGACACAAACAAGTACTGTAGGTAGGTTAGGTTAGAAATAATAATATGCAGGGCACAATTAGCAATTAATGACTAACAGCACTTAACTGACTATTAGATACACTATAAGTGAACGAAACAAGTTGCGGAGTACGTTTTGTCGCATCCAAAATATTCTGATGTAATTAGCAGACCCGTCGCAGGTAGCCGGCCGTCACTGGTACGTTCTGTCGTGTATTCATTTTAAAAAGTTAAAAATAAATTAGTTGATCCTTTACTTATGTAGAGGAAGTGTACGGTTTTCTAGTGCTCCCCCGTTATTCTCTCTCTCTCTCTCTCTCTCTCTCTCTCTCTCTCTCTCTCTCTCTCTCTCTCTCTCTCTCTCTCTCTCTCTCTCTATGTATCTATCTATCTCTCCCCTTCATGCCTATCCGTCTAAACGTAGAACGGAGTCGATTATATTATAAAATATATTATTGAAAGAACTTAGCCTCTACCGTCACTAGACGTTTTGTCCTTCTAGCAAAGGTAACCGTCATACTGATATCAAATTCAGTTGCAGACACAGTGTATACAGGTGTAACTGTGCTACTTAAAGAAACCTTTTTCAAGACGACACGGTACGAGCCGGTACAGCTGATTATTTTTACAGTATCGGCCCTAGAAACCTTACTTATTTTCTAAAATACATTGTATTAAAGTTGACTGTACAAAATGCGCACTCCAAGTCTCTCTCTCCCTCTCTCCCGTCACCTCTCATTTTTCAATGCACATGATCAATTACGTATTGGGAAAGTCTGGTGACTCCTCGATGTTAAAAATATTGAAGAAAGAACTCTGTGTGTGTGTGTGTGTGTGTGTGTGTGTGTGTGTGTGAGCCTCGCGGGCCTGTTGAATAAAATCTGAGTAGCCCCGCAATTCGTTCCTCAGCCAGTTTGAGCCTAGTTCGTTCTGTACAGTCAGTTGTTTGTGTAAAATAAAATGACAGAACAAAACATGATTAGTGGAGTACCCATTGCAAATTAGCAAGACATGATTAGTACTAGAAATCTGCCTAAACAAAATGAAAATTTTCTAGGATGAGTAATTTTTTGTCAACAAATTCCGGGCATTGCACACAGTTTTTACCGTGGCTTGTGATAAAATTTACCACGGTTTTTATTTATTTTTTTTTAACAATTATGTTTACTGTTCTATCTGCAGCATTTCAGTTTAATATCTCTGATTCTATGTTAAAAAATGTTACCCGTTGTAATTTTTTTCTATACATCTAAACAAGTTAGAACACGTCATAGCGCATATCTAACAAAAATAAAAACCAACGAATACTGGAAAAACATTTCGAAAACCCTTAACTACTCAATACTGTACGGATTTTTATGAAATTTACAGAAAATATACTTATTAGCAACAAATTTCAGGGCAAAATATTAAAAAGAATGACAACAAAAGAGTTTTTTTTTAGAAAATCGATTAGTCTATTTGTATCGTGCAGGGAATATTTTTCTTAAGTAGATCGTTTTATGTACTTTTAAGACCTTAAATCGAAATGTAAAGCTTTATCTGAAATATAATTTTTTACGCTTCTTTTTACTTCCATGTTCCGTAAGGAAATGGAAGTACGGTGATCGCGAAAAAATCGTGTTCGAGATAAGGGCAGATTGTTCGAGAATCTGATTGTACTACCCTCAAAACATGAAGAAAACTCATTTTCGGAAAAGTGTGTGTAGAGTTTTTTCTATGGCGAACGATAACTGCCGCAAAATCAAACAGAATCAAATAATGTTTTGTGTTCTAGAGGACTAATGCCCGAATTCTAGAGGACTCAATGCATATTGATTTTGGTAAAGATCGGTTACGTGGAAGGGGTAATTTACCTGCAACGTTTTACGTTTTAACAAGAGTAAAGTACTTAATTTTGATAAATAAAGTATCCCGAAAAGCAGGTCGTAATAATCCACTGTATAAAGGTAAATGAAATATCTATAAATGAAAAGGGTAGTTGAAGGAGGAGGGGGTAATTTTTTGTATTGATGTTAAGAATTTATTCCACCGAAAACTTAAAAAAAATTTCAATAAACTACTAACAATTGATATCGTTCCATGTAAACAAAATATTGTAACTACATATACGTAAATAAAATAATTTTTCGTTTTCAGAAATTCACAGATTACAAACGCTGGGCGGTATTCCCTTTCTTTCGCGTTGTTTAAATAAAAGGTAATTTAATCAAATTAATTCTTTATTTTTAAAATATTAACAACTAGGTACAATTCGTATTTTTATTATCTTTCTCAGCATTTTTACCAAAAGCATGGCGATATAGTTAGTTTCATTCTGAGGATACATATTAAAAATAATTTTATAATTAATTAGAACATGGAAGTCATGTATGGTTCTCCATATCGGTTTTTGAATTGCGCATGTGGCCTTAATTTAGCTAAGTAATAGGCGTAATAGTTCTGTATACCAGTTTGTCTTAAAAAAAACTGCATAGGGGCGTATGTGAATGGAAGTCCCTCAAACTCTTCAGATGCGGTACATGACCTAGTATACACCTACAGCATATAGAATGACTTAACCACTATACAACTTAAGTGATCGCGCGTGTTTGTATGTTCAAGTATTTGTAACCAGAATGTCCGGAAACAAATTCGTAAATCAATTAAAGGAAACAAAAAAATCAATAATCGTGAGAGTCGATTCAGTAAATATATGCCTAAAATAAGCCGGGTGAAAGTACATTTTTACTGCACAGTTCGTACGATTTTTGGAATTTTTGTCGTAAACCTTTTAATTTCTATAACGTTAAAATATTGTTACCACGGTCTCACCATGACCGTCGTATGGTACAGTGGAAAACAAAATACAGACACCAATAAAATCACTAATTACTAGCTTTAATTAATCACACATAACAGTTTGTAATCAACAAGTTACTCTTGTACAATAATTCAAGTTAAGTTTGTCCATACGCAATAATAATGTCAAGTAATAGAGTTCCACACTAATTATAACACAGTAAACACTTTCCACTAATCTTCAACCACCACTCGATCCGCACTAAGGAAATCGCTCAATGTAACTAACTGACAAAGCCAGCTGCTGCGTATTTCAAGTGCTCTTGAACATTCTGGAAGGTACTTTAGTGTTACATGTGTGGACGGCCTTGATACAGACGAGGCACGCTGGGCTAGTCGAGAAGCGTGTGGAACGACACTCTCGACTGTTCTAGAGTGTTCCATGATTGCGTAACAATATTATGATTTTACCCAATTTGACTATTACGTTATCTTACAAAGTGATCGGTCGCTTTATTCTTGATGTAGTCTTTCCCTATTCAACGGTTTTGCACCGCTGGTCGCTTCGTACTGGGCAATGCGAAGCGTCATACTCAACCACCAACGTTGTTATACGTAATTGTAATTAGTTGTACTCCGTTCGGCGCGAATGAGCCTTCCACTCAGATCAATCGAGTAACATTACTTTTTAAAACTAAGCCCACCTTATATCCACATTCTCAGATCGTTCAACCTTGTGCAAGACACGCACTCAATGATATTTCTTTCCAGAAACGCTATTTAGGCCTACTTCTTGTTGTCTTCCTTGGTCATTTCTTGACAGTATCCACAGTTTTCTGCGCCATAGACAAGAAGTTACGTTAGAGTGTAGAAATAACCAAAGAGCAGGATGTTACCTGAAACACGCGTGGTAGTCTCAGTGACGTTTATTACGTATGCGTAAGCAGCAGACAGACGTGATGTTTCCAGGGGCACTGGCCGACTGACTTAGAACATTGTGGAATATTCTTGTTGCTGACGTTAGCCATACAGCCGATCTTTATTGACTGTATATACCGGAGGTCCCAATACGTTACAGTCGAGTTCTCCGCGATTGCACCAGCGATTCGAATTTCAGTTTCTGCGAACTGAAACTGTTACGTAAACTATAATGCGAGACCTACCATAGTAGGCTTCAAGGTCGTGCAGTAGGAACACCTCTTCCTCGCCCGTAACCCACCAACGTTGTCGCACTTACATTTGGTTATGCGCATGCATCGGCGGGGAGGGTAGGTCTCCTGCAAACACTTCACATCCATTAACAAGTCATTCCACTTGCTACTGGTTAACCATCTCCGTCTCCTCTACATTACCCACGTAGGCCTACATATTACATTCAGTAGTTCTAGGATTACGCGTGTAAAGTTTTTACTAGAAAAATAACTTTAATTAAGTTATTAAATTAAATAACTTTAACTTTAATTAAATTGAATAACTTTAATTTAATAACTTTTATTGTATTGTATCATTGTCGTTTTTTGATAATTATATAAGGCCTATTCACGATGAATGATACTATTAATTTTCAAATTGTCGACGCTCCTCAAACTCCTACAGTGTCATCAAACAGGAAGAACATCTGGTAAAAATAAAGACTTAGTGAAGTAAACACATCATTGCCAATGTTTACGATTTTTACAGAGTCTCGCGGACGATCCAAAGAAAGTTGAAAATTTAAATTTTAAAAAGGTTCAAGAGTTTACTGCCAAAGTTTGTCGAGAAATTCGATCAACAGTTCTAGGCCTAAAACGAGACGGTGACAAGTGTGAAGGATATGAACCTTTGTTTGGTACGCCACGGAAGAATTTTAAAAAGAAGCCGACAATAACAAATTTGAACAACTTCGACAAAGATGTTGTGCGGAGATGTGTTTTTAGTTTTCATGAATGTGGAGAATACCCAACGTCGGGTAAAATCAAGCAGCAGTTAGCTGAACAAATAAATTTTAGGGGCTCCAAGAAATCAGTGCAGCGAATTTTGAAACAAATTGGATTAAATATAGAAAGTGTAGTGAGGGCCGAAAATTTTTAATGGAAAGAGAAGATATTGTTTGTGCTCGAGCTACTTTACTGAAAAAATTCATCAATCTCGGAACGACGGTTTAAATATGCCCATATTTTATCTGGAGGAAACATGAGTGAACCAAAATCACACCGAATCAATGATTTGGCACGACCCAGAAGAAAGGGGTGGTTTAAAAGTGTCAGTCGGAAAAGGCGGCAGATTAAATGTACTTCATTCGGGTTCAGCTGAAACAGGCTTCGTGAAGGAATTAAATGAAAATTTCCACGCACAGAATCTTGATTAAATACAGATTATCACAACGAAATGAATTCGGAACTTTTTAAAGAGTGGCTCGTGACCTTCCTCTATTTACTGGAAGAAAGTTCTGTCATAATAATGGATAATGCGAGTTATCATTTCACAACTTGCTGAGAAAACTCCTAAATCAAACTGGAGAAAACAAAAATTCAAAAATGTCTGAGAAATCATAACATTGAATTTTCCATGCAAGATACAAGGGCTCAATTGCTAACCAAAAACGAAGTAAAAAATGCGCCGAAAATATATGAAATAGATCAAATAGCCTACAAAATGGGTCATGAGTTGTAGCCTTTCACCTTATCATGCCCATTACAACCCAATTGTGGGCACAGGTGAAAGTATATGTGGCCGATCGTAATAACAGTCTACTTTTAAAATGTCCGACCTTGAAAGACTGATGGACGAAGCGAGCTAAAGTGACGGCTGAAGACTGAAGAAAATGCGTCCGACATTCCGAAGAGCTTCAAAAGGAAGACTACAAGAATGAATGACCTCGAAACTTGGCTATAGAACGTATTGATTACAGCAACGGAAGCAAGTTCAGAAGATAGCGAGTCAGAATTTAAAAATAATTATAATAAGTAAATTTTTATGTAAATTATACAGGTAATGTGTATAATTTTTCTTTACTAAATTTGTTTAAAAATTAAGTGATTTATTAAATAACATGTAAATGACTATTTTATTAAGAACAAATAAATGTAAACATAAGTGTCATATTAATAAAGAATACAGCAAATAATTTGTTATAAAATTGAAAATAGGACACAAAAATGATATAGCCTAAAGAACGAAAAAACAGGGGAAAGGAAAGGATTTATTTCTCTGTTTGTTCGCAGTTGTGTTATGTTATGTCTATTGTACGAGAATCCGCTGGCGTTTGTCTTCGTAGTGTGAGTGTGAGTGTAGCGCGTGAGTGAAGTGATATGGCAAGACTGCAATGACCTTGAAGCTTATTATGATACGTCTCACATAATAGTGCTTTATTCAATGAGTGCGTAAGACAATGTTTATGAAAGTATAAGTTATTTATGTAATTTGTATACTATTGCTAACTTTTTATTATTAGAAACTTATATAACTAAGACAACTATTGAATTATTTTTTCATTCAAACCGTCGGCTATTAAAGTCGTAATTAGTTTTTTAGTTTCACCCATATAGTCGCATTGGTGATACGTTCCTGTATCATTTAAACGAAAACCTACCCTGACATTAGTGTGACCACGAAGACATCTTCCTGTTGTTTTAATAACGGGACAATCTGATTGCGTGCATGGACGGTATCATTGTACTAAGAACAGACTATCCGTCAAAGTGCTCCGCATGTAAACGAATGCCTCATAGAAGTGTTATTACTCACTCGATTAGAAGGAGGACAGTCGGCATCAAAGCAACTGTTATTGTAGTAATTAATTTTTTATCTCGCATCAATGTAGTTATGTTGTTGACTTTTTTGTGCACACAAACTGGTCGGTTTCATTGAAGGCGATAAGCTGCGGTTGATGACCACTAATTATGACAACACAGCGGCAATGTGGACACAAAACGGTAATCTTGATAACGGTGCAATATGATTGGTTCACAGTGACAGTTCCGGGATGTGCTGTGCAATTAAGAATACGAAGGCTACCGAATGTTAATCTTCTGGCCGAGGCAGTGTTGATAAAAGTTGTAAAATATCTCTGGCACTCAATAACGTATTCCACCATTTTAAGGCCACAATCTATGCGACCGTTGTGACAATACGCCTATAAATGATATGTTGTAGTGTTCATATAGGCCTACACTACACTGAACTGAAATACCGTCATCGAAAGGCAAACGGCGCTGCCTTCGCAATTTTTCTTCACCCGTGTCTGTTTTCCTCTTCGTTTCTTACTAACCGGTGAATCCTGTAATTTTATTTATGAATCCATTATTTTCTCCCCTGATATTCATTGCCAACTACTGGATTGCTTCTTCTTCGTTGCAGTTAGTTATTAAGTCACTTTCCTTATTTATTCTCTTAGTGCCTAGTAATTGCAAAGCCGCCCCTATAATCACGTTGATTAGATGGCAACGAATGAAAATTAACGCTAAGAAATTAAATTTAAAAATAGGTAATTTGTACCTGACAGACGACTATAAATTAAATATAACAGTTTCGAATGGCGGTGCAACCGTGTTTCCCAATTCGACAATACGTAGCTGAGGTAATGCAGTCGGGAAGAGAAACCCATGACAAGTTGTAATCGCGTTGACTGCCGTTTTCCCCTTAGTGATACCTCAAAACTGTGCGGAACGCGGTCCACTCAGTTGTAGATGACAACGGAAACCGATCAAACAGTCACGTAGGCTACGTGGTAAGCACGACAGATTTTGTTTTTTTAATTTTAACCTCGATCTTAATGGTCGCTTGATATCTGTAAGTGTAACAAATTTGATGTAGGCTACCAGTACTAAACGGATGGTGGTTAACATACGCAGCGTTCGTGAGTAAAGTAAAATTATAGTAAAACTCACCATTGAAAATTTTAATTGTTAGTGTTTAATTTCTTACAGCTTTGAGGTATGAGGAATAAAAGTAAAAACGAACAAATAAAGATTATTACAGATATGGACTTTCGGAAGCAAGATGCGTGAATTTCAAGAAGAGAATGATTAGGAATGATGGAGTCCGGGAGTTGAATTCTTGAATAGGGTAAATTAATTGTAAAAAGTCCGTACGATTTTTTTGTAAGTCCTCACGGAAATAATACTTAACTTATAAAAGGAAATTCACTTAACAACATTAGATCCGTGAAGTCGCTAATCACAGTAGTCTTCTTTTTATTTTTGTTAACGTTAGATCCTTCGGCTTTCGCCATTGCTATGGTTTTCAAGGTCTTCCTAAGGCAGTTGTTTCATTAAATTGATTTTATTTTTAATAATAATAATAACGGTTCCCATGTGTACCACCGAAGTAGCTTAGGAGTAGGCAGGGTAGGCTGCCTATATGATAGGCACTACGCTACGCGTGGCCAGCACTACGCTTCAGCCGTCCATTATTATCCCCAGAATGTTATCCCAGGTACTCATGTTCAACAGGCTGAGTCGACCTGGGGGCTGAAAAACGCACCTTGATTTTATGGTGTGGGCCCGGGAATCGAACCCGGGACCTCTAGATTAGTAGCCAGGTGCCATTTTATTTTATTTTTATTTTTTAATACATAAATAAAAATAAGTGATTCAGTGGCCGACATTGTGTGTTCACTGTTAGAAAGACAACAGAGACTGTTAGAAAACAAAGGCTTTTCACTGTTAGAAACACGCAGACCCACATTTTTATTGACGTCGCGAACCGACTGGAAGGAAGGCTTTAACATTTGTGCTTTCATCAAAATCAGACCAATTCGAGAACACTGTGCGACATGTATGCGATTTGACTTGTGTTACGTCACCAGCTTTCTGATTGGGCCCTACCCTATATTTCAAGAGTTCAGCACGGAGACGGCGTATCATCAGAACTGTTCTCACTATTTTTACAGAATGTCGCAACAGGGAAAAGGCTACAATGAGAAAACAGAAATTCGTATAAACTGAAATTCATATAGGCCCTACTACAATGAGAAAACAGAAATTCGTATAAACTGAAATTCATATAGGCCCTACCTACATCTTTCAAACCAGAAAAGTCTATCGTCTTTGTTTTTTATATTAATATCCTCACGTACTTGACACGATTTTGTTGTAGTGATTAGATTCCCCTATGTAACTCCGACGACTTCTTGGGTACTGCAAGAAAACCAAATGGGTTGAGCTGGGTACCATCAACTCAACCGCGGTCGCACAGCACCCCGTACTTACTCAGCAAGAAGGAAGGAATTCAAAGGAAATGAATGAGAGACGCGAGGGAGCGATTAGCGTATTCTGACTTATTCTAATTTTGTTTGTTAAACTCATTGCCGATTTCCAGGCAGCCTACAGTAGTTGTGGACATTAACCCAACAGTTTGTTGTCAACCGGATAGCTACAGGACCAGGTTTAGCGTTCATTCGCATGTCTCGTTATTAGTACTGATGTAGTTAATTTCAATATTATTTTTTTAATACCAATATATAAGATACTTTAATGAGGACAAACAACACAATAATTTTAAAAATTACAGGAAGGCCTATCTCATTTCTGTAAAAGGTTTAGGGTAGGCTATAGATTATCCTTATGGTTTTCGATTCATTCGTTCACCATATCTTGTGATACGGAACATTAAATAATATAGGACCATAGGCCTAATGGCCTAATTATTGATTTGTACTTTTTTTTTTAGTGGGGGTCCTACAGTCTATGCTGCATCCCGTATTTCGATCACCATTTCTCCCTATCCTTCCAGTCATCATCTTCAATAGCTCGATCTCTCATGCTTTTCCTAATTCCTGTTCTCCATTGGGTTATCAGTCTTCCTTTTCTTCTCCTGTTTTGTGGTGTGTAAGTCAATGCTTTCTTTGACCATCGCTTCTTCTCCATCCTCATTACGTGACCATACCATACCAACTGTCTGGATTCTATTCCTTCTGCTGTTGTAAATACGCGCCCTGTTTTCCTTATATCTTCGTTTCTAACGTGTTGCATTCTAGAAATATTACACGCTCTTTTAAGAAGTCCATTTCCACAGTTTCTATCATCTTTTTCTCATTATCTGAAAGTTGCCAGCATTCGCAGCCATAAGTTGAAATGGGCTCCACAATAGTTGTGTAGATTGTCAGTTTAGTTTGAAGTTTCATTTTGTACGACCAAAGTATCGAGTTTAGCAAACAAATAGCCTTTTCCACCTGTTGTATCCTATTTTTGATGTCATTGTTGGTTGTTCCATCTTTTGAAATAATGCTTCCCAAATGAATTCGCTACACTTTCAGATTCTATGAATTTGCAGATCTGGATCTTCTTCTTGCATGTCTCCTATTTTCAGATATTCTGTTTTAGTAGTGTTTGTGTTTAGACCCCATTTCTCGTACTCCTGTTTCAATTTTCTAAACAAATAGTCTGTGTCGTCCTCGTCACACGCTATAATTACCTGATCGTCGGCAAACAGGAGAGTTGTTAAGCACTGGTCATCCATTTGAATTCCCATTTCTGATGTTTTTCTTCTCCAGTTACTGATGGCTTCTTGGATATATATTTTATACAGGTTAGGTGACAAACTTTTATTTGTACTTTAAGAATTAAATTTACAAATTTAATTTTTGAATTGAATTTACATTTAATTCATAACGATAACGTTTTTTTATAAATTTAAGGCGATGTTATATAGAAAGTAAGGACAGAATTTAGAAAGCTGTTGTCTGATTTTAAGGGACATAGGTGTTATATGGTCCCGCGGGTAGGTAAACACATGGCCTCATGGCTGCTAACGTAAACTCGGTTCAACTTTCATACTGAAAGGGCGGGTTGCTGTGAGGGTTTTCTCTCCTGGCCGAAGCTGTGCCGGAGACTCGTTTTGCGCTCCTTCGTCAGATGTTTAACAGACATCCAGTGTACGCCACGTATACAACTAACTTACAATAAACAAAATTCCTGAGAATAATGAAAGTACCCACACGAATTGGCAGTTATAAAAACTGGGAAAGAAGAAGTGACCTTCAATATTTAACATCAACGAGAGAAATCATAAGAAACGCGTAAGAGAATGGAAGTAATCGAATGCCTCTCAGAGCACAGAATTATAAATGTAGATGTATAAGAATGCGGGTAAATCGAGAAAGAGTTGGATGGTATAACAAGCATATGTAGACCTACTACCTGAAACGAAGAGGAAGATCTTCCAACACTAAGATTTGCAAATGATGCTGTGTGTTTAGTAAAGTGAAATCGGGATCGAAAAAAAATAAACGTTCTTGACGAGAAAACTATGAGGTTTGATCTGTAAATAAATATGGAAACATCATGTTTAATAAGGCTACATCAAGTAAGAGATGAAAATTGGCCGTAAGGTTCTGACTGCTGTGAAAGAAGTGAAATATCTGAGAGCTTTAATAAATATTTGAGAAACATCGAATGTAGTTTGTAAATCGTACCAGTTCCTGTGTATTTTGTTGCAATGTTTGTAATAAACTAAAGAAACTAAGCACCTACTAGTTTAATATGTTACTGCATCTGTATGAGAATTTCTGTATGATTTACAAATTCATTTTTATAATTTTTGTGGTCGCTAATGACCGATGCTGTTGGAGCGACCTTATAAATAAATAATTTAAAAAAAATTTGTTTTAATAAGATGGCAAACAGTGAAGGTGTAATATCAGAAGCTGACAGTTGAATAATAAGTTCATAGCGGACTCATCAGAATGATTTCTTCTTCTTCTTCTTCTTCTTCTTCTTCTTCTTCTTCTTCTTCTTCTTCTTCTTCTTCTTCTTCTTCTTCTTCTTCTTCTTTTCCTCTTCCTTCTCCTTCTCCTTCTTTTCTTCTTCTACTTCTTCTTCTTCTACTCCTCTTCTTCCTTTTTCTTTTTCTTCACACTTTTAGTGAAGGCATGTTGCCTGTTCCTCTTCAGTACTGTGTGTTAATTCTATCCAGTGGTGTATCTAGAATTTTTTCTTGGGGGGGGGGGCGTTCCGGTCGAGTAGGCTTCATACAAAAGAAAACAATTGAAGACTAATCAACATTACTATCTTTAAAGTGGTTGAAAAACGGGTGACAATATCCAGAAATCAATAGCATTAACATAAACGGTAATAACACAATAAAAATGCGCGTTATTGAAACATTGTTTAGAAGATACTTATTGACTGGATTGATTTTCCCATATTTCATATTTCAAACGTATACGCAAATTCTGTGTAATAAACCTGTCTGTATATTTAAAAAAGTGTTGCTACTATGTTAGCGTACACAGCTGAAAAAATAATAAAATAGTTTAAAAGTTAAGAGAATAACAAAATTCGTCAACTTTTTTCGACCCTCTGGGGGGGGGGGGTGAGTCCGGTCCCATCCGTTCTCCCCGTAAATACGCCCCTGGTTCTATCCTTCCGTCTATTCTACACTCTTAAAATTTATCTCTTGCCATCTTCACAATTCTCCTACTGTCGTACGATTTACATGATCATCTCATTCTGTTTCTATTTTAAATCCAAAGCGATAATTATTGTATTCTGTAGTCTACCCTTATTCTTTCTCTTCTAACTTGACTCCTTGGTGTAGGCCATATCCTTAATGTTCATTTATGTGAATACATAACAGGCTGACAAGTGTCCGCTCTTAACCGATGGTGGAAAACTCCTCACCTACCTCCACGTGGTGACTCTGTTTAAGCGAGCAAACTGGCGAAAGGTTGGGTAACCAATCCCAGGTCCTGAGTATAGGGGGTAGAGGGGAGTTGCTACCTTGTACGCTCAACGCCGTGGGAACGGAAAATCTAAGTAAACCAACACTCTCATATATACTTATGTTGGGAGACAGATGAAGCTCCGTGACAACAGTAATGAAAGTAACTCAAGTCTACCTCAAAAGTAAACGACTGAAGCAATGTCATACCGGAGATTAATAGATAAGAAACAATACATAGTCTCGGAATGGAATTACAACAATATTATGAAAAATAACAAACTGCCATTGTTTTGAAAAATTATTTTATATGTACGCTTTCTGTAATTACTTATAGATCGGAATTTGAAATGGACAAAACCTACGTACTGTACAAAGAAACGTGGAAAGGAACTATGCTATGTAGCCTACAACAAGAAAAGACGAGAACAAAGAAATATATATATTCCATCAACCAAACTAGAGTGAATGATGTCGTTTACTAAATTTACTAAAATAGCGGTGGTTAGAATATTTAGCTAGGTGACAAGATATCGCATGGTAACACAAGTTAGTATACTGAAGGCCATGAGGCGTAAAGAGACGACGGACTTCTGCGGAAGGGAAAAGATCGCGGTTAAATGAACTGAACAAAATTTGGTCTAAAGAAACATATTATGGAAAGGCTCAGAAGGGATTCTAATAAGCTAATAATAACGATATTCACTTGTTTTGCTACATTTACGATTACATTTTTGCTATGATTTGAATACTTGTTAGGTTAATCATTTTAAAGGTTATCTATTCTTTTCTTACATTGACTGTGTGCCTTCACTTCGACTTCATGAAATCTTCACGTGGAATAAAACTGTTTTTTTCTAGTATTTTGTATAAGGAATTTTATTTCTGGTTTGTTTTATTTCTTACCCTTTTACGCTAGAATACGTTCGAGTAATCTATTCTCTACTCTTTCTAACACCTTCAACGCTTTCGCATTACGAAATGCCACACTCTTCAAAACTAAATATTTTATACCATATCTTGTTACATAAACAATTAACAGTGACACAATTAATTAACTATAAATAACTATTATTAATTAACTATTATTATTAATTAATAGACGTTTAATGAAGAAATTTGTGTTAGTGGTTGAAATCACAATCAGAATGATCACAGTTGCACACCACTATATAAAAATTATCCCGATTAGCGCTTTCAAGCCTCACAGCCCATCGTCAGATCGGAATAGGCAGAAATTATTTTAAAGTATTATTTAAAGAAGAATTATTTGCATAGTACTAATTGGATGGTTAAAATAAGGGTGTGTGACTGACCCATGTGTGTGGAGAGGAAGTAGGGTAAGTTCAAAAGGACGCACACACACACACACACACACACACACACACTGAAACACAAGGAATTTGCTAGAAAAATATGTAACTGTACAGTTGGTGTGGGACAGGGTGTAGGGGGTGGGGAAGGGTCATTTATATTATAGCTTGTTGTGTGTGAGCAGGGTGGGGGAGAGGGGTGAAGGGTTTGTTTTTAAAATAATTTCTGCCTATTCCGATCTGACGATGGGCTGTAAGGCTTGAAAGCGCTAATCGGGATAATTTTTATATAGTGGTGTGCAACTGTGATCATTCTGATTATTAATTAATAGTTAATAATTAATAATTATTATTATGAAATTTGTTTAATGACTAATTTTTAAAATAAATTTTTAATTGTTAAACGGACGCAGTGTTCCAAATAGGTTGTTAGGAGGCAGTTGAGCGCCAAGGAGGTAATAGACGATTTTCTGCTCTGACGATGGCGCTGGTGATTGATTACGACAAGTTGAGCACACAAGGGCTCAGAATTGGAACCATGATTGTGGCTGTTTGTGCTTCCTCTATTAAATCCTTTAACTGGCTCGGATCGAAAACTTGCAGGGGGGAAGGACCAATCGTAGGGGTTCAGTTAACATCGCATTGTGTGTGAATCGAGTGTGAAGACTTTACAGCGAACGCGCTGCGTGCGAGACCTTCACGACATCAAGGACCCGTGTGAATGCGAAATTCTAAACCAACCGGCCGTGTGTTCGATTCAATACGCACCTTTGTAAGCAGCTTACTGACGCCCAAGCCAAGAAATAAGGAATTATGTGCATAATTATAAAGCGTTTCGGTATGATTACATTCCTTCAGACTGAAACCTATATAAGTGGTACTGTCTTGTCTTTTTACGTACATATGGCTGGTCGTTTATAAACAATATATTGCCAATTGCCAATTACAGCTTATTCCAAGTTTTATTGCATTATTGTCAACTGTATATTACTATTTACTGTTATTATTTTCCATTAATAATTAAATAATAGGCCTACAGTGATAACCATTAAAAATATAAATTTGAGCAACGAATTAGACTGTTGGCATCATACTATTGGGAAAAAATAATTTCTTCCCTTTTATGTTTTTTTCTTTTTAATAAAAGTAGACCTTTATAACGTTCATTCGCTTCCTGTTCGCTTCCTGTACTACAATTTTCCAAAAATTAAAAGTTGTACAGATTTTGCAAATAAATTTTGTAAGTTTATTGGAAATTTAACAGACCTCATTTACTAAGTTATGGAGGCCTATTTTGACAGTTATTCATTTATTTTTATTTAAAAATTGACAAATAGTAGTGGTGATACAATTATCCGAGATTCAATTACCGGTATTTAAATTCTTCAAGTAGACTGCACATAACATCACAAAATTTGTCTCAAAATTGGCATTCAAGAAATGCAGTTAATTAACAGTGAGATCGTAGAAATTACAAGACATCCTATTCGTCAGATAATTACAATAATTAAATATTATTTTTAATCTGGTGTAATTATATAGGTTAAAATAATAATAATAATGATGATGATTATTATTATTATTATTATTATTATTATTGTCGTCGTCGTCGTCGTCGTTGTTGTTGCTGCTGCTGCTGCTGTTGTTGTTGTCGTCGTCGTCGTCGTTATTATTATTATTATTAATATTATTATTATCATTACGAAATATGTGGACATACGTCTTTGTATAAAGTTAGGAATATTTTGAATGTGTTGTAGCTGAGAATATTTGAATGCTGGTTTTTAAATTCAGAATTATTGGTTACAATTTTTAGTTATTAGCCTATGATGATCATAATGATAATGATTATGATGTGGATGATGGTGATTATTATTATTATCATTTATTTATTTGTCCTTCTTATTCCTCTTCCTCCTCCTCCATCTCCTCCTCCTCCTCCTCTTCAACTTCTTGTGCTGTAATTCACAATGAGATTTTTATTTTATTAGAGGTATTTTATTAACATAATTTCACATAGAATGAAAATAATTTTATTGTTTTAACCGTGCTGTGGATTACGTTAAATAAAAACGTTATTAATTTTATTTATAATAAAATATCGTATATATCCTTTTTTCGATTATTTTGTTAAATATACTTGTTTTCCTTTTTTTTTAATTTAGTTTAGTGGCTTTCTCGTCTGTTGGTATCCGTAAATAGATTCAGTTCAGTACAATAGACAAGGCCACGAGACTCTGTGAAACGTACCTATAAATACTTTACCTGACAACATTGTCACCGGATCTAGTTGTCTGTAATCCGTTCACTTTCCTAAAGGACTTATCGTAGGCTGGAATCGGTATGTAGTCAGACGTCGTTTCTGAACCATTTTATAAAACCCATTTACACTTAAACCTATTTTCAAAGCATTTCAAATACAAACGTTTCTCCTGTTGTTCAATAAATCCTTTCATTTTGGAGTTTAAACAGAACATAATGGACTGTCAACTGTGTTTGTCTCAGTATCTGTTATCGACGCGGGAAACGTTGGTTCGACTTTGTCTCAGAGTGCATCGTTCACTAAAAATCTCATTGTAGGAGCTAACGTTGTCGCAAATAAGAGTTGTGCAGTGGCGTACCAACGCCTTTGGGGGCCCGGGGCGGGAGTTCCTGGCCGTGGCCCCCCCCCATAATTAAGCACTCCCCATATTGTGCCTCTACTATCGGCACCACAAAACGGAGTCATAATCTTATATTCATAAAAACTATTGGAAAAAAAATATGTGGAAAGAACTAACTATGTAAGTATTAATAGAACTTAAAGGAAAACTAAAATAAAAACACAGATTTTGCGTTTTTTTATTACTTTTTCAAATATGTAGTTTTTATTTCAATTAAAATTAACGACAACATGTAGAAAAATGCTAAATTTTTCAACTTAAATCCTTACTACGTACATGTTCTGATGTATTATAAAACTAGGCAAAATATTTAATTAACTTCAGTACTGAATCCGTATATTGTGAGCATTATTTGCTGAAAAACATTTTCAACCATTGTTAGTTGTAAACGAAAGTGTTGTACTGATAATTATGTGCTACAAAATATGTATTATAAGACAGCAAAAAACTTACACAAAATAAAATACTCTCAATGATTTATAGAAACTGCTTTTTACGACCTTTTGCTTCTGCAAATATTTTGATACATTCGTCAAAATTTATTGTTTTAGCTACTTTACTTTCTACAGAAAGTATGGCTAAACTATTCAGTCTTGATTGACTCATTGTTGAGTGAAGATAACTTTTTATTAGATTTAACTTTGAAAAACTTCTTTCACAAGAAGCAATGGATACACATATCGTTAAAAATATCCTAAGTGCTACACAAAGGTTGGGAACTGATTCTTGTAAGTCCATTTCGATAATAAAATCCAACATTTTCAATGATGACCATTGTTTTGCCACTTCTTTTTTGATGTCTGCAGCTTGAACGTGACGTCGTAGCCGCTGTATTTCGGGTAACATTTCTTCCTTTTGGAGTTCATCAAATGTCTGGGTTAGGGCCGTCGTCAGGGATTTCCTTTCTGGATAGTTCTCTGCTCCCCCCAATGACCCTCCTAATTCGGTCGACGAGGAAGACCTTGCGTCTGTCCTTAGCCGACTGAAGAAGAGAAAGGCCCCTGGGCGCCGCTGCGTTGCAGAATCTCCCGCCTTCGGCAGTTGACGTTCTTCTTGAGCTGTTCAACTCCTGTCTCCGGCTGAGGTACTTCCCCCGCCTATGGAAAACTGCTAATGTCATCATGATCAAGAAATCCAAAAAGCCGCCCACGCTACCTGAAAGCTACCGCCCGATATCATTATTGCTAGTAATCTCGAAGGTATTCGAGCGCCTTCTCCTGGCCCGTATTCGGGCCCTGGTGGATGGTTTCATCCGCGAGGAGCAGTTTGGGTTTAGGCCGAGGCACTCGACTACTCTTCAGCTGGTACGGGTTGTCACCTGTCTAGCAGACACCGCCAACAATCATCAGGCAACAGGCGCCGTCCTGTTGGATGTGAGCAAAGCCTTCGATAAAGTCTGGCACGAAGGCCTGCTCTACAAACTGGCGCATTCGCCACTCCCGGCATCTATCGTCCACTTGCTCCGATCCTATCTGGCGGATCGCACCTTCAGGATCAGCGTAGATGGGGCGTTCTCTCGGGTTCGCGCTGTCGCCGCCGCGTCCCACAAGGATTAGTCTTCGGCCCCGTTCTGTACGTACTGTACACGAACGATCTGCCTGTTTATCCCGGGGTCACGTTATCTCTATTTGCCGACGACGCGTTGTTTCATTTTAGCTCGCTTTCGCCTTGGCGGACGAGCGTAATGTTACAACGCCAGTTGGCTATGCTTCCGGACTGGCTAAGGAAGTGGCGGGTAGCGATCAATACGGAGAAATCCGAGGCGATCTGCTTTACTCATAAGTCCATTTCCCGACGTCAATCCCTCTCCTTAGAGGGGAGACCCATCAACTGGACTGCGACGGTGAAGTACCTAGGTGTTCGGCTTGATCGGCACCTAAACTTCAACGCCCACGTTACCGCAGCCTTCAACAATGCTCGTGGCGTCAGAGCCAAGCTATCACCTATGCTTTCGCGGAACAGCTGCCTGGCTGTCCGTACAAAACTTACATTGTATCTACTGTTCCTCCGAAAAGTACTCACTTATGCGGCGCCCGCTTGGTGGCCTCTCCTGTCGGCCACCAGCAGGCATAGGCTGACTATATTCCAGAACTGGACCCTACGCTCCCTCACGGGGTCGCCGTGGTATGTGCGAAATTCCGCCATTCACCGGGGCCTCCGTGTTCCCACCTTAGAGGTCTTCGTCTGGTCCTTGGCAACGAATTTGTTCGCCAAGGCAGGCGAGTCCCCTTATCCGCACCTCCAAAGGCTGAATAGCGTGGAGAATACACCGGCCCCCTCGCCGCGTCAGGCGCCCTAGGGCGCTGTTAGACGACCCCCCCCCTAAGTTCATCACATGAACACCCCAGAAACGAACCCCCCAACCTTCTGGAGACCGAACTGATCACCATCATTCACTACCTGCGCCTGCCGAAACTGTAGTCAATCATGCTGCGGCAGATTGGATTGGATTGATTTATTGCCAGCATCGGCTTTGGCGATTCGGCAGGGCTTTGACCCGGGACACGGGCTCCCGCGAGGTTGTGCAAATGCCTTCCCAGCGTGCCTCTAAGTTTCCGTGGGCTATGTCCTCGGAGACCAAGGAGCCGTGACCAGGCGTTGCAATTGGCTGAAGCCATGACCACTAAGATCCCCGTCAGCACCTGCTTTGCTGATTCGGCAGGGTAATGACCTGAGACACGGGGTTCCGCGAGGTTGTGCAAGTGCCTTCCTTGCGGAAGCTGGCTGTCTCGGAGTCATTCCTTACCGTTTCGGCTGACGCCCTAGGGCGCCCGAGCCTCTTGTCCTCGCCAGTTCATCACTACGTTCCCAAAGGCCCATACGTTCTGAGGGGACCGTGGTGTCGCGGCTCGGCGGGACAATTGGCTGAAGCAAAAGCTCAAGCTTGCCTCCGTGGTGGCCATGTAATTTATCATGGACCCACGGACTGCACCATAACTCCCTTGTGCAGAGCAAACGACCGCGCTGACTTGTTGGCACCTGGCGTTCATCAGGCCTAGGCCTGGACAACGCACACAAATTAGGGCGCAAGACGCCCGCGCATCATCCATCCATCCATCCTGGGTTAGGTTTGAAATGAGCTGAGGGAGTTCTTCAACATCTGTCTCCATAAGATGAGCAGACTGTACAGCAGCGAATCGTTCATTCATAGTTTCCATTGAAGCCGATCTCATTGTCAGTTCTTGATAAAATTTATCTATACATTCAAACATGCATCTTCTTAAATCTTGTTGTAGAGAGAGGCCTTCGTCTCTTGCGTTTTCTCCCGGCATCATTTTCTTGAATCTTCTACGTCCACTTTTTTCAACTGGTATGTCCAAGTCTTTACAAGTGTTTGTTGCAAAATCAACCAATCCATGCGTAATTTTTTTATGTTGTCTTTTATTTCAATGAAACATAAGAGTCCGCGGTGGCTTAGTGGATAGAACGATAGGTCTTCTCATTCGGAGGACCGAAGTTCGAATCCCGGCCCGGCACCTCTGACTTTTTTTCGAAAGAAACAATGCTATGTGCTGTATGACAATAACCGCTGTACTCAAGTGGTACGGATTCCACTATAAGCAGTAGGACCCGTCATTATGGGGAGTTATGACCCATAATGACGAGTAGGATTAGGGTTTTAATTGTAAATGGGTATATCCCGTAAAAATGTTAAATAAATAAATAAAAAAATAAAATAATATTCCTTATAGTTAGAAACGTAAACTAGGTTATATGATTTATTTCTTATGTCATAAAAATATATATATTCGAAGGCCTCTTAGAATTTAGAATTACCCGCAATAATCTATGAATAGAATGGGTTGTAAAAAATGTGATTTAAGTTTTTTATGAGACACATTTAAAATTTTAAATACAAATTCGTCTCGTCGTGGGGCCCCTCCCAGGCGGGGGCCTGGGGCGGTACGCCCCCTCCGCCCCCCTTGGTACGCTACTGGAGTTGTGTAATGAAATTAAATACTAAGAGAACTGGAGTAATGAGATTAAAAATAAGGGAAGAAAATGTCAAATTATTACGCATACAAACTATCACAAATAATGAACCACGATTTGAATGTCTGTCAAACAGTATTTGTATTCTACCAACGTATCTTGGTAGAATATTAGTCACTGGCGGTAAAGGTTGAAAAGAAATAAAAATCGCGAAATCGGTGCGTAAGTGATTTTGTTTATAACGAAAAGTGCTTACCAATGGTCTCAAAATTATATGAAAGAAGTTAACAAAGAATAGATTGAAAGCATTGCATTGTACAGAGAACAGACGTTGCCGATGTAATCGTGTAGAAAATTTTGAAACGTTAAGATTGACGAGGATGCATAACAAACTTTGTTATCGTTTACTCAACATCACCAGTTTTTGATTTGACACCTACACACAACAAACAAGTTTTGTAGTAGTTTGTATTGGAAAAGAGGGTTGAAGTGGTTTTGTCATGTGATAGGATTGGGGGAACGAAGATTACCGGACCGGATGTTTAAGTGAGCAGCATCCGGAAGACAGAAAAGAGGAAGATCGTGAAATCGTGAAGATCTTGAAACGATCATGTGCTTGCAAACATGGAAGCACGTGCATCAAGGACTCCTAAAATTCATAAAG
Source organism: Magicicada septendecula (assembly GCA_034769895.1). NCBI lineage: Eukaryota > Metazoa > Arthropoda > Insecta > Hemiptera > Cicadidae > Magicicada > Magicicada septendecula. The sequence goes on from CM068374.1 coordinate 177,012,458, forward strand.
GACCATGAACATCCATTTATTTTACATTTAGGTATATTAGCAAATAGAATACATTATATCCTAAGGATTAATGTCTTTGGTGGAATCCTAGATATTTAGGATTAGAAACACAAGGTATTTCGGTAGTATTTATATTTACCAGTAAGCACAGTTTTGTCAGGATGAAATATATTTGATTTGATTTATTTTCATTGATTTTGGTCATCCATTTATTTATCTAAGCTTGTCCAATTAATTCTGTGATATTTTGGGGACTCTTACTGGGCCTTCATGTGACCAGAAATGAAAGTATTGTAAGCCAGCGTCCCTGCGATGCGTCTCAGATGAGGCTAAGGCCTCAGAAGAAGGGAATTGGGTACTTTTCCAATAACCACACCTACACTAGATTATCGATGTTTTGAGAATGCGATAGTATCGATATACAAAGATGTAAAGAAGAAGAAGAAGAAGACGAAGTGTACCAATTGTAAATTATTCATTGATTAATGTAACACGCATTACATACTGTCGTAATGCGTGAGGATAGGAAATAATGCTTCGGCTTATTGTATAAAGTATAATAATCATGGTTAGTAAAATATAACGTCTGATAAGTATACACGATGATTGTAATAGATTGAGGTTTGGTGACAATCTCAGGAGGTATAAAAACAACTAAAAGCAAATTGAACTAAGCATTGTTGTAACATTGGATCGATTTCTTCTTCTTCATTAATAGACATGCTGAAGCTACATAAAATGTTGTTCATATTAGATGTATTTTATTATTATGGGATTATATTTAAACCTCGCCTAACGAACCTAACCTTGTGAACGAAAACATTAAGTTTTGTAATTATCTTGTTGATACATCCTCTTCGTTCACTTTTTTAAATATATATTAAACTTCCACTATGAACACTTACTTTTTGGTTTTGTTACCCAGACGTTTCAACGTGGTATGCTTCTTCTTCAATGGGATTTAAGACATGCAGACATTCAGTATTTAAATCCCATTGAAGAAGACGAATACCACGTCGAAACGTCTGGGTAACAAAACCAAAAAGTAAGTGTTCATAGTGGAAGTTTAATATATATTTAAGTTTTGTGCTAACGTGTTGCGATTAAAACAGAATACATTATATATTTACGGACTGTATTGTAACCGTTACCATGATATACATAAAACATTTTTTAAAGTAGGAGACCAGAGAAAAGCAGCAATCACATGTAGATTTCGGCGACCTAAAAAATACGTTCATAAAATTTACTGTTCAAAGCGAAAAGCAAGTTCTGTCACAAAAAGGGAGACATGTAGGCCTATAACTTGCAATGGCCAGCCCGGCTTACTTCGTTTTTGGTTTTATTTTTACGTGGTTTTTACAAAACAAGCGAGTACATGTGTAATTTTAGATTGCCCTAGCAACGTGAACTTTTAGCGTCACAGGTGCAGAACGAAGTTATATTATTGCTAGAAACATTTTTCTTAAAAAATATGAAAATGAAAACTATTGTAATCATCAACAAGCTGTTTTATAACACACACGTATATTTTCATGATTTCCGTTATCTAACTAAAATTATACCCGATATTCACTGCATATCGATGCCAACTATCGCATAATCGAAATATCGAAAGTTAGTATCGGTACGGTTATTGGGAAAGTACCGGGAATTGTGTATCATATTTAGTGTAAAAAGCCAATTGAGCACTGCTTACTTAAGACGGCAACTTGTAACTTGCTGTCTACTTATCGCTTCTGTGCGGCACACGTCTCGGCAGACACTGTAGTGTGTTGCTCCTCACATCGCGTGTTTGCATAATTAATTACTCAATTAAATTAAATCGAGCAACTTTACTTAATATTGAAAAGAACACTCGACGGAGAAAGAGACAGGCCTAAACAAACCGTCGACTACTAAACAGACTGACCAATTAATTATATTAACCTGTGTCTCTAACACTTAATTAATATTTTTCGCGTTTTTAGAAAAGAAAAATAAAACACGTAGACTTGTAAATCGATAACTGTGAACACGTGCAAGACGAATGCACGGTGGAAGTTTATAAGGGAGCAGGTGTCTACGCGTGTGTGACACAAATGTTTAAGTCAGGAATTAAATACGTATTACGTATTTATTTCATAAAAAGCTGAAAAATAAATGCCACAGGTAGCAGATGCGTGACAAAAATTGTACATGTTTAACTGGTATCGCTGCACGTCAAATTTATGACTAACGGCAATCGAGATTGTTTATCTATCGAATTACGTTATGCACCGTTTTGACGGTAATTTATATCATGCCATGTGTGTAAGTGCACGCACGTAGACACCCGCTCACACAAACTGCGAAGTCCGTTGTTTTGGGAGAGGGGGGCTAGACCAAAGACTGCGATTACAGAAAAGCCAGTAGCGCCAGAAGCTCCCCCCCCCCACCGAACTTCCGCGCACCGGTGACAAAACAGTTACGTAACCGTTTCTTACGCTTTAAAACGTTATGTCTCTGTACGTGGCACCATATGTTGGCACTAAAGAGACAGACAGGAACGGTTCCCAACGAGGGAAACTGCTAGGGAATAGAACAGTTTATCAACTATTTCGACTCTTACAGTTTGTTATGTCCCCCAAAGTATTAGAGAGGATGAGTAATGTCTTATGGTCTCCTTCCTTGGTGAAGGGAAATATCCAGCCGCACCTCCAAGTGGTGGGGAATGGGCAACACCTATGGGTGGCTAACGCGGCTCTGGAACCGAGTGACAGCCGGTATAAGCTGTCCCTACTCTTCTTGTCATTGTCAAGTAGAGGTTAGGGCACCCTCTTGCCCTTGGGGTGAGAAGTTGCCCCTAAAGACGGATACCTTCCATTGGTCAACGGCGTAGGATGTGGGAGGCAAGGAGAAAACACCACATTAAAGATCCTTATGGATATCTCAACAGGAAAAACTGGTCTCTTTAGTCTGGTAAGACACCCATTTTATGGGAGAACACCCAAACAGAAAATTGGGCTGGACGTTAAGCCTGAAGGTGGCAACCCCACCATACGTCTTACCCTGCGATATGTTAGTAACATATACAGGGGACATATTCACTACTAAATTGCCTCAAATAAGGAATAGCCGGACGGATGGCTCTTCCCACACTTCTTTATGGGTCTGAGAATTGGACTTAACGAAAGGCCAGGCCAGTCGCATTCGGAGAGGTGTAGGACGTCCGAGGAAGCGCTGGAGTGACCAGCTGTAATATTTGTCTATTTGCCTAACCATTCTTGGTTTAAACCTTGAGGATGATGATGATGATGACGACGACTGTTTGTTATGGGAGTCCACCACGTGTGTTTAGTGGAGACAGATACCACAGCCTTCCATAGTAGAAGGCAACAATCAAACTTTCGCAGAAGATCCCTTGCGTCTGTGATCGTGTTGACTTTATTGAAGTCGTTTAAAATATAGTTTTTTAAACTTAATTATTATTACGTTATGTATACATACGTTATTCACTATTACAATGAACGACAAAATATCGAACAGTTAATTGAAAAGTGGAGAAATGACCAGGTTTGTTTTCAGAAAAATTGTGGAAATGTGCCTAAAACTTAAGGAAAACCCGTAAGAAGTGTATAATGCTATTCATGAAAATGAAATAAAACACTATCTTCAAAAGAAAGCTCAAATGTAGATTAGTTTATTAAATAAAGTGTACTATTTTTAAGTAGTGTATAATTTATTTATGTTACATTTTATATGCAGCGTCTTGTTAAAACTCCATAATATATTTATATTTCACACGTACATTCGTACCAGAATGAAGCTGATATTACAAAAGCGTAAAATGATGTGTTAGTCATGGGTTACTGGTACTGCTACACCTTCTCGAAAATGAAGTACAGTAGTTTACAACTACATTTGTTGAGCAGAGAAATAATTCGAGTACAGAGAACTAGACAAGAAGAATGGCTCCAGGAGAGAAATGACTGGAGAATCGGTCAGCACTAGACAGACATATGGTAATGATAGTAAAATTTCTAGTGAGAAAACTCAGTGTGAATTTCAGAAATAATTGTTTGCAGGGTAATTGTGCTATAAGAAAGTCTTAAATCTTTACTTTTGTGTTTAGTTTTTATCCAACCTGTCCACCCAAAAAAGGGTAACGTCTTTCATAAAGTTTGTTTCTTCGTGTGCTCGCAGAAAGTGAACAAGCGGCTCTATTTTGATGAATCAGGTATCAAACAATTCATTTTCATCCAATATTTTTTTTTTTTTTTTGAGACCCAACACTGCACAAGGAAGGAGGATACTGTTTTCGATGTAGGGATGTTTGCTTCAAACTGTGGAACCGCTTGATTAATTTTAATTAAAAAAAAGACAACATTTTTAATGTAAAAAGTGGTAGACTGCTTCATACAAAATATTTTTAAAAAATCAAAATGGCGAACGCAGGCGCCAATTTTTACAGTTTTTATTATTTGACATTCAACTAAATGTGTTTAATTTTCGGTCCGTTATTTTTAATTTTGTTGAATGTATTTATCGTAAGACAATCTTATAAAAAATGGGATGATTCGTGTGGCCTTTGTTTCATCTCAGGCGGTTCAACTATTCTCATTGTACAATGACACAACCATATTGAATTGTTAGTAGAAAAACGTTAAACCTCTAATTTTGGCAACGGCTTAATGAATTTTAATGAAACATACGTTTAATTGTTTTTTTTTTAATTCGCGGATCAACATTTAGTCCACTGAATAGTTTAATGTAGCCCACTGTGTTGATATATTTAACGTAATGTCGATCAATTAATCTTATTTGTTGTTCTTGTATAAAGCTTTTCCTGCTCTAGTAATATATGAGAAATTCTGTAGACGGAGTTTTGTTTCTGTTATAAAAGTTATGATGTAGCTAGATTATCTGCCCCGTAGAGTAACCTCTTTCTCATTTATTGTTCTGGAAATTAATCTGTATAAATGAATACGAATGAACAGAATACTAGTAGCAAATGAAATATAGACTATTGTGCATAACAGAGGGTAATTCTCGAACACTGGAAAATCCCAAATGAAAGTTATCCATTCCTAAAAGATATTTCAATACTACCTTATGGTTAAAAGATGTGGATACTGGCAGGAAGGCGGCAGGACAGCCTGAGAGTGCTGGTACTAAGAAAGCAGAAAGAGAAAAATTACGATACAAAGAAAAAATTTGATTGAATCAGCGAATACTTTTCTAGAAAACAAAAAAATAAATGTAATTTGAATATCTAGTTTTGAATAGACAAAAAGAAAGAATTACGAGAGCATAGGAGGTCAGATATATTCGAAAGAATAGAAGAGAAAGACCTAGTCCAAATTGGAACAGCACGGTTGAATTTGCTTTACCAAAGAAGGAAAAAATTAGTACAGCCAAAGAACTGCCAAAAGTCCTTAATAATTAAATTTTGTAAAACGAATACCGTAATAATCCAGTAAAAAACGTCGACACCCGAGTGTAGAGGTAGGCAACCTTTTGGATCTCTGGGATACATATTTATGTACTAATTAATCAGCGTGAGTATCCTTCTACAACACCTCACCATTCAAGATCTGGTAACGAACTATTCGAAAAATTAACTAAATTAACTAAAGTTTGTCGGAAAGCGTTTTGTGAGAGTGAGCAACAGCCAGAATACGGACATGTGAGTGATCTGATCTGAATGATGTGTAAATAATAGTTTTTAAAATCACAAAGTATAACTTTATTATTAGTGTGCTTAATATATAGAACTATAGAATTACTATACAGTGGAACTTGGTTATTACGGCCTCGGCTGTTACGTCAACTCGGGTGTAGCGTTATTTTGTCATAAGTCCGGTCAAACTGATATCTTTAACATTATAAAAATTCCCGGTTTTAACGTCACTAAATATTGTACTACTCTGTTATAGCGTCAAAAATTTCTCAGATATTTTACTCTAAATTTCATATAAACGTGTATATGTGCGCGCGCTACGCCCACGGCTACAGACATACATTGTATGCAAGCGATAAGCACTGTAACAGGACCGCCGGCGCCAGCGCCAGATGGAGAAAAAATTTAAAAAATTAGGAAATGCGAACATGGTGATGTGGATGCAGCATTATTGAAATGGTTCAAACAGTGTCGATGTTCAGATATTCCTGTGAGTGGACCAATTCTGAAAGAGAAAGCTACAGAATTCGGAAAATTGTTTGGTATTGATTTTACGTGCTCCAACGGATGGCTAGATCGATTTAAGGGCCGACACTCGATTTCCTTTGCAAAAATTTGTGGTGAGGCAAAATGCGTAGATCTGAACGTTACAGGCGATTGGGTGCGTAACACTTGACCAGAAATTAGACGATCATATAAAGATGAAGACATCTTTAATGGAGATGAAGCCGGACTTTTTTATAAATTAACTGCAGATAAGACTTTCAAATTTAAAAATGAAAAGTGAGTTGGTGGGAAGCTCTCTAAACAAAGAGTTACAGTTTTCGTTTGTGCGAACATGACGGGAACCGAAAAAAGGAAACTTTTAGTTATCGGGAAAAGTTTCCATCCTAGATGTTTTAAAAACATCAAAAAACATCCTGTAAGTTACACTGCCAACAAAAAAGCGTGGATGACTTCTAGTATTTTTGAAGATGAACTAAGAAAGTGGGATAAAGAACTGCAATCGAAAAACAGAAAAATTCTACTTCTAGTTGACAACTGTGCAGCCCATCCAAAGTTAAATTTAACAAACATTAATCTGGTCTTCTTACCGGCCAACTGTACGAGTGTCCTGCAACCTATGGACCAAGGCGTCATTAGAAGCCTAAAGTGTCACTACCGCAAGCAACTTTAAAAAAAATTATTTTCTGTACGGACACGGCGCAACCTGCCACAATTTCACTCTTAGATGCAATACAATTCCTAGACGACTCTTGGAAGAGTGTAACACAGAAGACGATAGTAAAATGCTTTAGTAAAGCACAACTCGTACATGAAAATTTACCCGATGATGACGAAGACGACGACTTGCCGCTCTCGGAGTGGATTAAGAAATTCGACGTAAATGAATTTTGAAATGAACTTGATTCCTATGCATCAGTGGATGACCAAGTAGAAACAATCCAAGTGTTGAGTGACGCAGAAATTATCGCGGAAGTAAAAAACATAGAAGCAGAAGATAGTGTTGAAGAAGATGCTGAGCAAGAGGAGGATGCCGACATCGTTTGTCCGACAGTATAGGAACCAATGAGAGCCGCCGAAACTCTTTCACTATTTTACTGCTTTAGAGAGACGTCTGACGACACGTTCAATGCAGCGCAGCATCTCCACAGCACAACAGAAAGAATTTATTTTTCAGAAAGGAGCGTTCAAAAGAAAATTACAGATTACTTTCGACAGTAAGCCTAAATGTAAGTTACATATACTTTCATTTTGATCTTTTAAAATATTCTTCATGCTGTTTGTATAAATGAAATGCAGTTTGTAAACTTTAGAATAAATATCACGAATAATGTTAATAATGCAAAGATCTTTTTTTTTTATTTCTCCTTCCTTACTAGTGATTAAAAAGGGTCTTTTATAACGACTCTTTTATAACGTCACTCGGACATAACGTCATTATTTTTTTGGTCCCTTCAATGACGTTATAACCAAGTTCCACTGTATTTAATTCTGGGGAGCCGTGTTCAACGCTCACGTCTCTTCAACAACACTGTTCGCACTACTATAGATTATGAAATCTATGCAGTCAAACAATTTTGCGTGCACATTGTTGTTCTCTTCTAGTGTTATTTACAAAATGAATTCGTAAAAACGTTTGCCAGGCGCAGGATTACCAATCCTTGCTCTAGGATATAAAATGATTGTATTAGCCTCTCTTCTCGCTTTGTCTCGTTGGTTGTAAAGTTTGCAGTTTCTTTCGTCCCAAAGCCGGACTCTTGTAACTTCTTCCTACCTTGACGACGTCTGTAAACTCTTCCACTCACGTTACATCCATCCGTCATTCCCTCCAGCAAGACGGGGAACCATCCTGAATATCGAAGTAGATGACCAACCATGCCATTCTTCCTTCCGCAGTTGATTTTAGCAGCGTGTCATCTTTTCGCCTACTCTTATTAATAACTCCTTGTTCGTCAACCTTGTAACCTACGATATCTTGCACGATTAGCCCAAGTATGTACGTGTTTAAGTACAAATTTGCCAATATTTTAAACCACATGTCGACTGGAAGTGTCAAAGAAAAGGTTAACGTGATGCAGCAGCGTTCAAGGTTTACGTTGACCTGAGGGCAGAATGCGTACGCGCACGTTTTGCACCTGGAAGTGAATGTAGGTAATTTGCCTGACAGCGGGATGCATCGCGTGCGGTAAACTAGCATATATTGCCGCACTCGTTATGTAACAGTCACATGACTTGTGTAATTTATACCGTTAATCATGATTGTAAATATTTTGTAATTCTTGCAGTTTTATGAAATTAATTTTAATACTGGCTGGAAACTTTCACACCCGGAAGATAACAATATTTTAAATTAATGTGAGATAAGTAAAAATTAATTTTAAAACTTTCGTTCTGTGAAACTGAAATTTACAAACTTACGTTGTAAGTAGTACATCATGGGTTTTGTAAATGTGCCTGCAAAATTTATAACATTTATTAGTAAAAATACTACAAAGTTCTTTTTGATAGTGTAAGAGACGTTTAATTACTGTAGCAAATAAAAATTGTTCACACGCAATAATAATGTCAACTAACAGAGTCTCGCACAATTATAAAACCTATAACACTTCGCCACAATACTTCGAACCGCACTGGAATAAATCGCCACTTAAAATCAACTGAGTAATCGCTGACGTATGCGGCAGCTGTCGTTGTTTAAATAGATAGCACAACTGTTCCAGAATAATCCACAATCCGCGTCAACACTACACTAGAACGTAATTGATTGCGGCCTTGAACACAGTGCGCCGACCGGTATGGTCTGGAATAGTCTCGTTACGAATCACGTACGCACACGCACACACATTACAGCTGGTTCTGCTGGGATAGCCGAGGAACACGTAGAATGTTCTCTAATGGCGTAACATACTATATTACCTCAGTTGCAGTAAATGCGGCAACATTTTTTAATTGATTTCTTTTGCCTCGCCATACTTGAAATGCAATGATATATGTACTTCTTAGTCACGTTACTTGAAGGTGGCCAATTCAGTCCTGCGCAAAATATTGCCGTAGTCCCCGTCTGGTTGTAGTGACGGAAAACGCCCCACTGAGCGCGCTCCTGTCGACAAGACTATGGAGTAACACGAATAACATATCTCACACGAGAACAGTAGCCTACTGCTTATAGCAAGCGCACGGGTCTAAACATTTTGGACTCGCATGCAAAAATCCTATAAAGCCCTTTCAAAAAACCATATATGAGTGTATGAGTGTTAGTGAGTGAGTGAGTATGTGTATGGGGGGCAATTAATTTTAATTAATAAATATTAGATGTAGTATCTACCAATATGAAGCTTATTATAATCTTACAGAAACTTAAAATAACAAAATAATACTAATTATAACTTTTAACGCTGTACCGAACAGATTGATCAATGAAATCGTAAATCTTTATGAGTACTTACACTCAGTATATTGAACGTATCGTAACCAGTTCAGATAGGCCTGTTAGAATAATTTAAAGAGGGATTAGTAAGACTTTTGCTGACGTCCAAAAGCATCCACAATGAAACAAGTTTCCTAATCGGAATATCTGTAACCTTCTCCCAGTTCGTCAAAATGCTTTCTTTCCGTTAATGCTTCTCTAAGAATACAAGCTCCTCTTTCCATTTACAGCGGCAATTTGCCACCGGTTCTTCTTTCACTTTTTACGATATTCTTCTTTATCTTTTTCAGAGTTCCTCGAAGTAAAATGAAATACATAACCGTATACAGTATATCAGTTTTACATTCGCCAAACATTCGGGAATAAAATTTCTCTTTTCCAAAGTTGGAACAATTTTCGTATTAAAATATTTTGAAAATATTTGATTACCTTTAAATTCTTCTCAATTAAGCACTGAGGGTTTTGTGACCCAAAAACACAGGCCTTCTTATAGCACTGTTGTATAAACGAGAAATAATTTCATTGCCACCGGTAAACTGGCTGCAAATGTTGCGAAGTCCTTCTTCAGTGATGATAAATGCCATACTCTTTATAGATACGAATAATCTATCATGGTCTACGTTTTACACACAAGCGCGTGCGCGTGACTACAGAATAGGACGGATCTACTCTCATCATATTATCTTTATGTCAGTCTGCACTTCTCAGTCTACACGGGCAACCGGTTTCCTTAATAAACCCTGTGACTTATTTATAAACTTGTACTTTTCCTAATATCCGGTTGTCTACTCCTTTTACAACAATTAGACTATTCCTACATTGGTGTATTATTTACTCTTTCTCCGTTCGCTTTGCATAACGTTCATTTGTCGTGTTAATGTGTAGGTTCGGCTCGAATCAATCGGACCCCGTCAACTTAGTGTTGGGGCAATACAGCAGTCTGAGACAGGTGGAATTTAGTCAGTAACAATATAACATCTACATATGTACACACACAACGTCTTTACCACCGTATAACTCATCAATGGCACGGTTAAATACAGGCTGCTTTCTCTATGACGGTGGTGTGGTTGATAGTTGACGAGAAGCTGACATTAAAAAATATTTTAGTCCATTAATAGGTACGTATTGATTTAATTACAGATACGTTGTTAGTTAAAACACAATAATAATTTGTCTTCTGTACGATTATTCATTACACTTTGTTTAATCTCAAATGAGCGAGGCATGTTTGGTTCAGGCTTAGTCAAATGGCCTTATGCGTAGATAAGCCTGTTGCTTATGCCCAAGCTGTGTACAAGACCTTCTCCCAGGATGCCACGTCCACCCATTTGATCTCGCTGTGATGTGTGGATACTGTATAGACATGCTCAGTCTTTCGTATCGGAATCAAGGAAGTCAGCCAATAAGCTATCGAGAGAAGACAAAATAATGCCACATAAAAGTAATAAATCGGAATGAGTACCGTCGGTCCGACAGACCGTTATCTGTGATAAATCATTCACATAAATAACGAAAAGAAAACATCTAACGACACAGCCTTGGGGAACGCGTTTACTAAATGAACAATTTAAATTTTCTGTTCGTTAACGTCCGCGCTTTGATAACCATTTCTTACATACAGTTCTAATAAACCTAAATTTCGCTAAATGTAACTTCAAAATCTATTTTAATCATTGGAATAGTATGTTACAACTAACATATGTTATTTGATTGTTATTGAATGGCTTTCAAAATGGTAATCGGTCTCTGCTGTTATAACTCTATAGTTTACCTGGCGAGAGGACGCTTAGATGTTATCACTGGGCTGCATCTACCCTGTCTGGATTGATACCATTAATGGATTTATTTCCGTGGTTGAAGTGCAGATCCATTAGCCCAGTACATATTTTACCAAACTTCATTACATACTCAGCGGAAAATGTATGGCGTTAATCACACGTGGGCTGACAAACGAAAGCACCTACTAACTGCCAAACGTTTTTCACCTCATAATGCATATTATTGTGTGTGTGTGTGTGTGTGTGTGTGTGTGTGTGTGTGTGTGTGTGTGTGTGTGTGTGTGTGTGTGTGTGTGTGTGTGTGTGTGTGTGTGTGTGTGTGTGTGTGTGTGTGTGTGTGTGTGTGTGTGTGTGTGTGTGTGTGTGAGAGAGAGAGAGAGAGAGAGAGTGTTATTGTAAACTATTGGCAACGATGTCTAAGTGTAAATCTCTTTAAGCCAACAACAGACCTGTTTGACTCTCTTAAGAGATGTCCAGACCACATCAGTGTTCTACCGGTTCTGTCTATATTCGACTCCCTAGCATTCCGTCGGATTCTAACTTCTTCATCTGTAGTCCTCTTGTGCGTCAACTCTCTTGGTACGTTTCCTTTATCTATCTCAATCACAACATGTCAGCGTCCATATCTTTGAATCACAACACGGCAATTATTCTCCTGTTCTTTGCCTTATCACCCTTCATACTTGTTTGAAGTACGTACTGGGATCATAACATAAATAATTTAAGCAGGCTATTGGTTTTTGGCTTTGATTTATGTAAGGTTTATGTAAAAAGTTATGAGTCTAGTTGTATAAAATTAATCATTGGCACATTAACTTTCAAACAATTATCTCCTTTAATGGTTGACTCTTTCCTTGATTCATCCTCTGATCACACTCCAATTATTGCCACTATAATTTACTATATGACAACAATACTATCATTGAGTCTGAAAGTCTACCAACACTCACAAATCGTAATACTGACTGGGACTACTTTAGAGAGCTTATAAATGATAATATCTCGCTAGAACGTCCACCCCACACATCTGCTGAATTGGATTCGGCTGTAAATTAGATCACCAGTGCTTTTCAGAAATTAGCCTGGGAGGCTACACTTTGCGATACAGCGAAGAGTAAGTACTTAAATCTCCCTCCGGTTGTCCGAGAGAAATTAGCTGAGATGCGTAGATTGCGACGAATTTGGCAGCATACTCATCATCCGGATGATAAAAGAAAGTGTAATTCCGCGACCAGAAAACTAAAACGGTTGTTGGAAAATTTAAAGAATGAAGGCATTCACGATTATCTAGAAAGTCTGTCACCTAATGAAAGTACTGATTATTCCTTGTGGAAGGCTAGAAAACTATTTAAAAGGCCACTATTATAAATACCACCAATACGTAAACTGAGCCTGAATCAATACAGAGAAATCCCAGACTTTCGCCGAACATTTGGTCAACGTTTTACAATCTGAAGCCAGCAAGAACGTCTCTTTCGATGATGAAGTACGAAGATATTTACACTCCCCATTCCAACTGGGTCTGCCAATTAAGCCATTTAAGGCAAATGGAATCAAGGAAATAATCCTGTATAATTTGAAAAGTAAAGGATCCAGGCATGATTTTTTATCGGGGAAAATTCTAAATGAACTGCTCACAAAGGCTTTTTCTTACTAATAACATACATATTCAACGCCATACGCAGACTTGAATACTTTCAGAGTATGTGGCTCTCTTGGGAAACGTTGTTCTCACTGATTGGAACAGAGCTAGAAGTCTTCAACTGTCAATGCATTTACCTCCTCCGTTACAAACATTTAGATGTTCTGAAATATTTATGTAAGACATATACATTTTTCCATTTCTAAAATATTACAGCTGTTTTATTGACAACATACGTAATTTGAAAATAAACAGATCACACATTGACATTCAGTTTTTATATACATTCTGATTATGTTTCTGACCATAGAAACACATGCAATGTCTTTCAAAAATTAAGCAACAATTCTTGCTCCACATTAAGAGTACGTTACATTTATTGAAGTACACACGCGCGCTCTCACACAAACACACACGCCCACAAGATCACCACACAAATATGCATGATAATAATGTTTAACCTGTGCGCGCTTCATTACATAAAATCTTACTCAAGAGGATGTCAAAACGTTCCGCTTCCAATAAAACATGAGTTCAAGTACCTGCGCCTAATACTAGACACAAAACTTACCTCTATATTGCAACCAAAAAAACCTCAGGTCAAACGTAAACTTCCAAGTTTACTGGATTCTTGAAAAGAAATCAAAACTCTCTGATGAGAGCAAACTACATCTATATAAGACCGTTATCAGACGCATACGGAGTCCAGTTGTGGGGTTGCTCTCGTCCACCCAGCAACAAGATTATCCACACAATACTACGAACTCTACTGTATATGGCCCGTGGCACATCAATAAGAAGACTATACATGACGACATGCAGATATCAGTACTTGAAGAGGAAATAATAATTAATTAGTTAATTTCGGAAAGCTTCGCTTACACCGAAACCACTCAGTTAGCAATCTAGACGGTCCACCTGAAACTCCAAGAAGGCTTAAGAAACAATGGCCTTCAGACATCATTACCTAACGTTTTTGATTTATTTTTTCCTTCACCACTAAGTATTATTAACTAAGCGAGTCAATAACTAACTAACTAATTAACTAATTAAAAATATTAACTAAGCCATTATTGCCATCCCTTCATATTTATTGTACTATTATCAGATTTACTTATCGCTCCTTGAGAGCAGATTGTATATATCTAATAAATTAATTTAAAAAATTTTTAATTTTTATGTAGGCTACATGTGACAATGGTTTCTAACCATAGAAATACGTACTTAAGCAAATTAAACTTAAGCAATAACTCTTGGTACAAATTAACAATAGTTACATTTATTAAACACACTCACACGCGCGCGCGCGCACGCGCGCACACACACACACACACAACATCACCCACACAAAAAAGAGACAAATATGCATGATAATAATGTTTTAGCCTCTGTGTGTTCGTCATACATTTATGATTATAATCAAATTCTACATTATGAGATTATTAATCAGATTTTACAGCGATCCATTGACGTAAACAAAGAGACTTGCTTTCGTTTTAATCGAATGCCACGAGAACAAAATTTACGTACGTAATTGGCCAAAACATTTCCGATATAATGGAATTTCTGAGATACAAGGGAAACCTATTTACAGTGTAAACTTTGTTTGAAAAGAGCAGGCCTGTATGCCGGTTTCGAATATCATGTTCCGGATTAAACACTGCATACACAGTAGCTTGTACTATAAAGGTTGTAAATGTCCTCATAATATTACGGTCTGCAGTACAAGCTTGAAAAAAACCTATTATCAATAAATGGGATCGCGGCCGTGTGGGATGTTAACCAATTATCGAATCCAGTCGGTGTATTTACATTGGACAATAAAATCGATAAATTATCAACATTGTAATGGTAAAATTCGTAGGCTTTCAAATTATGTAAGTATTCAATAAAAACCTAGTCTGGCACACGTTGTGATCGATTTTTTAGGAATCGATTATTTAGTCAACCTGCATTATATCGGTTTTGCATTTCTCTCTTAATTAGGAATATGTAATCTGTACGAGACAGCTACGAATTTTTCTAAAAATTTTAATGGAGTTTTGATGTTTTTTAATATGCAATTGTCAGTTTTTTGCAAACATTCTCCGAAGGCGTTTGTAAGGCGTTATGATATCGGCAATTTAAGTTCCACGACTAATAGGAAGTCGACCCCAGTTAATATCTGCAGCAAATCTCGAGTAGGAATGAAAGTAATGGCTGTAAAATAACATGGAAACGCGTAAACTAAACACGTAGATAGACAGAAGGAAACAGAACAATGTGCGATATTGAATACTTAGAGACAATAGAAGAAATATGAAAGCAAGAAAAGGAAATCAACAAAAATTTTACAAAAACATTTACTTCTCAACAGTTTTCTGAGCAAAAAAAAAGTTTCCCGACCTCCAAAATTAAATGTAAATAGAACAATATATGTTTAACCAACGTTGACGAATGAATGTGAAACGTGGGCATTGACCAAGAACCAGAAAAGTAGAAGAGGCTTATATGTTGCAGAAACGAAATATTTGAGACGCGTGAGAAGAGTAACTAAAAACGACAGAGTTAGAAATAAACAAACAAGAAATGACTTGAGAGTGGAGACGATATTGGAATATACAGTACAGAGATAGCTAAGTTGGTGGGGCCGTGTATGTAGGACGAACAATTATAGATATGGGAGGCCAAGACAAGAAAAAGAGGATGATCGAAGAAAACATGAGACATCGCAAATTGGCAAGTTTATAGTAAGGAAAGAAAAAACGAAAGTGAACCAAAGTTACTGGCGACAAATAAGGAGCAGTGACAAAACTTGGTGTTCAGTAGACAACGCCGAATACTAGGTTATTAGTAGGGAACTAAGGCAGAAAACATGATAATGATGGTAATAATAATAATAATAAATAAAAATAATAATGATATTTTCTTTAAGGGGAAATGCATTTACGCACCGAGAATGGGACTACCCACCTATAGCAGTGCGACCTAACCTGGGACTGTTTATCACATTATGTACTTCAAGCTAAGCCGTTTCTCTGCGCCCAACGAGTTCACGTCTAATCGTATACTTTACAGGCGGTCCAAGTCTGCCTTCTTCGCACGAAGGATACCCTCTACGTAGCGTGCTACATTGTTCCAGGAGTTCTGCCTTCGAAGCACAGCACCGACGATGTTATCAGGACCTGGCGTAACAGTCTCTGCGATCAGGGACGCTCTTCTTGGGGTTCACCTATCACATTTGAAGGTGTGCTAGGTGGATCTCAAGAAGAGAATCATCAAAATAATAATTACAGTAATAATAATATTAAGAAGAAGACGAAGAAGAACTTTATTTCCTCAGACTGAATTCTCATCACATCCTCTCTGTGGGTGTCCACAAGTAATTTCCCTTAAGAAACACTGGTACCGCCATCGCTCCATAAAATGTCATCTCCGAATTTTCCGAACTTTTGCTGACCACTGTTCTTTTTATTGTAGCACATGTCATGAGCGAAGTCAGTATTCATCATGATGATGATGATGATGATGATGATGATGATGATGATGATGATGATGATGATGATGATGATGATGATGATGATGAAAATAATATTTTCTTTAAGGGGAAATGCATTTACGCACCGAGAGTGGGATTACCCGTTAAAAAAAACCTACCTATAGCAATCCGACCTACTATGCTTTTTATTGTACTATATTTCACGCGCGAAGCCAGTATTTCCGTCTGATGGGGGGGGGGGGAGTATAGAGGGTTTTCATTTTTTATGAATCAAACTATAAAAACAAAAACTTGTTATTTGTTGTTAATTTATTTATATCGTTTTATTTGTGTTAGGAAGATCAGAGTCAACACAACGTTTACATTGATAGGTAGGACTGTGTAACATTTAACAAAGTTTTGAAACAGCAAAGATGACATCGTAAATACATACACGACAGGCCTATCAGGAAACTAAAACAACTTTCTCCCGTCTTCTGCAGACGCTGATAACGTAAAATGTCTTTATTAATTTTTAAAACTTCGCCTTAATGACTACGTGTCTGAAAACATTCGCAGCAAATAGAATTAAGTCGGTCAATTCATTTTGCCACAGAAATGAATCAAAGACTTTCATAACGTAGGCACTACGGGGCGTCAAAAACGAACGTTTCAAAATTGCTCTACGGAGTGCGCAGGTAAGTAGTTGGCCGCACATTTGTTGAAGTTAGCATACAAATCGCTTCACCGGTAGAGGCTATGGAGCGCTTGTAAACGGGATAGAATACACGGTGTATTCTGTATTAGAGGTAGGCCGATATACCTATAAAAGGTAGGCTGTTTTGGAACGGATATTTTTGTGGAACGGATATAAAAGTGACTGAAAAGTTGAAATACCTGTTCCGATTCAACAATAACTGAAAGTCGAAATACCCATTCCGATTACTAGCAGCCTCGCAGTTCGGAGTCGCGGAACTCCCTTACGCAACTAACGAGTAAACAAGTACACAAGTAACAATAAGTAAACGAGTACTACGAGTATTAGGAGTATTACGGGTACACAGTTAACAACAAGTCAACGAGTACTACAAGTATTAGGAGTATTACGGGTACACAAATAACAAGTAAACGAGGACTACAAGTATTACGAGTACACGAGTACGAAGCCACTTTTTGGTGCTGAATACTTCATTCTGCGCATGTACCGATTGCCATACAAGTACGAAACGAAGCAAAACAGGGAGTTTCAGAATGTCTCTATGCCAAAGAGACGAAGCTGTTTTTAATAAATGAAAAATATTCATACTGATGTTACTTTTATTCTCGTGTATTATAACGTCTCACCTACGTTATAACATCGGGAACCTGTGCATACTTACATCAGATCAATTGCACTGGCTGCCATACTCGTAATTAACTTTTAATTATTAATTAAACCAGCTGTAGTTATAACTAAAGGAACTTTTACATGGGGGTCTGATGATTTATTCACTCAGTATTTTTGTGTAAAGTAATGACATCTCTTTATTAAACAATTACTACAACAGCTCTACATAAATATTCCCACATAAGGTTTTCTTAATAAAAAGTTTACAATTTATAAAATATTTTGTGAAAAAAGGGGGGGGACCAAAACATAAGGATTTATATGTGCTAGCATTATCCACGGATCCGGGACCTTAAACTTGTTTGTGAGTTAAGCTCACTTATTCATATTCTATCATACTATTTGGGGACCATTTGAAGAATGGACTTAATCTAAAATTTTTTGTATCAGTGAAGCTTTATATATATACCTAAGCACTACTTGCTACTACAAATATTTTTGAATCGTAAGACATACTACATGTTAGAAAGTGATTATCATTAAAGTCTTTATATATTTATTTAAACTGTCTTTAACAATTCATTTGTTAGAATTTTAATTAATCACGGAGGACAAGTCTCCGTGTCACCTGTGGTATCCAGAAGTTTACTCGATGTCCGGGTCCTTGGTCCTTGTGGTGTTCGTCAACGGTTGATCTTTAGTGGAGTTTACTTTCCTGTTGAAGTTCCTGAAGTGATTAGTTCATAATGAAGTAGCGTTGCGGTCCTCAGAAGTCTAGTAGTTAAGCATCGTTAGTAGTATAAGTGCCGTAAATGTTCTTGTTTGTCGCAGAAATCCACGTCACATTATTGTTTATAAAAGTTCTCACTTTAGGTACCTCGTAACCTTATTATTTTAAAACAACACTGAGATCTTACAAATTAGACAAATGAGATGTCATCCCTCACACAGTTATTTATTCCTTTTTGTTTTATAGACTACATTTAAACTTATTAGCACACTAATTTGCCACTACTTTTCGCTGCACATTGTTATAGCTGTACTCTAAATGAAAAAACATATTGTCGTTCTTTGGGACATGGTTCAAGCGTGTGTTTACTACGCGAGCGCTCCATCTCGATTGAATTACTATGTTAGGACGGGTAACTTAACTGCGCGGAGTTTACGCATCGCAACAAAATAGTTCCTCCTTTCTTTTTTATTTAAGGGATTAAAGTTTGACCTTTTAATCATCCAAATATATTCTTTATTACAGGCTTTATTATAGTACACTACTGTGTTCTTGTTTATTTATTTATTTAATATCAATTTACAAGGATTATTAGTTTGTTTATGGGTCGGTAATCAGGTTAATTCCGGTTAGCGCATGTCTGTGCAGGATAAAATTAATAAAGGGTTTCCCTATCTTTACACTCGCATTACTTTTTTGCCATTTAATCTCTTTATTAAATATTATTATGATTTATGGTAGTGATATAAAATTAGTTTAAATGTGCGATTTATTAAAATTTAAATTTCTCAGCTTTTACATTTTCTATTTTATTATTTATTTTATTTTTAATTAATGAAATCGTCACAGTATTATGGAGATATGTAATAAAGATTATAATAACAAATTATATATTATACTAGTCACCAACTTGGTAAATTTTGAAAACGCGAATTATATTGTGTTATAACCTACAGAGTGGCTAATAGGCCATATAGTACTTTTTGTTAATGTGATTTCGGAGATGATTTTAACTTCACTGCACATCACATCTCACATAGGCTAAATTTGTTGACATTCTTTTTTGTGCTATTACGTGCACTCTAAATTTCATTGCCTGAGTTTCGTAACTGAGTCTAACCAAAATGGAATCAATAATTGAATATTAAAACTATGTCACTTTGTTTATTCCTAGTGAAACTTAAATTAGTATTGCTAAAGATATAGATTAGTAAATTAGAGATAGAGCTATAAATTCTCTTGTTTCTTATTTTCTTTTAAACAGTAACAGCTTAATAAAGTCACAGTGTAAAGTGACACTGTTAATACTTTTAGTTTCTTATAACAAATTATGTAATACATGTATATATATATATTCTAACGGCCTTTTTATCTAACACACTAATATTATATATTTAATGATAGATAAAATGTTACTTACCCGTGACTTTTACTTTACCTGGGCGCCAGAACAAATCCCAGATACAAATTACACGGATTCAGCTTAGCTCAGAGCATAGAGACACACTATCTCAGGATTCGTTCAGTGAGTGTGGAATTCAAGGGGAATCGTTACAAATAGCACTTAAAAATTTGATTGAGTTTGTTTAATTAACGGTTAAAGGTTATTTTATTAATGTTCTTTCAAAGCTAAGTTAAGGACTTATTGCTAACCTAACTCGTATTATTAATGAGTGTGCGTGAAAAGTGAAGATTGAAACGTCCAAACGACCAATTGTTCTTATCTGGTTTAATTCAGAAAATTTATATCTCCCAAACCAGTGTTAAAGAACAGGTCTGCAATAATTTGCACGTTCAATACTACACCTCACCTTCCATTCAACACTCCTATATTAATTTATAGCTAATCTTACTAATTAAATACAAATTATGAATTTACTTAGTGTCTTTTAAAAAATTGTTAATTGCTTTTTATTATTTATTTTTTTTCTTAATTTCATTGATCAATGAATCTATTTCTTACTGATTGATGCGTCGACCGTAGATAGAAATCCGTAGTGATCCTCCTTTTGATGGTTCGGCACAGAAGAAATGATGTTGACCAAAATGTTGACCGATGATACTGGGCAATTACAGATGCTGTAGCTCTCTGTTGCACAGGTTACTTCACAAATAAATTAATTATTAATTAATTAATTAATTTTTTAATTAATTAATGCGTTGTTACACAGCGAGAGTTGTTATCGAACTTTACTAGTTCCTCTGCAACTGCGGACTACTTCCCGAACGGTTTATTTAAATAAGACTTTGCGTGGTTTGTGAAATTTAGCACGTATTTAACACACGTCTTGCTCATTTAAGATTCGAACGAAGAGTGCTTCATTCCCCAAGTCTGAGTTGGCGTCTCTTCTGAATACAGCTTTGTGATTGGTTGTTCCAAATAAATCATGCGTTTTCCATTTGAAACAATATCGAACAAGTCGGCCAAACGCCCCTTAACAGGTTTGAGATGGTAGAGAATTACTGGCTAATTTCATACTTCCTCCGTTTGAAAATCGTTTGATTATGGGTATTTGCAAACTTTATTTCACAGATCTGACCACAGAATATTATTGCTTAGGTCTTTTTCTGTAAATGTGTGAAAACACCTAATTCGTACCTAGCCTAATTCTCTAGTTATTTCTCTTGGCGTTCTTCTTCTGTATAACTTCTGTAACTGTTAATTATATTGGTTGATATTTTGGCTACTTATAGAGCTTTAATTGCTGAACACTATGCAGGTTTCAGAATTGCTGTATATTTATTAGTTTTGAAGATATTGCAGTTTTAACTAATAAAAATAATTGAATAAAAATTCATGTCTGTGCCGGCAACATTCGTAGCAGTGGCGATGTTAGACAGAGATAGCTGTGATTATACCCTCTCTCTCTTGCTTACGCTGCTATACTCGCACAGTATGACACTTTCATATAACGATCCGATGGGTCGGCTTTATGAATCGTTATAATATATATATTGCAACAGAACACAGGATGATAAGATCTGCTGTTTATATCAGAGTACATGAATGACGAGCATATTCTTGTTTAAATTTGTTTTGTGTAATATTTTGTTTTTTTTAGTCATAAGTTTTGTATTTAAAAAATGATAAGCATATATGTTACACCAAACTCTTCATAAAAAAATGTACTATATTGTCATGTATTTGGTGTGCGTGTGCGGGGGTTAGAATCTGCGATCGCTATAGCGGCAGTGGTAGTTAACCGATTTACATGAAAATTTGACAAGGAATTATTTAAATAAATAGCTTCGATTTGTGTATACTCTGAGGTTTGTAACTATTTTATAAATATGATTTTTTAAGTAAAGCAAAACTCAAGTGTCACTCTTATCAATGATAGGGTAATAATAATTGTAGATAATTTCCATGCAGGACTATGCAAAATTATACAAAGTTTTTCATGAAATTTGTGTATCTGGTTGTTTCATCAACCATGTGACTTGGGCTTGGCCTATCAAATTACACCAAATTCAGTGAGATTCATACGTTGCAGAGCTAGGTTGAACACAGTCTGTCTGTCGACGTTGCTAGGGGAAGTTGTGCCCCGGGTAAGAGAGTTGTTCTCTTACAAACGTAAAAATATCTTATATAAAATAAACCATAAACCTTAAAATTCTTAACGAAGTTTTGCGGTAAGAACCAAGAAGGAATAGAGGAATATTTGATATAAAGTAAACTATAAACCTTGAAATTCTTAACGAAGTTTTGCGGTAAGAACCAAGAGGATAAATAAGTAAAATTTAAAATAAAATACAGTGCTGTGTCGTGTAAGTTAAGATATCCGCATAGGGAACTTAAAGACACTACAAGATATCGTGGAAGCAGTTAAACATAACTACAAGACTCTGTAAAATATCGCCGCTGGATCCGCTTGCTGTACAAGGACGAGGAGACGAGAAGAGGACACCAGGAAGGAGTGAAGCTGTAGAAGAGGACGACGAGACGGAACCGACGAGACGAGAGGAGGACGTTGCAGCAAACAAGTAAAAGCGATTTGTATTAATCGAACAATACAAACAATTTAATATACTAATCAATACATGACAATTTAAAAAACATTATACATCTTTATAAACAATATTTGTATATAATAAATAATATTTCATCTCCTCCATAATAGACTTGTATCGATTTTTACACACTCACAATATCCTTGTTAGAATAATAAAGTTTGATCTGTTGCAATATATATATAATAAGTATATAATAACAGATATTTTCTGGAACGGTTCCGTTCGTAACTATACCTGTACCTGTACCTGTATTTTCACATACTCGTTTAGCACTCCTCTATTCTATATGCTGTGGTTTCACGTATGTTGAGAATACCGGCCACGTTTTAAGATTCTAATTGTTGATTTGTTTTCGGAGTCGTAATAAAGCACTAAGTATAAAATACGGAAAAATATTAAATACGGTTCGAAAAACCATATACAATAGCGGCAGATCTCCATTATATAAGGTTCGAATAGCAAGCAAGAAACAGTTTAATGTAGATTTTTTTTAATTTTTGTAGAATATAATTCATTATAATTACTTCATTATAATTATCATAAAATGAGTTGGATACACTACGGGCTGAATAAATATGCGAAGAAATCACTTTCCTACTCACTGAGAGAACACAACTTTAAAATTTATGACAAAAATTTGAGCCATTCCTCAACAGTGGCGTATCTAGAATTTGACCCCAGGAGGAGAGTCGGCTTCATACAAAAGAAAAATCAAGTTAGGACTAGTCAACATTACTGTCTTTAAAGAGGTTGAAAAACATGTTATAACATCCTGAAATCAGTCTCATTAAAGTGAACGGTATTAACTCAATAAACATACGCGTTACTGAAAAATGGTTCAGAAGATAGCCTCCTTATTGACTGTCTCCTATATAGGCCTATTATATATTTCAAACGTATACGCAAATGCTGTGTAATAAACTTGGTTGTATATTCAAAAAGAGTTACTACTACATTAGCGTACACAGCTGAAAATAATAATAAAACAGCCAAAAAATTAAGAGTTAACAAAAAGAGGTCAACCTTTCTCGACCCTCTGGGGGTGGGGTCCGGTCCCTGTTCCACCAGACAGGCAGCAATATTTGTGAGTAGTTGTGAATAGTGAATAAGTGAATCTAGAGGCATACAAAATGATTTATCATAATTCTGACAATAATTATGACCAAATCATTTTGGGGGACTATGTAACGTAACACTAACGTTACAGCTAGTTGTATAGTAAAACACATTTATATTAATAGCATATTTCGATGTAGACTATTATTATTAATAAGAGTAATGTTAGTAAATAGACATACAGATGAAAATTATACCGAGTAGTTGTTATATAAGTAAGAGGTGTGAGTTACCGAGACGACACGTCGGCGCCTAGCCAGTGTAAAATTGTATTGTATGTACAACTTTCTAAGTCGTAAAGATATAAAACGCTTTGTTTGCAAAAAACAGCAAAAAATATGAAGTACCGTTAGGTTTAGGGTGTTTTCGGCCTTCAAAATACAAAGAGTGATACGTCATAACGGGGGTGGTTTGAGAAAGCAGATTTCTCTTTTTAATGAGATAACGGTTTGGCGGTAAGAAGTGCGCGTCTATAAGAGTTCGCCAATCAGAGAAACCGTCACCTATGCGCGCGAAGTTATTTCGAGTGTTTACTGGACAATTTCAAACTTACCGGCAACACGTTCAAATATTAGCCAATGATGGTAATCTTAAGAGTAGCGGCAGTAAGGGAAGTCTAGGTAAAACTATAAAAGTAACTGATGAAGGAACTTCAGGGAGTCAATCGACAAGAGTCAATCAGCAATCGAGAATCAAGAGTCGGAGAGTCAGTCCGTGGAAGTTTGTTAGTGGCGATTTTGCGAGTTTGTTATTAGAGAGAGTTAGAAGTTATGTCTTAAACACGCATTAAGCAAGCTAAGACAGTCTGTAACAAATTCATTCAGTCAAGCAGTATTATTTATCCTGTGCGCGGCATCAAGAGCGAAGCAGTATTAATTATTAAGTGCGCGACCGTATGAAAAGTCAAAGTTTGGGAGGACGTGGAGATGAATGTTTATCGCGATAGTGTGTGAATAAAAAAGCAGAATAATATCAATTGTGTTGTGATCTGTAAAGTGTGGAACGAGCAAGAAGGAGAAATGGATAATCAAACTCAAGTAACCGTATCAAATTAAATGTTGTAATCAAATAATTGCATGTAATATATTTGTCTACCTAAGTTTAACCCGTTTCATTCTAAAAGAACCTACGAATTGTTAGATACTGAAGAGTATTTTATATCTTACGACATAGAATAAGAGTACACAGTTTAAATATTTAATATAAATTTTAAATGATAGTTTGATACTTCTGAAATGTTAGATCTTAAGTCATGTCATTGATCAAAGTTAATTTATGTTGAGAAAGAAGGAGATTTCTAGTTTCAAGAGTAACTTGTTAATGATAAATAATATTTCATGTGTTCATTAATCTCTTATTATTGATGAATAATATTTAATGTGTTCATTAATCTCTTATTAATGATAAATAATATTCAATGAGTAATTAATCTCATAAATTTTAGAGAATAGTCAATGGACTAATTAAGCTTTCATAAATGGTAAATGATATTCAATGTATTCATGAATCTCTTGTAATGACTAAATAGGGATAAAAAGTTAGTAGCAATTGAGAAGTAATTAATCTGTCAAATTGAAATGATGATGATATTATATGTTATATATATTTAAATGTATTCAATGGTAAATATAGTATTGTTTAATTAGCATCTGAGCATAAGAGTTGTTATTAACAACACCCTGAGATTCCTAATTATCTCTGGCACCCAGCATTTTATACTTAAAATTTAAATAATAGTCACAAATTAACACCCGAACACGAGGGGCATGCAGCGAGAGTGTTTAATTTGGCGCACCAGAACGTGGAGCACTAAATGTAGTAAGTGTTTAAAGGGATTCCCTAAAAAAATTAATGAAAAGTATCAAAATTTTTAACTTTTTTTTTTTTATAATTACTGTTATACATTGGGAAAACACAACAGAAACCAAAAAAATTAGTGATAAACAATTTTAAAGCCTTACATCATTAAAAGATTCTTGCGTAGGTTGGCATTAGGTTAGTGTATAGGTAGGTATTCACTTCAGAAGTAAATAAAAGAAATTGGTTCGTATGAAGCTGTCATCGATGTGTAATATATAATATAGGCTATAATATATTATACATCGATGGATGCTGTAAGTGAGTGTAACACTGGGTTTATGAAGACCTTAGTCATTTTTCAAAAAGCTGCTGGTATAAGCCCTAGAGTGAGTACAGCTAAAATTGCGCAAACATTTGAAAGAAGAGCTTGCCAAAGCTCGGAAGTGTTGAGTATATGAAACTGACAGGGAAAATCCAAAGGTTTGTCAGCTACAAGAGGAAGAAAGAAAAAAGAACAAGAAGGAGTGTCATATGGAGCAAGAGAATTTTAAGAATTTTAACTGAAAAGATTAGTATAAATTTAGTGTATAGGTCTACATTTTAAACAGTTATTGACATAGGACACATACACATATAGGACAACAGTTATATGAGTAGGAGACATATACAATACATAACCGAGAAATTTTTAGAAAAGTGTTTATCACGTATAGATGAAGTCAATAAATCCAAATTATTTAGTTATCAGTGATAAATAAAAAAACGTGATCAAAGCGTGTTGAAAATTTTAGTTTCTTTTTGTAATACATCAAGTGACAACTTTGAAGCCGTTTTCTGATTTTTCAGTTTTTCAAAAATAAAATTTGACATATCTAATAAAGTATTTATAATACAGCTTTGAGATTTTACAGGCTTCTTCCACACTATAGGCCTAATAAATATTTTGTGGTATAATGGAATGTGTGCTACCTCTAGAACATAAGATGTCATGATTTATTCAAAGTCGAATTTTTTAGGTGAATTATGTTGTCTTCAAAGTTGTATAACTTAACAAAAGGGGAGGGAATATAACGTTTAGCATATACAATTTTTTTACATTTTAAGTGATTTAAAGTAAGCCCAAATTCATTAAATTTTGTTTGATAATTTTAAAGATGAATCAATTTTTGAATTTTCCTGATTTTTTAATAAAAATCGTAAAGGGAAACAAAAAAGTAAAGGGTTCAAATTAGTGTATCACATGTTTTATAAAATAACATTAAATAAAGAACTGGATGAGAAATAACAGAAATAAGATTTTCAGTAGGGAATCCTCTCAACACGATTTTCGATCCGACAGCTTCGTTTCCTTTAAACGCCATTAATTTTGTTTTGGCAGTATAACTATTGGCTAATTGGTTTAGTTGGTATGCGCTACACTGTAATTGGTCTTCTGATGTAGAAATAATGACTTGGTCATTCGGATGTAACAGAGTGCTAATGAGATTGTTATGTACGCTAATGAGTATATTCACCACGCTAATTCCTGTTGTTCCATCAGTCTCGACTATCCAAGTTCACCTCTCAAGATTTTGGTAGCGACAAAGAAGCGCAACGTAAACTTTTAAATACCCGCCTACCTACTGGGTCTGCCCATGCATTCCTAACCTTAATCATCCCCACCCCACCCCTAACTTTCATCATCATCAAACATCCTCATCATCTTCGAACACACACTCCATCCATTGAAACGTGCTTTTTCTCTCACGTTCCATATTTCTACGGTTATGTCTGTCTTCGCTTCTGCTTTGTCTCACCGGGTATAGTTACCATTTCCATTACATATCTTTCTTTTTATTCAGCCGAGGCCGATTCTATAGTTCTGTACAAATGAGATTTTTGCGGTATGAGGTAGCTGGGCTCACGCCCAACTCCCAAACTGGAGGACCAGATCATTTAATTTTGGGATTTTCGTTCCCTTAATCACTTGATTTAACCATATCTTCCAGACCTGATCTACCCGTGGTTGTTCCCCTCGCACACAGTGTAAGGCAAAACAGGTAGTGCTTATTTAATGACGGCACTTGCTGTCCATGTCACAGCTTCGTCGTGAGGTGTTTATGAGGTATGATCGTGCCACTGATCATCCCGCCTCACCCTGTTGCCGCCTAGGTCCGGGGTTCATTCTGATTAAAGTTACTTATTCAGAGTTGTCCAATTAAGCCAGTAATGTAATCAACAACGTTAAGTGAAAATGCTGGACGTATTCAAAACTATGTTCTGGAGTGTACATAAATTCATTGCTTTCTACTAACAACACAGCCTCAAATAAAAGAAAATTCAACTGACGTTTATGGTTTGACGAATTGCGATTAGAACCAATAAACAATGATTTGGAACCGTTGTAAAAATAAATATGTGTCTTACAGCTGTCGGCCCCCCGCCCGCATTGCTGGGTTTGGCGCCATTCGAGCTCCTCCGCGCGCCACTCTCCCTTTGTGTTTTATATAATGTTGTAGGCCTACGTTTTTTAAAGATTTTCAATGTACCTCTTCACGTTTTCATCACTGCCTAGCCTAAGCTTCGGCTACACGAATGATATCATTGGTCTGACTAAAGTTTCGCCAAAACAGGTCTATATGCTATTTTTGCGCCATATCTACGGCTTCCACCACCGTCAAAGTCCTCAGTTGTACAAACTTACAGAAAATTTTACGTGTATGACAAAACTCAATGTGTGAACAAAAAGATCTCTTCAAGGCAAAACACAGAATAAATTAAAGTAAAATAAAAAGGAAGACATAGAACTACACAAATAAATCGTGTCGATAATGTACCACGCTGGAGTCTGTCTATGTGAGTTACCCGAGTTTTCACCGACGAACACCCAACTTACGACTTAACGTGTTCTTTCAGTCTATTAGTAGTCTATACTCTACTCTAATAGGCTAGGTTATTTGTTAAAATTTGTTATATCATATTTAACCCACAATCATCCTGTCAATGTATTTTGTTGTTGTTTGTAATTTTAAGATCAATTATAGAATTATAATGGATGAGGTTTTGAGCAAAGAGTAGGCCTACAATTTAAGAATAAATGATACTAAAACTAAAGTGATGGTTTGTAGTAAACATGGACAGTCCGGTATGAATACACTGCTGAATGGGGAAAAGATAGAGAAAGTCAGAGAGTTCACCTAGTTAGGAAGTAAAGTCACAGAAGACGGAAGAAGTAAAAGAGACATTTTGAGTAGGATCGGACAGGTCAAAGTTGGATTTAACAGTAAATGGAAATTACTGACTTCTAACGAAATAGTCCTGAAAACAAAGAAGAGGTACCTGAATACTTAAATATGGAGTATAGCTCTATAGTCTATGTACGTGAGACGTGGACAGTTGGAACAGAGGAAAGGAGAAGACTTGATGCACTGGAAATGAGGTGTTATAGGAAGGCACTGAAAGTAAGATGGATCGACAAGGTTAGTAATGATAAGATTCTGACTAGACTTTTTTTAACTTATTTGTGTTAAAATTTAACAAAGAAGTTAAAATTTGTGTTATATTTTGATGTGAATGCGAATGAACATCTTATGGTTCGTTCTCAGTGTCATGTAAGGTTTTGCCGCGACCAATATTTGTGTACTTTCGAGGGCCTCGTGTGCAAAAACTAAAGGATTACAGAATATCTAAAACTATGACTGGATAGCCCGTTTCGTCGACTACAGGAAATGGTTTGTCGCGAGCGGAGGGGGGATTGCGCGGTGACGTCACAGCGCTGCGCGTGGGGGTCTAAATTTGGGCTTGTGTGGGCACGGCGCGCGCTCAGTTCAGTTGTATCTCCGGAATGAGTTGGTCGATTTTAGTGATCGAGGTGTCTACGGAGAGCTGAGAACGTGAGTTAGACGTTAATAACACAAGAAATATAAAATTAACATTGGAAAGCAGAAAATATTGAGATACTGTGAAAATGCCGCGTCCTCAGAAGAGAAAGAAGGCTGTAAAATCTGGAACTCCGAACAAAATGCATGCACCACGATTTACAAATATAGAACGTTGTCGGCTACGTCGATTGCAACAAAAGGAATTGGAAAGAAGACGGCAGAATTCGAATTTGGATGGTGGAAGTGGAGCACCCAGTACAAGTAGCGAGTGCGTACAACGTTTGGAGCAACCTAGCACTTCGTCATCGTGTCGAATGGATTTGGAAAGTGGTCCAATAGACGTAGAAAACAACGACGATTCCATTGATATGCAGGATGACAATACTGAGACTCGTACGGACGGTAACATCGGTCCGTCAATGGCGCGTTCAGACCTTTCGCTCGATTTGACAAATAAGTATGCTGCATGCGATCGCCACTTTGTGAAAATGTTCTTTGACAATGAATTTGGACTTGGTTGTGATGTTTGTAATCGACTTTGGTTCAAGAAGGATCTTAAGCTCGTTAAAGTTAAACACTGTAACATTTTGCGCAGCGAGTTCCCCGACCAAGTAGTGGAGGCTATGGTAGCATGTGTAAATTGCCGTCGATGCTTGGATACTAATAAAATCCAATCCATGAGTGTGTCTAACGGTTTCAAATATCCTGATCGGCCTAAAACTTTGCCAGTGTTGAGTCCGGTAGAGGAACGGTTGATATCACCTAGGCTGCCTTTCATGCAAATTCGCCGACTTCGACACGAGGGCAGTTATGGGATCATTGGTCAAGTAATAAATGTTCCAGTTGATGTGAACAATATGGTGAAACAATTGCCTCGACAGTTGGACGACGATTATGCGATAAATGTTAACATCAAGAGGAAATTAATGCACAAATCGTCATATTTGAGCGGGTATGTTCGGAAATCCAATGTAATGCAATGGCTGCAGTACTTGGTGAAACAGCCGTTGTACCGTATGTATGGAATTACCATCGATGGAACTTTGTTGGACAATATATGTGTCGACAGAATTAACGATGATGGGGATTGTGTAGAAGAGGCACCAGTGTTAGACTCGGATTGCATTGTGGCCAGGCAACATACACTTCTGTGGAACGAGGAGAACTGTCTTGATATAGCGCCCGGCCAACACAGTATGCCGTTGAATATTGTGTACGATACACACGCCGAGGAATTGTCGTTTCCAAATATTTACTTGGGTATAGATCGTCGCTACAAAGATGGTGTAAGAGTGACTCCTTATATGATGGCCACGAGTGAAATTAGACGTAAAGATCGGCGAGGTGTGACCCCACAACACATCTTGTATATGGCGATGAAAATCTTGAGAATGAGAGTCGTCGAGGGAATGTTTCATACTTTCAAAACGTCCAGCACAGTTAATGTGACTCGTGCTATGTTAAATGATAAGGAGTTCATACGTGATTGCATGGAAAAGAAACTGTCATTTCTTAAATCCATTCCAAATTCGATGCAGTATTGGCAGGATCGTAAGCGTGACTTGTTTCCAATGATGCACCAGCTTGGGAAGCCTACTGTGTTTCTTACGTTGAGTGCAAATGAAATTCGTTGGCCAGGTTTGCTGTCGGTGTTGCATCGCCTAAGTGATTCGTATAAAGATGTGCAAAATGTTGAGGCACTTAGCAGATAAATGCGGTGTCATTTGGTGAATGAAGATCCAGTTACGTGTTGCATTGTGTTTAACAAACTGGTCGACATTTTGATGAGTATGTTGTGCAGTAAGACAAAGGCGAATCCATTTGGTGATCGGTATCGAGTCGTTGATTACTTTAAGCGCATCGAGTTCCAGCATCGAGGCAGTCCACATGCGCATATACTCTTGTGGTTGAACAATGATCCTAAAGAATCAATCAGTGAAGATATGCCACGTACAATTGAGTTGATGAATACATTGGCGAGCGTATCGAGGGGAGATTTGCCTGCAGAGATGTACTCCAATCAAACGCACCAGCATACGTTTACTTGGAGAATCAACGTGTCGCTTTGGAATCCCGTATTGGCCAATGCGAAAGACAATGGTACTGTTGCCGCTCGTAAAAGGTGATCCGAGAAAAGCTACCATGCAGAAATCAGCTGAGCGTTTAAAAACAATACTGGAGCAGAAAGTGTATGACAGTGTTGAAGAATTTCTTGTAGACAACCATTTGACAGAGCGCAAATACCTCGATACAATTCGAGCTTCACTGCGACGGCCGACGATGTTGTTCAAACGTAATATGTCTGAAATCTACACCAATACTTTCAATCCGTGGTTAGCCAGAGTGTTTGGCTCAAATAGTGACTTGCAATTTATACTGGACGAATATAGTTGTGCGACATATGTTGTAGAATATGTTAACAAGGCGAATTGTGGAATAAGTCATTTGCAACGAGAACTCATAAAATTACAAGAAGAGAATCCGGAGTTGGACTTCACCGAGTTAGTACGCAATATTGGTGTGAAAGTTCTTAATTCGGTCGAAATGTCGGCACAGGAGGCGGCCTGGTATTTCCTTCGTCAATCGATGAGCCATTGTAGTCGTCAAGTTGTGTATATTCCAACGGTGTGGCCACAAGAACGACAAAGATCAAGGAAATTGAAACGTCAAATGGACTTGGAAAATTTGGCTGATGATAGTACGGATGTGTGGACCAAAAATAAAATCGAACGTTATGAGGAACGCGATGAATCGTTAAAAGATCTATGCCTCGCTGTTTCATAGCTTGGTATTCTGGAAAGAAGTCAGTACAACAGCAGCCAGACGAATGTGACGATCAAAACGCCGATCAGAATGATGAGGTTCGATTTATCAATAAGAAGCAGTCAGTTCCATGTGTTATACGTTACAGACAATATGATATAAGTGATGTGGTCAATTACAAACGGGAAATGGTTACGCTATACTATCCGTTTCTAAATGAGACAGTTGATATACTCGATCGTAATAAGTTTGTCGAGATCTATGACACCAACGAATCCGCAATTCTTACTAAACGTTGTGAATATGAGTCCAACATAAATATTGAAGAAGTGATGCGAGAAATTCAAGAATTATATATTCATAACGATATAGACGAAAATGCGACAAATGAGGAGCAAAAAAATCAAGATAATTTTGTGAGTAGCGTGTTGAATGATGGCAACCAAGAGAATAACGATGACATCGATGCAGCACAGGCTTCGTCTGTGGGCATATCTGCTGTACGAAAACGATCGAATGTGCTTTCAAAAGAAGACTACTGCAAACTGTTACGCAGTACTAATAAACGCCAGCGAGAATTCATATTGGAAATTATACATCGGATCCATACATTCCGAAGTATATGATGGTAGGATGATGGTAGTGGCAAAACTTATGTGTTACGTGTAGCCATGGAGACCTATAATCGATACACTCAACAACACACTACACGACGAGATGCTTACATTGCTTGTGCGTCGACTGGAAAGGCAGCTGTAAATTTGCAGGGTACGACCGTTCACTCTGCGTTTCGTATAAGTCTAATGCGAACATCAACTTCATTGCCCCATGAAGCTTTGCAGTGTTTCCGAACTGCCTTCGTTGGAGTAAAATGTGTAATAGTTGACGAAATAAGTATGATTGGGTCCGATGTTTTCAATAAAATCAACTCTAGACTGAATGAAATTACGGGCGTATATGATCAACCATTTGGCGGCATGGATATCATTCTGACTGGAGATTTTCGGCAATTACCGCCTGTAAATGCTACCCCCGTTTATAAATCACCACGAAACAACTTGGGTCGGTGCGTATTGTGGGAATCAGTTGATTTCTATCCGCTCACTCAGGTAATGCGACAAAGCGACCTCTTATTCTCTAAAATTTTGACGAAGATTGGTGATGGAAAACGTTTAGACTCTGAAGAAATGGCAGCGATCGAGTCTCGTTTCAGAACAGTTGAATGGTGTAGGGAACACGAACCAAATGCAATACGTCTCTTCCATAGAAATCATGATGTGGATGCTTACAACCGACTTGCAATATCAGACAGAATTTGTAGCAGTGCCTCCGATTTGATCACTGGCTACAATAACAGCACTCAACTTGGCACTGCACGAGTTAAATTACACAAGCTCAGTGTGATGGAAACTGGCGGTTTGCCGTATCTGCTTAATTTACAAAGTGGTATGCCTTATATGATTACAACTAACATTGATGTGGACGATGGAATTGTTAATGGTGCAATAGGAATACTTGAGTACATCGAAGAAGTCACTCATGAGACAGCAGTTCAATTAGTCCAACAACGCGACGAGTCTACACAAATCAATCCTTATATCAGATTGTGGCTACACTTTCCACAAGCCCACATCGGCAAAATGGCAAGACTAAAAGCAGCACCAAGAGTAATTTGCAGCAGTGGTCTAATAGATCGAACTTGGACACCCATCTGTATGCGTAGCGCTAACATCAAACTCGGTGGTTCTATAAGTTGTAAACGAATGCAATTTCCAATTGTACCCGCTTGTGCCATAACCATACACAAAAGTCAGGGAGGCACATTTGACACGGTTGTGTATGACTACAGCAAAAGTCAGCAAATACAATTGGTCTATGTTGCAATGAGTCGAGTAACAAGCATCGAAGGTCTTTACATTACGAACTCGCGCAACGACTTTAAATTCTATCACGGACTTGGTTGCGACAGCTCAACTGTTAGAGAAATGCGAAATGAATATCTGCGACTCGAGAGCCATCCACTTAATACACTTACCAAACGTGTTGAACTGTTTATGAATTGCTCCGACAGTTTGATTGAAGACGACACGATTGTAATATTCTTCGTTGGAATGAATGCGCAAAGTCTCGTTGCACACAAACTTGACATTGAAACGGATCCTGTCTTAACGAGAGCTGATTTTCTTATGGTTTCAGAAACATGGATTACAAATGACGAGTCTGTGCAGCTTGAAAATTATAATCTCATCTCATATGAACACGAAGCCATGGATAATAACCCCACTGAACAACAACAACAAAAGAGAAAGGCTGGGGGTGTTGCAATTTATCAACGTCGTAGCAACAAGCTATGTGCTATGCCTTTCAATATACCAAACAATATAACCCGACTTGGTGTATACGTGGAACCTGGCACAGGCGATATTGCATTGGCACAAATCACAGTCAACAATTCTTTCAGATTCATTGCTGCCTCATTGTATATTCATCCAAATGCAGAAACAAAATACATTAAACTTCTCCTCTTTCGAAGTCTTTGTAGATTTGGGCGCTCAATATCTAAGGTCATTGAGGAAATTGAGCCCGACATTACAACGACAATATTTCTTACTGGTGATTTCAATGTCGATCCCAACGATCCGAGAAATGATTGGCTGGTTCCATATATGCAACAAGCATACGATCTACAACTTGTACAAACCTCTCCGAATACACTTGGAAACACCACAATCGACTTAACGTTTGTACGTCAACTTAGTCCGACGATTATGCCCTACGTTTCATATTTTAGTTACCATCGACCAATTGTTCATAGGTTAGCCATTTGTACTAATGATTTCGATGAATAAATGTTATGTATAGCGTAATTTTCTTTCTTTCATTTCAACTTTCTTTCTGACAAACAAAACAAAAGAATCTCCCAATAACGAGAGTAACGTATGTAATTTCGCATTCACGAAATAAAGATCCGACGGGAGTATCAAGAATACTCCCTGAATTTTTTTTTACCGATCTTCACAAACCTTTTACCCGAAAAGTTCATTGATTGACGGTCACTACGAATTTAAGGATTTAATTCTGACTAGAGGTGGAGAGACAAGATGTCTTTGGCAAAATATTGTGAAGCGAAGGGTTCAACTTATTGGCCATATTAAATGTCACGAGAATTTGATAAAAACAATAATTGAAGGTTACATTGAAGGGAAAGAGGAAGAGGAAACAATATGTGAAACAGATTACTGGTGATGTAAGTTGTAATTCCTACGAAGAGATGAAACTGAAAGCGCAGAGAAGATCGGTGTAGAGAACTGCTACAAACCAATCTGCGGATTGCTAATTAAGGAAGGAAGGAATTAATCTCAGTTGAACCCTTAAACTATTAATCCTCTACCTTTACAAGATTTAATGTAGACTACGTTAAAATCACACACAAAAATGAATAAATAAAAGTTCTTTACAACTAAAAATCATAAACAACCGAGTTTTAGTAACTTCTGTGTAAACCGTCTTACAGCGCATAAAAAGACTAGCATTTAGAAAGACCGGTTATACCCAGTCCGGTACCCGTGTGGTGTTGCGAGTCTTATTATCAACTGGCAGTAAAGTGATTACCTCTACATACGTTGACGATATTGCGAGTCTTGGATAAAGACCCAGTGAAAGCAACCGTTTTCCTAGAGTTCGCCGAAAAGTGGGCGAAAAAATGGAGAATCCAATTAAGTGAAACTAAGTCAGCACACATCACCTTCACAAAATGCCACGGTACAACCCCAACTGCGAGATTAAACAACAAACCTATCCCGGAGTCTACTCTGTAAAATAGGCCTACTTGTGCGTCCACCTAAACAAACAGCTTACATGGCGCAACCACACTTGGATGAAGAGGAAACAACTGGACACCAAGTTTCGCAAACATTATTGGCTCTTGGGCAGAAATCGTTAGTGTCGATGAGAAAGAAGCTGCTGGTTTACAACGCTCTTCAAGCCTGTGTCGACACACGCCTTACAACTTTGGGGAATTGTTTCCAAATCCAACATCGCTATCAGCGAAACCTTTCATACCAAGGTACTGCGTGCCATAACCAATGCATCGTCATTCTTCAGTAATAAAGACATCTATAGCAACATAGACCTGCCAACAGTCAATGAAACCATAGTGCAATTCAGTGAAAGATATATGAGACGGCTTGAACCCCACACAAATTTTTCTAACCCATAAATCTGCTAGACTACAGCTAGCAGAAAAGACGATTAAAATTAACATTCCCGCTGGACTTACTTAGACTCTTAACAGACTTTAAATACATTGTATATAAACAAGTCACTTTTAAATACTCATCTAGTCTTTGCACTAGTTCTCTCCAAATTTTTTAATGAGTGACGAATAGAACACGAGTAACTTGACTAATTGATTTTCGAAAGAAATCAAGATTTGTTGTAGTTCCATCTAACATTTTAGCCTTAAATTTGTCAAACAAATGTGCCACTACTAAAAGTGAACTTCTGTAAATGTCATTAAAAAACTATGTGGTACGTATTAATGATTTTCGAAATTTTCTTCAACTCTAAGGTTGTTAATTTTTATAGGTAGGCCTACGACACATCCTACAATGTCAAAGTCTTTTATAACGAAGGAATTTATAAGATACAAAGTCTGAGTTTTAAACTGCGCAGTCTTGTAGAATAAAAATATCTTCTTCTTCTTCTTTTTCTTCTTCTTCTTCTTCTTCTTCTTCTTCTTCTTCTTCTTTTTTTTCTTTTCCTTCTGGCGTCACAACCCAGTGGATCTTAGACGGCTCAATAATTTTTCTCCATTCCGTGCTCTCACCACATAACCTTCTTCAGACTCTCAATTCATAGTTTTCAAATCGTCGTCTATGTCATTTATCCATCTTTCCTAGGTCTTCCTCTAATTCTTCTGCCTATTGGTTTTGCGATTGTTTTAGTTGTTCTGCTATCATCCATTCGTCTTACACGACCCGGCCATTCTAATCTTCTACTCTTGATGACCGGACTATGTCAGCACCGTGTATCAATTCGCCCAGTTCATTATTCGTTCGTATCCTCCAAGACCCAAGTGAAGTTTGTCAAGGCCCAAAGAGCTTTCGCAGGAGTTTACGCTCAAATATTCTAAGGTGTTGTTCATCTGCATTAATTAATGTCCAGGCCTCGCACCCACATGTCACTGTTGTTCGAACAAGACTATGTTCGTTTGCTTTATATGGTTTGCTTTAGTAGTTCGCTTAGTATCCTTGAATTGAGCAACTTTTAATGGGAAGCAAAACGCCTATGTGTTCTTACAATACGGGACTTTATTTCATCATTACAAAAGTTAGTCTGGGTAATATGTGATCTTTAGTAAAAAAAAAACGAATGAACATGTTTCAAATGTGTTGCAGCTGATATGTTAGCACTGTTGTTTTTTGCGTTTCTTCGAACTTCCATATACTTAGTTTTACCCTCATGTAGAAAAAAAACATAACGAAAAAATTATTCTTTTTCGTTTAAAACCGATATATGTAAACAGAAATATTAAAAAACACCGCAGAAAAAAAAAACATTTCTTTTTAGGAAAATAAGTGCGTCTCGGCCATTGGCGGACTCTCGGCGATGCTCAAAATTGTCTGACCAAAAGAAAAAATTAGTCAAAGAATTCCTTTTGTCACATTTTCAGATAAACGAAGTCTATAACATTACTTACTCGATTTCTTTGTCTCTATCGTTTCTTTGTCGTTTCTATCGATTGCTTTGTCTCACTTTTATTTTTTAAGTTCTTAGTTTGTACGATCTTTTATGACTAAAACTTCCTTTCCAGTAATCCACCTACATTGTTTCAGTTCATCCTCCCGTATGTCTGACCGTATATAACGATACTTTCCACACTGTCTGGTAAAAACAGCTTCCCCGACAGGCGAGATCTGACTTGGTAATACCAGAGACGTAGGCTAAGTCAGGAAAATAAATTTGCGAAATGACCTTTCAGATGTAAAGCTTAAGCGAGTGGATTAGAAACGACGCAGATTCTCAGTCAATGTTACACGCTGATTTCTAACGATCTGCGTTTATGGTAAAAATAAATGACTACACACTAAATCACAGTGTACGAGTATAGAAAAAGGTAAGTACAATATTTTTAAAATAAATTATGAGGTCTATCTGGTCCGTGAAGAGATGGGGTGAATTGGTGAAACTTCTTCCCATGAAACGCATCTAAGTCTTTATACGTTGGTTATACCTATTTCATTACGATTTTAATCTCGTCAGTAGCTTATGGAAATTAGTTTTTAAACTTATTAGTTAAATCAGCTGTAAGATTACTACCTTGCATATATGAAACATAATAAAATATGTCTCCTTTTTTATGAGCATAATGTCTCCCGTATATCAATTTATTGCCTTTTCGTCTCCTTTGACTTGTGAAGAGCGTCGTGACACCTACAACGAGCATTTTGTTGAAGGAGCGAAGCGAGTTCTCAGTTTAGACTCGCCCGTTTGGCATTTATTTGTCTGTCTATCTATCTGTCTATCTATTTGGGGTATATCTCACGATAACTTTGTAATGCATCAACCGATTTTCGTAAAACTTGGACCATAGTTTTATCCTACAGACCCCCGTTAATTTTGAGATTGATCCTTCCAATAAACGGAGGTGGGGAGCAAAAATGTGGGGTCAAAATTGTCCAAAAATCGCAAAACCCCATTTGGGGTATCAAATTAAAGGGAATTGAAACCGCAATCTGAATATGGTGTTCTTTTTTGAAGATTTCAAAATGTTTGAAAGTCAGGACCTAAAAACTGGGCGAAAATTTTGATGAAATCGCAAAAAATCGTGTAAGGTATCAAGAGTGTTTTAGCTAACAAGTGAATGTAGCGTTAAGTTTTAGACATTTTAAAATATTTGGATCTCAGAGCTAAAACAAGAGATCAAAAATCTGAAAAAAAACCGTGAAAAACCAGCAGAAACCAGCAGGGTGTCAGACTATAAGGAATTGTAACCCAAATCCGAATGCTTCCAATGTTTAGTGTTTACTGTACAACTATGTGCTCTACACGTTTTTGTATTGTTAAAGAAATAATAGAGTAATCGGGATTTTTGTCATTTTTTCCATAATTGAATAGTTATCTAATATCGAAATTTATGTAATAATAAATGTACTTCGTTCAAAATAGTGAGCGTGTCCTGCAGCTTAGGGAGCACACTAGTCCTGCAGCTTAGGGAGCACACTAGTCCTGAAGCTCAGGGAGCACACTAGTCCTGCAGCTTAGGGAGCACACTAGTCCTGAAGCTCAGGGAGCACACTAGTCCTGAAGCTCAGGGAGCACACTAGTCCTGCAGCTTAGGGAGCACGCTAGTCCTGCAGCTTAGGGAGCACGCTAGTCCTGCAGCTTAGGGAGCACGCTAGTCCTGCAGCTTAGGGAGCACGCTAGTCCTGCAGCTTAGGGAGCACACTAGTCCTGCAGCTTAGGGAGCACACTAGTCCTGCAGCTTAGGGAGCACGCTAGTCCTGCAGCTTAGGGAGCACGCTAGTCCTGCAGCTTAGGAAGCACACTAGTCCTGCAGCTTAGGGAGCACACTAGTCCTGCAGCTTAGGGAGCACACTAGTCCTGCAGCTTAGGGAGCACGCTAGTCCTGCAGCTTAGGGAGCACGCTAGTCCTGCAGCTTAGGGAGCACACTAGTCCTGCAGCTTAGGGAGCACACTAGTCCTGCAGCTTAGGGAGCACACTAGTCCTGCAGCTTAGGGAGCACGCTAGTCCTGCAGCTTAGGGAGCACACTAGTCCTGCAGCTTAGGGAGCACACTAGTTATTTCAGTGCGAATAAATTGCTTTCCTTTAAATTTCTGTTAAACCTCGATACAAGCAGTGAGCTTCAGTAAGAAGCAACCTAAAAATGGTGTATTTAACTTAGAGATGTGAGATCAGTTCATATTTATTTCTTCTAATACAAATCTTGACAACACAGCGGTAGCGAAAAATAATACCGTAATAGTCTGGTCTGAACACCAAACTCAGACGGTAGACTATGTTAAAAATAAAGAGACAGGACTGGGGATCAATTATAAAAAAGATTTATTGGTTGACGGAATACGTTTCCATTAGCATGCAACTTTCAATGAACAGACGTTAATATTTGTACTGACATACGGAATCCAACTTTCGAACTGTTTCCAGAAGAAATTACTAGCAGATAATATTCAGTAGTTTCAAAATCAAGATCTAAGGAACATAATTAACGTACCTTGGTACATAATTTCTACAGGCTTGTGGATAAAGAGCTCGTGACCGACTGCATCAGCATGAAAACGGTGGAGTCTGCAATCGCTAGGCTAAGCGGAATGTTGCGCAGACTCAGCACTAAGACGACCTTTCGAGATAGTGTGAAATGCTAAGTGTCAAGGTTGAAACAGAGAAGTGCAATATAGTTTACAAGGTAAAATTTACTTCGTCATCATTGTATCCTTTTTATAGCGTCCGGCAACGCTGTCCGATTACTGGCTTTCCTCCAATCCTCTCACCCTGCCAAATCACAGCCATCCTAATCACTTGATCTCAGGTTGTTTTATCTTCCGAGTTACCATCTTTGTGATGGTTTCCGAACAGAGTTATCTTAAGTAATGGATCCTCCGACATTCTTTTCACATGGCCGTATCATGATAATGTATTTTTTGACTACTATTATTTCTCTTATTCGTTCGTTATGTGGTCTATCCATTCTTGATACTCTGCAGGATTTTCACAGCGCATTCATTTCAACTGCGTTTTGTCTCCTTCACCATATCTCCATGTTTTCACATCGTATATCACTAGGCCTATAGAATAAATCCGGGCGAGATGGCGTTGATTTTGTAAAATCGCCATATCCATGGTGCACACACACATAATCTAAATAATACATTTTTTAGAGGCTATTGCAAACTGTAAGTAGGCCTAATAGTGCAACATTAAATTTAAAAATAATTTTATTCTCTAAAATGTTATTCTCTCTACTTTTAACAATTGGTTGTGATGTTGTATTTCCTATGTTGTTGTTTTAACGTTTCCTTTCTCTGCCAAATACTGTTTTTATCTATCTATAGCTTTCTGTCTTAACCAATTCTTTCTCCGATTTCTTTATCGTCCCGTCAAACTTTGCCAATTCTAACCTCCGGTTTCTTACAGTTGTCACAAATTTTTATTTTCTCGTTATGCTTTACATGGATGTGATGTTTCATTTCCACATGTAAATATATCGTACCGTCTTATTTAAATTCATGCAAAACCGGCCTTCCCGTTGTTCTCTTTAATTCTGCGTGCCATATAGGCTCTTTCCGAATCGCCCCATATCCTTGTGTCTAGACTATCTGGCCATCCACAGATTCTAGGTAAGTATTGTTTTATCGTTAATTGGTATTCCCAAATGACTACATTTTTGTTACTTGGTCTAGGTATAGGGATCGCGATGGATGAAATATCTTTTGGAGGATTTGTAGACAATGAAAGTGAGGGTTTGGGTAGAGAAGATTAAAGATACGAATCGTGGAGGAGGAAGCCAAGGGTCACCAAGGTTTTTAGTGGCGAGTGGTAGGTAGGTAGGTGTTTGTACAGTTAATATTGTTCAATCACTTTCTGCTACAGTCCGTTTCTTGATTTATATAATACATTTAATATTTATAATTAAATTTACCTCAAGATGTTATTTTTCTATATGGAACATGTTTCGAGAGTTCCTGTTCTCTCATCTTCAGACTTGGCGATCTTGTTTCTGGTAAAGTATTTGTGTGTTAAATATTGTA
Source organism: Magicicada septendecula (assembly GCA_034769895.1). Classification (NCBI taxonomy): domain Eukaryota; kingdom Metazoa; phylum Arthropoda; class Insecta; order Hemiptera; family Cicadidae; genus Magicicada; species Magicicada septendecula. Next base: position 177,054,292 of record CM068374.1, read on the forward strand.
TAATTAACTCTATACATTATATTAAAATATTACAACAATAAATTTATTTTCTATCCGTTATATAGCCTACTGATCAACAGGCGGATTGTAAAATTAAGTCCATCATCATGGGGGGGGGGGGGTTGCGCCACAGTAACGGTGATTGTTTCGTATTCTTTACACTGATGTCAAATAATCTTCGCTCAACATTGTCGTAGTTTTTGAATTAACGTTTCTACATTTAGTAGTTGGGATTTTAATTTCTTTTATTTAGAGAAGTATTTTGATAAAAACGTTATAGACCTGCTTAAACCTGTATTTCAAAATACAGTCAAGTTTATTTGCAATTTTTATTGGAGGTGATTATTTTACCTTTCCCACCTCCTTTATTTTCGTTCCGACGTGTGCTTAGTGATTGTATTACGTTACATACAGAATATAACTCAACACAGCACTGCAGTCGTATCATCAAGTGGAATAACTATGATGAATTGGATGGTTGTATGATGAAGGTCCTGTTTGTCCTTCGAATGTGTCCTCTTTGTCAATCGCTGTCCTCTTTGTTCCTCGAATGTGTGGAGAGAGCGCCAGTCGCTTACAGTTTTGTTCCAAAAATTACGCCTATTTTTTGTATTTCTAACTTCAACAATTTTTTTGTATACAAGTTTTCAACGGCCGATCACTGTGAACATTTCTATGATATAAAAAAACTCGTCAATGTAAGTTGTAATATAATACAAGTTCTTTTACACTATCCGTAAACTAGAGGAAAACAAAAGGTTGTCGTTTGTCATAAATTTCACATAACCTAGAAATAAATAGTGGTACTAAAATGAGATAGGTATATTGTGGTAATATGAGATAGTGTTCCGTGAACAGCGTAGAAGAGAAAAACTGCGGAACCTGAAGACAGTAACTCTGCCTCTGGTGAAGATTACGCAGACCTATCATTACAAGGCTCATATGATGACTGCTTTCCCCAAACTGGTCAATCTCTTCCCAACTTACTGGACGCAGCGTGTATGTTTTGTGTCGGAAAATATTCTGACGACTATCGTGGTGAAATGTGGATTCAATGTTTGTTATGTGATCTGTGAACCCATATCGATAATTCTAGTTCAGAAATTGACAATTATGTGTGTGATAGTGTAAAACAAATTGAATTCGACAATTGTTTTTTTTATTTTTGTGTCAATTTTATATGTAGCATATGTTTATTAATATTTTATTAATATTTTTGTCTAAAAATATCAATTAAATGTTTACAAATACTTAATTGTTTTGTAAATATAGTGAACTTGTGACTGAAGTCCTTATTATGGTAATCTATATAGGCCTAACTTTAAGATTTAAAAATAGCATGAAAAATTTGTAACTTATTTTTTTTAGATTATTAAACATTAAGAAATACATAGAATTTTGCAAAATTCAAACTGCTGTAATAAAAATGTAAATAAAAAGCCGCAACAAAGTTAATAAAATATACTATCAAAAGAATCTTGAAAATAGTTTTTTTGTATAAATTGCCATGGGAATGTTAACGCTCACGGGATGTCTCATATTATTACCAAGTTTTGTTTTTGCCATTTTATGACACAAGGTAAAAAAATAAAATTATATCAAACATAACACTAAGTATATGAGCCATATTCTTCAAACAATTAAAAACAGAAGCCAGCATATCGTCTGACTAATTGCTACGTAGGCCTACATTTTATCGATAATTAAAATAATTATTGTTGAAAACATGATCGGTATCCCATATTCCTACCTTCTCCCCTACTATAAAAATTTAACGATTGTAATACTGTATAACATTTTATAATTTTAATTTTTCATTTAAAATTTTCCAGGACTCGGAAATTCTGATCTAGAGCGTACGGAACCACTACGTTAGCAACAATGTGTAATTTCTTTGCATGAAAACATTTTACTTTACTGGTCTTATCCAGGGGCGGATTAACCATTAGGCTGACTAGGCTGTAGCCTAGGACGCGGCACTTTGGGGGGCGCAAAATTTTAGCTAAAAAATAATAAAATTATACAGCTAAATGTAAAATTGGTAATAAATTACAAGAATAAAAATTTGAGTTCATTTTGAACACAGGCGCCTGTTTGCGAGAAATTATGGTAAAACTGTACATAAATAATAGAAGTGCTTTCCAAACTGTTTTCTCCGGTTATGAGTCATTGGCGACCGGCGCTCATAGAACTACGCCGCCGCTCGACTTTCGTGGAATTGCCGACCACGTTATCTATTCCATCCAGTTGAGATAGCTTTGCGCATTTTCCTTACTATTCTCGTCACCGTGGAGTGGCGAAAGATCTTTTTCAGCTTTGAAGAGGGTGAAGAAATATCTACGCTCAAATTTGCGCCAACATAAACTGACCAGTGTAGCCCTCTTGTTCATTGAAAGTAACTTTCTCCAAGAACTTGATTTCAGTGAGGTGATTAAAACGTTTGCTCAATCTAAAGCGAGAAAAAAGAATCTAGCTTGAACTTTAGGCCTACATGATTCTTAAAAAATCCACAAGATATTTAACTGATTGTATTCTTTGTGTAAATGATGTTAAATATACCCTTAATAAAACTGTTATAATTCTGTAACTAGTTAGTTAATTTTTTCCTTATAAAAGCCATGGAAACTACAAATGCTGGAAGGTGTAACTCTAAAACAATCTCTGAAAAATAGCCTGTTTTCAATTCTTGAGACTATTTCCAAAACAGTAAGATATTTGAAATATTCCTAACTAAGAAATATATTGTAGGGTGTTTAAAGCTTCATTCAGCCACTTGGAAATAAACGTAAGAGTAGCCTATGGGAGGTGAGGGGGGCGCTAAAATATAATTAGCCTAGGGCGCCAAGATACCTTAATCCGGCTCTGGTCTTATCTGACTTTGTACAGACAAAAGTAAATATCTTTTGTAGACTATCGACAACTTAAAACTTCATAAATTTGAAAAATGTGTTATGATATCGGCAATTATAAAAACAAATAAGAATATTGAAAAATAGTAAAGCGTCTGTTATTATAAAAAAAACACGTACGAAACGTAATAATGTTTCCATTTTAGAAATAATGGAGTTACTGATTGACATTTGGAGCCAAAAAGTTGAAAACGTTCAGAAAAATAGTCTCTGTTAAGAGACGCTTTTGCAGAGACAAAACATGTTTTTAACACTGCGGTAACTAGGCAAGTAGAATGCAGTGTCATAGGAAAGCTTTTGTATTGATTGAAATTGTAAGTTAGGCCTCCCGTGCTTACAATAAAGAATTCCGCTCGCACACCTAGGCTACTTACGCAACAGTCGAGTAAAGAAAATGTAAGAGTACTTAACATAAATTTAAATACAAAACCCACATATGTTTTGCATATTGTGTACTCCAAACAATGATTATTCCTTATATTAATTATATAATTCACCCATAAAATATAATTATGATTATAAATGATATATTAAAAAATGTTTACGTATTAGGCCTACTAGTTAATTATAAAATTATAAATTTTATAATAAAAATTAGATATTCTTGTCGCTAGGATACATTTAAATATGGCTAGTATAGGCCTACAGATAAATTTTCTGATAAAGAAACAAATAGGCCTAGAAATAAAATAGGACTAACGTAATTTAAAATTTAAACTTCTTTGTAGAATCCACCTTCAATAAAATGACGTGGGGGGTTCGGGGAAGCTCCGTCAGTTTATTACATATAATTTTAGTACCTGTTCTGCAGATATTTGAATTTTGTCTAATAAATTATGCTAGTTTATTATATAACTATATTATATTAGTTTATCTAATAAACCTATATTAATTTTATCTACCAAACATCGGTAAACCTTTCGACAAGTCAAATTCTAAAATCGTGTATAATACAAGCTTACATAGGCCCAATTCATATCTTCTATATAATACATAAAACATGTAACGCGTATTGTACACAGTCTCTATTTGAATATTTAAAATATAATATTTATTTAATAATATAATATATAAAATGTATTTTTTCTATTTTTATGTAGCCTATTTAAATACAAAAATAAAAATGTATTAATAGATGAACCAATAATATAAATTAATTCAAAATATGATAATTACATTCTAAAAAAGTCAATTTTCAACAATTCAGACTAAGCCAACTTTAATATTAAAGATTTTGTATACATCTAAATAACGAAGTTGATAAAATAAGTCTAAATTATAACATAAAACAGCTGATGAACATTATACAGTTAGTAAACAAAAATTTAATGATTTTTCATGTTTTGACGAAGCAGGCATGAAAGACAAGTAGGCTAATTTCTTACACCACACAATCAAAATAATAAAATAAATACATAAGCTACAAATTGGAAAAACTACTGTAAAAAAATGAGCATCTATATGGCATAATACGTCATAAGGCCTACTGTGACACGTGGTGGTGACAGATTCCCGGTTAACCGGTTATAGTTGCTTTTGTGACTTCTCTTAGTATTAACTACCACCCGCATGTCGCCAATACTTTATATAATAATCCTCACCAGTGGCACACGTTAAAATTCACTGCTACCATTGGGAAATAGCCCCGGTGGTCGGGCCAAGCAGTTTTGGTGGAGCCAACTGCGCTCGTCACCGGTGCGGGAGTTGAACCCTTTACGCTCACCGGTATGCCTCCATCCGCCTCTGGTACTACCAGAGAAGACCCGGGTCAGATGTTCTGACCCGTCGTAGATCCGACCCCTGAAAGTTAGGAGGAGGACCAGAAACGACCATTCCCTCATTCGGCAAGCCTTGGTTGTCTGCCGGCGCCCGACCCAGCCGACGTTGCCCAGCCACCAGCCACGTGGAGGTGACCATAGGCACATCCTGGTTTCACCACAGGGGAGCGCAAAGTCCAACCCGGGTAAATACTCAGGTTTGCGGCGTCCTGGTAGCTCAGGACGGGGAGCTAGACACCAAAAGGATCCACGTTCACCCAGCAGGGGTTCCCCTCTCTCGAGGTTAGGTCCGCCTAGGATCCCGCTTCACCTTAAGAGAGTGATAGTTACTCCCGCCAAACTATTAAACTTTTTCAACGTAAATAACAAAATAGCACGCTTAATAGCCCAAAATTACAAATAGGCCTAAATCAGTTTTTGATTAAAATTGTGATTTTAATGTAATAACTACAAAACCAGACGTTTCGATAATGTCACTGACTGCCATCTTCAGTGGAAACGAGTCAGCGCTAACGTGGGTAACGTGGGATGATATACGTTAGGACCACAGTACTTTGGTTAAGGTTGGGGATGTCCCGTGAACACTACTTCCCATACCCTTTGGGAGCCTCTCATACATATTCTTCTTTCTGATTGGCTGGTGGTTGATTTATTACCATATCGTGACACTTAAGAAATTAATAAGCAGAAGTAGTGTTCACGGGACATCTCCAGCCTTAACCACAGTACTGTGGTCCTAACGTATATCATCCCACGTTACCCACGTTAGCGCTGACTCGTTTCCACTGAAGATGGCAATCAGTGGCACTGCCAAAACGTCTGGTTTTGTCAGGAACTTTGGACCATGACCAAACAGCCCGGGAGTTAATTTTAATCAAAATGACACCGGTCGTGTAAGCCTTTATACAACATTAGGCCTAAATCACGTTTAAACATGTTATAATTCTTCACACGGAAGCGGTCGTGGTTTTGATTAACAGACGATAATTGTAGTTTGTAAAATGGTTTATTCTGATTATAAACGTTTGGCCCATTCTACGATGTGGTTGCGAATTTACAGTGTAAATTTGTAATATTTTAATGAATTCTGTGAATTATAAGAATTTAAATGAAGTATTATTCAATTAAATTACAATTAATATATCGTGTTCGGTTTGTTGTAACGAAGCTCTTGTTGTTCCAGTAAATAAAATGGGAACTACGCTTTTCCTCGTCGCAAAACGACGTAAGCTAGACCTGTTACGTAGAATTTAACAACCGAAAATTCTGTTTCTATTTCACGTTCCTAAGTAGAAATGAAATGTTTCTTTATTGATCAGAATGAAACACGTGCTGAACCCTAAATGTAGTATTGTGTTTAATTTTATTATTCTCTTGATGGAAGGCCCGTTTCAAATGATTCATATAGCCTAACACATAAAAGTATAGCCCTAAATTAAATGTATTTTTGCGGCAAGAATTTACAAAAATATTTATTAGGCCTAAATATACAGACAGTAACTCTAATGTAAGTCAACAAATATTCTAACGATATAATAAATTTAAAAACTTAAGTTGTCGTAACGAACGACGTTAAATAAAGAATGACGCTAAATCTGGATTTACTTCTTCCTTTATGATATGCTGTTACATAGACAAACATAGGCCTACGTCTACGTTTTCCTACTTGCACTTTTGAAACTAGTAATTTTATTTTTAATTTCCATGAAAATAAAAGTTAAATAAGTTCGCTTAAAAATACAAATTCTTGTGCGTTTTTTAATTCTGAGAGAAAATTAGGCTATATGCCTACAGAGTGTTTCAGGAAGTCTCTGCCATACTTAATAGGCACATTCCTCTCGACAGAATAATGAAGAAAGTTTACAGCCTATAATCATAGATTACGAAACGGCTTATTTTCTATTCATGGCCAACGAAGGTTTCCCCTTTTTTTGGCCTCAAAGGTAATACAATACGACACTGCAACTACGTGAAAGAAATCAAGGACACAAAGTTGACGATTTCAAATGTAATTTGGCCTAAAAGAATTTTAAAACCTTGGTTTGAAGGCCTGAAATTGAATGCTGTTATGACAAACCTACGAAAATTAGAAAAATTACCTGAAAATTTGCACTTTTTTGCATTTTTAGTAGATACATGTTTATTAAAATGCTTCAAAGGGACCCGGTTTCTCTCTAAATTTTGTAGAGGATTTAAGATGACTTGTCTAAATAATTGGCGCAGCTATAAATTCGCTGACTCCATTTAGAAATTGACATATATAAGGATTTTCATCTTAAATCCAATATTTAAAATAATTTTAACATTAAACATAATCGAAATCTAACTCAACCTAACCTTTTTGTACGCCGAAGAGTAATGAAATCGTACTACGGTCAAGAATGTAAGTTTTGGCCTTTCTAACCAATTTCCGAAGCATATATTAAATTTTAAAAACCGCAACATTTTATGGCATCGCCATACTACATCGTCAGTATGGTACAAATCGTGAACATTTCGAGATTTTCAACTATGGTAGTAGGCAGAAAATCTGTGGTCTTCTAAGATCTAGTCACGTCTTTTCTTTAGCTTGAAGATCCCAAATATTCATAATAGGAAACAAAATCAAAGGAAACACGAACAAAAACGGAGCCATGGCGCCTGTGATCATAACAGTTAGGTTTGTATGTAAGCTCTTAAATAATTGTGTTATGAAATTTTTAGTTTTAGTTTTGAAATAATTACTTTGTCTCTGCTGTATAAGTAGGAAAGAAAGTGTTTCTTGACCTAAGTTTATATAGGCCTAAATAAGTATTTTAAATTAATTTCATGAGAGGAATACGTCTTTGAAGCCTGGCAGAAAGTTTCTCAATCACCGTATAGGCCCACAAGTTAGTATAAGCTAATTATAAACAGGGTTATAAATATTTTTTAAATTCTTATGAACAACTGTGAAAATGTAAATTACGTAGGCAGTAAATACACAGTCTATGTGCTACAACAATAAATGAAACATTTTCATCTTAAGTAAATGAATAACTCTGAGTCGTTGAAAACCAAGTCAACAAACATTTTAAACAGTAGACTATAACAAATGACTAGTTTTGTTGTTTTGTATTTAGTGGAGCATTCTTTAAAACAATCAAATCCCTGGATCCCCACATTTCGTATCCCTATTTCGTGGCCTACAGTTTTGTCTTTTGTAGGCTATTCTTAGTTTACCACTTAACGTTTTGAAAAATATAGGCTACTACTAACAGCCCATAACTCGATGTGTTTTCTTGTTGTGAGTTATTAACCAATAGATACTATTACCGGTTTGTAAAAAAATTATTTTAATTTACAAATATAGATAAAAGTTGTTTTAAACATGCTCGAAGAAATATTTTTAACATAAGACATAAACAAGAGAATGATCTTCCAGAACGTCGTTTATTATTCTGTTCTATAGCGTCTATCCTAAATATCGGCTTACGTGATATCTAATATTTTTTGTTGCTTCGGCTGTCGCAGTGTCGCAAGTCCGTTGTTAGACCTGTTTCTTGCGAACAATCCACTTAGGCCTATACCTACAGAAAAAGATAAGATAGACTATTTTTTTTTTTTTTTTTTTTGGCGGTGAATATGAGGTTTTATTTCTTTAAAATGGAAAAGTTTCAGGAGAAGGATTCCAAATAATTGTATATTTAATAAATATGTCACGTTTCTTTTACTACTTATTCGCAATAAGAAAGCTAGTAGGATTAAATTCATATTTGCTCGAATTCAGTTGGTGTTGAATTCAGTGACTGTCGTGGCGTAGAGAATATTTTTATTATTATATACAGTTATTTGGAGCCTTCTAAAAATAAACTCGGAACGTTACACAATAAGGAGAATATTTGCCATTTAAGTTATTCTTTTTATCAGTACAAAATTTAAAAAAAAAACTTAATCGATGTAAGAATCCATGGTTACAAACGAAACAGCACTGTATTATTAATCTAATAATCAAACAAACAAAAATAGAAAGCATTCGAAAAATGTAAAGAAATTAATGCAGGTAATTTCCGTTTTGTTAATAAATTTAATATTTACAATGTCGTCAAAAAACTTCTTTTGTAATAACAGATTACATTTTATCTTTTAAATTTTGTATTGTTCCCGTTTTTAAGTACTTTATTTTCAAGTACGGGGTACATAATTAAATTATCATTATTGCAGCTTGAGTGTTTCATTAAATTATTGTTAATTAAAATTATGGGCAGTTAGTGATTAATACGCAATAATTCAAAAAGCTGAATATGTGGTATTAATTTTCTGAAAGTAATGACGGTAAGAACAAACGACCTGACTTCCCTCATGGACTCCAACGCTTCGTGCTTTTGTTATGAAAAACCAGACTCCGCAAGCGTTTTGGGTTTGGTCCCTCCCACAGAGCGAGCGGAAATAGCCGAGCGTCGCCGAAGCGCTCCCCCACTCCGATGTTTAGGGGCAACGACAGTCGCCGACCGTGAATGTCGAATACCAAAACCTCTCGTTTCTACACTTTAGTAGACTATTCGTAGGCTTATGTTCTCGTGTATAGAGAAAGTGAACTCAGAATAACGTTAAAAAGAAAATAGTAAATACAAATATATTACAAATTAGTGAACAAAAGTGCTTAATTATATCATTGAATATTTCAGTGGCAGTGTGTTGTTTTGTGTGATATATGAGTGTGTGAACATTCAGTGTTGGATTATTGGGGTATTTTGAAAATGTAAGTAAATTTTAAATTTGTTTATTCCATTATTTAAATTTTAAGTTTCAAATTTATGGTTAGTCTGGTGCTCAGCTGGCAATATATCACGATAATTTCAAGTAAAATTACCGTTACTTACGTTGCACGGTAATTTTTGTTACAACTGCTAAACACCATGTTTTATTTTTGATGGTTTCATAAACAGTTATGTTTTTGAGCGATTGGATTTTGTTCCTTTGTTACAAATAAAATAAATTGGAATTTGCGAGACGGTTAATTGGTGGATTCTTAGCGAGTACAGTTTCCCATTTTAAGAGTTGAGTTCTTTTTATGCGTTTAAAGAGTAAACATACTGTTTTACCAAACGCTAGACGCGGCGTAGTTTGTCAGAAATATTCATAAAAACATTATTTTAGTCAACACGTGTTTATGCTACCACAGTGTTTAAAATCAATATTTTTAACTGAATGTTAAAGCAAGTAGTAAAACGAATAGTGAAGTCACGTATTTAGAGGAATGTGTCGGTAACTAGAACGGTTTAGAGGAATGTGTCGGTAGCTAGAACGGTTGTCGAATTTCCAACTTGTTACGGCTCAGCCCCCACTATTTATTTTAAAATTGAAGTGAAGCTCGAAAATTGTTGCGTTTAGTTTGGTTGCCCTTTTAGGAATTTTAATTGCATTCGGTGGAGTAAGAAAAAAATAAGTATGCCTTATAAATACGGAAAAAACGTTTTTAGAGCGTTGAAAATTCGTCGTGGCCTCTTAGGCCTATTTGTATCAGAAAAATTATTCCCGGAACTTGACATTTCAGTTTTCGCATTGGGGTTAAAACAATTGGAACTTATATTAAAACAAAAGTTTTAAAGCTAGTTTTTCTCTGAGGAGCCCCTACCGATGTTGAATGATAAATAAATCTGCCACAAAATCTTAATCACTGCGTTGTCACGCGTTACTGGTCAGATCAGTAAATTTCTTTATTTCTCATTGAACGTTTTACTTACCGCAACGAATATCGTAAGGTTTGTTAATTAAATTGCCAAAAAATGAACGAGTTCGTTTCATTTAATTTAACTTTGATGTCTCTTTAAGGCTTAAATTTTAACAACGTGGTATAAGGTTCAACAGTATAATGTGGCGCGGGCGGCGCAACAGATCTTTCCGCCGGCTTCCTCAGCATACCGTGTCGGTTTCAGTAAACGGCGCGGTTTTGGATCCGCGTTATGTGTAATTTTTAAATAAGAAACGTTTTACAGTATTTGTTACTACTCAGTTCCGGGGCTAAAATTAGATTTTAATTTTTTTTGCGTTTAAAAGTCATAAATAGTCTACATATTGCGCAATCGTAATCCGGTCCGAGCGTATTACAATAAAAATTTCTGTAAGACAAGAACTAAGAGTCTAGTTTTCCGTAATAGAGCTACACAGAACAGAGTACATTATTTATAGGTGAACTTTTACGTTAAACACAAAAAAACGTTCGCAGCGGAAATAAATACAAAAAACTGAAACGTTCTAGAATTCGATAAACGAAAATAAAAGAAAAAGTGGGTAAAGAGCTCGTCTGCCTACATGTATACAATAAATTATACGTATGTATAATAAATATTTGCGTGTATACAATACTACATGTATACAATAAATATTTGCGTATTTCTAAATTTGTAAAGGATCTAAACTTTTCAAAATTTTGTGCGCATTGGGTAAGGAGTAAATCTTGTTTATTTAATAGCCGAAATTTCTTTAATTATGACCGATATGTAAACGTAAAAACTGAAACAGAAAAAATTGAAGCCATGCGATTTTTCTTCTTAAATAAATTCCAGAGTTGCATATAGAGAAATTATAACATCATTGGCATATGATGGAAATTAATTTTATTTGTACCCGCAAAATGTTGGTTAATTGTGCAGCTGCAATATATTTATTACAAATATATTTAGATTACGTGTACTACCTTTAATACCTCTAGTAGGCTTATATTGTATATATCAAGTCGATTAAAAGTGTTAAAATAAAATTTGTGTAATATTTGGCAGTTAGGGAGCATTAATTTAAAAGAGTAACGAATTGTGCAATAATAATTCTACATTAAAAGTTACCAAGCTGTGGTGTAGTATTATTTTGATGATCAAGATTACAGTACGACATTGCCTTCGTGAATATTACAGAGGCCTAAGAGTTCAAGTGTGATGAGGATCGTCACTTTAATGTTTACAGTGGCTTCGATCATTTACACCAGCTTTTTTATTAGGCACTACGCGTGTTTTTACTTTGCCTAATAGTGTTAAAGATTTTTTTTATTTAAAGTTGAAATGCTTGTCGTATAATAAACAGGCTGTTCAAAGTTCAGTACCCTATTCTTTTTATGTATCACTGATAGTCATGTGGAATGTATTTTGTTGAGTAGTATTATTAGGCCTTCAATTGTAATGAGCTAACAAACTCTTGAGTAAAACGCTTGAGCCATCGATATCCGCTAGCTATAAAACGATTCAGTTTTTTTTTACGTTAGTTTCATTCTAAACAACATCTAAATTCCAATAAAATCTGGTATGCATCTTCAACTTTGTACATTTGCCATCTCTCTTCAGCAGTCTGCCACTCAAACCTGTATGTAGGCCTGTTTATGAAGTTTTCTTTAGACTTATTTTACAGTTATCTTGTGTATGCTGTTTTTGTAATTTTAGTAATGAAAAATGTTTAGCCGACACGTTTATTACTATTTCTTCCAAAACACGTGTTTTGCAGCTATATAGGCCTAAATGTAACTTTTACCTGTACCAGGCGCAAATTATGCAATTGAAAATATTTTTTATGTTACAACTATTGGTGGTTCCTGAACTTCTAACTTAAAAAATAAAATAGTTTTTGGCCAGATTGAACGGTCTTTAGAGTAGCGTTTTGATAGAAAGTATCTTGGCATTTTTAACGTTAAAGTTAAGTTGTAACCTATTATTAAATCTTCCTTTTTTCTAAGACGACTATGAAAATAAAATTTGTGTAATAAATCACAATTAATTTATCATTTACGTTAGCTATGGTAATATTATAAAAAGCAATAAATTATATTAAATAGATACAATAATGTAAAATTATAGTCGGTTAAGTAATAAATTTATGATTATAAAATATAAGTAATTACTTTGTTTATCCTTGGTTCAGAACATTTCTTCAATATTAACGTCATGGATTGTCAGGGTTTTTATTTTTTGTATCCTAAGTATTTCACAGAGTTTCAGTCGGCAGTCTTAATGCACGCAAAACCACGACGAGGAGTAATTTTATTGTTAATTAATAAAATAATAATTTTGAGTTAATAGGTTTTAATTTTAATCTCCTGAACTTCCGCCAACTTGAAGAAATAATTGACTTTAATTATTATTATTTAACAAAATGTTTTAATTGCTGTTTCACGATGGCGGAAGTCGGGATATTACACTATAACTTGTGATACTAACATTTACTGAATGTTAGGTTTAAAAATCCTAATAATTTCGAAACAATATTTTTTTTAAGTTGTGTAATAATTATCTAAATAAAATCCGACGTCGTTTCTTTCACATAGTGTTATTTTGATTCTTTTTTTTTTGTATTATTTTAAGAACGGATTTCAGAAAATAATCTGATGTACTTTCAGAATACTTTTGACGTACTAAATATATACTGAAATAGTTACCAAATAAAATTTTCGTCGTGGCTGGACGCGATGGTTTAATATTGTCCCGAGAAATGTACTGAGTTTTATTTAATTGTTAACTTGTTAGCCGTTAAAAATTAAAACCACGAATAAATGTTGTGGAAGGATAAAAATGGCATTAACCTCCCAGCAAACGTTTATGCGCTGTGTAAGATATTAAAAACAGCAACATAATATTAGTGACGTAATGTTTATCGCTATGTAACGATTTTGTTTATCGTATCGTTCGTCACGTAGCATTGAAATTGTTTACGGACCGTTTTCACAGATATGTTGAGCTTTACAGACTACGGTCAGACTGTATATTATGAATTATTTAGACGCGGAATAGGGCCTACAAACATACAGATATACTGGCGCGAGTTCAGATATATCGTTCGGCGTTTCATGCACACGCCACCACGCATTTACCGAGTTTTTTCACGAGTTTTCTTGGCGATGGTGCGTGCGTTGGTCTCAACACTAAAACATCGAGACGGGAGAACTGGTTAATTTTCCCCGAACAGTCGTATTTCTGACAGTTGAGGAGATCACCCTTTTCATTTCAAGGTTCACCTGCTTTCATGTTTGTTGGATGATTGGGAAAGCGGCATACAATGTGCTGGAGTGTTTCAGCCAAAAAAACACTCTTTTGTGAGATGGTTACTGCTACTGTATCTTCTTTCTCATCGATTGCATCATGAAACATCGTAATCGCAAATAGTTTATAGGGATCCTTTGTTGTTTTTTGTATCGGCCATCTAAGGACTACATGCCAATTTCGATTCTTTATTCTCTGTTTTCTTGTTCTCCAATATTCTTTCATCTTTTCACTGTGTCTCTTCTTCCTGTCATCAGTCCACTTAGGTATAGAGCTTGCGTTTTTTCTCCCCTACCCTGGACTCCTTCCATTTTTAACACTTTTGCCCGAAAAACTTCTCTTTCAATTGCTTCTTCTGCGTGTATATTATTTTTTCCTAAAGCCTTTTGGACTTCTTTAATCCAACTTGATGTTGACTTCTTCCCCCACAGATATTTGAAGATCTGCTTTGTTTAACTTATTGTCGTCCATTTTATATAAATGTCCAAAAAATAATAATCTTTTTCTCATTGTTTCTGGTATATTTTCTATACTTTGATATATTTTATCATTACTTCTTAATTTACAACCTTCTGAAGTTTTTCGTGGGCCTAATAATAGGGATCCTTTATTGCATTTTCTTTTTTTTCTAATGAACTACTTCCAGAAAGTGTGTATAGCGTCTGCAATTCTGGGTACATAGTAGGCCTACCATTCCGTAGTTAGATTCTAGTAACTTTAGTCTTAAGACAAATTTAATTTTCTTTCAAGCCGATGTAAATTTGTAAAATAAAACTGTCGATATAGTACGTGTTGTATTTAGACGTTTGGAAAATGTAATTGGAGTAACCAATACAAGAATACAGATTTTTACACGCTCTTTGCTAACTTATTTGAAATTTCATTCATCGACTTCAAGGAAATATATAGACCGTGGTTCGCGTTGTGGAAAAAATTTAATTTTTCTGAATTTTTTCTAAGTTTTTGAATTTTTCTGTCGCTCAGGTCGCAAACGATCACAGTGGAACAATAAGCATGTATATATGTAAGCTTATTAAATAAAACATCGTTCAAGCCCGAGTCGTTTTGCAGTTTAACAAGTGTCATTTTATAAATACTATTTATTTGTTTATTACTATAAATGTAAAATATTTCAGCAAGAAATTTTATATTTAATAAAATTGTTTGTGTATTTCTGTAGTTTAGGCAACGTACAATTTTATTTACAGAAATTAAACTCAAATAACAAAATTTTCATTGGTTTAAAAATAAAATCGATAAATTTCTCATTTTCATGTTAAGAGAAAAAGTAGTCATTTTTATGTATTAAAATTTAATTTTTTTAATTACAATAATTAATTTGTTAACGCTATGTGTGCCACCAATATACACGTAAGAATTATATATTTTTATTCTGTTCAAAATTTTAATTCTAAGAAAGCTCTGACGGTGTGGGACGGAAGGCGATTCAATGAAGCGTGCTTGTTAGCAAGGAACTAAAATAAATACTTGCGTTTGGTAGCTTTAAAATAAAATTTAAAAGAAATGTATAACGCAGAAAATAGTCGTGTAATTATTGAGTACATCAAATTATTTATTTATATCAGACATATCGTGTACCGGTACTTGATGTTTTAATTAAAAAGTATTATCAGCGGGTTTTTTAGGAATGAAGATATTTGTAAAAAAAAAAAGGATTTTGTAACTCAGTTTTCCATTTTTCTAAGTCCGATAAGCGTTTTTTTTTTTTAAATATTAAAGTACTGTTAACTTCACTGCTGAAAATTGTTTATATTTTACAATTATTGTAGTAAAATCATTTTAGTAAAATTTTTGCGTAGTAAAATAGTCATATTTCAGTCCGAGATTTTTGCGGGGTTGCAATTTTCAACAGCACTTTCGTTTGACAGTCCTGTTTTGTCGGAATTATTCTTACTAACCCAAACGTTTCGCCCGTTTCATCGTGTTGGATCCTCAGTGACATGAAGAACCTAATTGACTGAATTTGACCTTTCTCACTGAGGATTCTAGGCCGTAGTGTGCGATAAGTTAACTGTTAATAATAATATAACAATAATAAGGAATAATAAAAATAAGATTTAGTTGTCAAGCGAGAAAAGCGTTACATAATAATATTAACTCTGTATGTTGGTATAGTATAACTTAATATAGTATAATATTAATAGGATAATTACCACCACCTTACAATATGAGTTTGCTAGGCATCCTAAGTAGTAGATTATAGCATTATAGTGTCAACCGATTACTTAAACACAAAATAGCATTGCCTTATCTATCAAATTTACTTTGTGTGTGTATAGTATAACCGTATTATATATAATAATTAATCAAGAGGCCAAATTTTTTGTCGTGTATTATATTTGTTCGTATAGTAGATAATACGACTTCCAGTTTTCTTATCCAGAAAAATATTCGTGTATTGAAGAGACGTTTTCTCTAAACCGAAACCTTTTACGTAATCTATTTGTACCATAATTTTAAGAATAAAGAAAGTAATTTATTCCAGTGAACGTGGAATAATTTAGTCCTTTGACGATGAACCATTTTAAAATGTATCAGGTATTGTAAAAAATATAGGCCTACTTCATTTTCGATCAAGAAAATTGGAGTTTATGTTTAAAAGATTTACTCATATTTAATGCTTAAATTACGTAGCATCAGTATTTGTAATAGGCCTAAATTTTACACAAATCAGACAGATTCATTTAATGTTGAAATGCTTTTTGCCACATATGAATTAATCTAATTTAACTACTCACTGCGGGAATATAACAGATATCAGTTCCAACGTTCACAACGTTAAGGTGTATTAACGGTGTACAAAATAGGCACAAGATAAATGCATGAGAAAATACACAGACAAAATTACAGTACTACGCTAATTAAAGAACAGATTCATGTAAACACAAACAAGATAATTTATTAATAATAATTTTAGTCGATAAAAACGCGAACCTTGAAGTTTTCAATCGTGGCCGTCAAGACAGGCGATTACCCAAACAAACAATACAGTAACCGAAATAACTTCAAACTAATAAATACAAATAAACTTTTCGTAATACGACTGATGATGCAGTTATATTAAAGTGTGAAACCTATGTGAGACCAAACATATTTCGTAAGAAATTGATAGTTATCGTGAATATTAAATAATTTAATTGTAATTATATTTGATAATAATAAGGTTTGCATTTTCCTTGCTAGTGTGTTTATTTTAAATTGGGACACGTTATTATTACGAGAAAGCATTTTATTGTTCAATATCGTTAATTATTTTCGTTAGAAACTAATTACTACATACATAACTATATGCGATGTAATACGTTTAATACGATTTTATTATTTTCTCCCAAAAGACTACTTGCAGTCAGATAAGATAATCAAAGGCAAAAAAAAGTTAAAATAAAATAAAAGACACATTATCCTGAAATATATTTCTCTGAATCGTTAAAATAGAAAATTGTGATAATGTTAGTTATCAGAAGCTAAGTGAATATGAAAGAAAGCTAGCCTATTTTAAGTAACTCAGAATAGTTACTTTAAAAAGAAAAGTGTGATAATGTTAGTTATCGAAATCTAAGTGAATATGCATAATATTAAAAGTTGTAATACGGAGCATGAAGAGATTTTATACAATAGGCCTTTCAACGTAGACAACGCTATTTCCGTTCCGCTATTTCAAATTGTAAACCTAGCTTTACTAAAGTACGTTTGATGCTGAAAAAAACTGGGTTTTCTCCTGTACACCGACAGATGAGATAGCAAAAATGTTTCAAACGGCCTATATTTTGAAACTAGCAAACTGAATTTTCTTTTTTCAAAATTTATACGATACACAAAGCTGATTTCTTTAATATATTTTAATGCCTGTGTGCGCGCGCGCGTCCATAGAAGTTGAAGAACGTCGTAGAACTAGCCGACAGAAACAGACAAGAAAAGGATCGGTTTTGTGTAAAATGTGTTGTAATTCGTGCAGACTTACTTCAAGTATATTATAACTCCTTCACGAAATACAGAAAGCAATAGGCCTACACTTAATTTGGTGTATTTCTGTCAAGTTGTTCTAACTTATGACTCAACAAATGAACGTGTTTTCTTTTGTGGAACTGACTGTAGTTTAATATAAATAAATAATTTTACTATCGTTACTACTCATTTTTAAATGATGGAAAATATTTCCGTGAGTAGTAACTTCATTGGGTCCCATTTCAGTTACATAAACATTTCGGTAGTTCTATGTTGACGGAGAGACTACGGATTTCGTTAAACTGAGCGCTAGCCTGTATATAACTGTATGAACTTTGTACTGTATACACTGTAATATTGAATCAATTGCTTTCACAGAGTATTCATTATTTAAATGTATATTTAAACGCTGTATTCATTATCCCGACTATACCAAAAGTACTTTAAAATTTTGTTTAGTTACTCTAATTCGTTGTGCCATTGACAGTCATTAACGATTTCTATGCTAATAATTCCTATTTTGCCAGTTACCTCCCGTAAAACGGAATGTGTTCAGTGTGGTTTGTTGGCGTAACTTTCGGATACGATTAAAAAAAAAAATAGTTTACAGGAAAACATGCGCGCGTAAGACGAGAAGAAGGTTTGTTCAGCCAGTCAGTTTGTTTTGGGACCGGCTTAAAAAAAAATGTAAACATTAAAGCGATCGATTATTACGTTAACAAAATTAACGAAGTAAACTAGTGGACCTACATTGAAAAACAACAACCTAAATTTGCAGTTACAAACGTGTTTATTCTTCTCAAGGAATTAAGTTCTTGGTTAATACCGGTAAGGGTGAAGTCTATACTTATTAAAAATCTCCTTCTCTGCCCTGAGAAACGCTCATGGCGTGTTGATGGGGGTGTGAGAGGAGTGGGTGAGAGATGTGTAGTAAAACTGTTGGAAAGAAAGTAAAGTGTAGGCGTATAGACCGATTTTGTTTCCCGAAGTAGACCTTACAGGGAGATACGATTGAATATAAAGACGGTCGCGTTGCGCTCCGCACCGAAAACCGTGAGGTAGGCCGGCTAGAACTTTTTTTAAGCTGTGGTTGATCAAGGGAAATAAGCGAACAACAGGTGCGGTTGTTCCTCCTTCGTTATGAAAGTGTCCAAACACTTTATTGTGTGTGTGTGTGTGTGGGGGGGGGGATGTTTCGATGCAAACATAAGCGCTAGGGGAATACATTATTTACACTGAAAAAACTGAATATTCGGAAATTACACTATTAATGTTATTTAATGCGCGGTCCCGCTCAGCAAATTTGGTTATAAATTCGAATAAAATTTTAGCACAAGAAAAACGCTTTTTATTGTCTTACAGATTTGTCAATTAATTAAAAGTATCCCTGTCTATAATAAGCGTTTCGGCGTTATCAGTGCTTGTCTCAGTGCAACGAATAATTACAAAATTTTTGTCAGAAATCTGTTTAAATACGGTTCCTACCGATTTTAGCAATTTCTTAAAATGTCTGTTGTAGGCATATTTAATAAAATTGTATTACAAAGAATCCTGTATACCTATCCTTTGCCACATGAATATGGTAAACGGTAAAACAAGAAATACTCGTATTTGTCGTTTAATTCAGTTTTAAAATGTCTAGGAAAATATCAAAATTTTCTTTTTAAAATTGTTATGCTCTTGATAATAGTACATTATACGATAAATACGCCTGTATGATTAATCTAAGTGCTGTGATTTTATATTCGTATGAGATTAGGCCTATGCACAAATGCAGAACACTATGGGCGCCGAGCCGACGCGGCTAATGACGATTTACTACTCTTCAATTTTTCTAATCATTAGGTCAACTTAAATAAGACAGTGGTGCAATCAGGTTTTTCTAACGACTAATTACACAAGAATTAATGTAGTTCATTCATTAATTTCTCTACAAAGGCTGGAACATGTTTCTACATGTTACGTGTATGCGTTTTTGTTTGAGGCGTTTTGTTTAATAAGAACACGGTCACGGGACGGTTGCCGACCACGGGAACGTTGCTTTAAAAAATGTCCAAAAATTGCTCAACTCTTTTGTCGCTGTTACCGTTTAACGATATTGGGAATCTTCTGTTATATGGATCAGTCGACGAACTAATCGACGTTCAAATTTTTGTCGAAAAAATACGTAATCAAGGAATCGTGTAACCGTACAATCGAATACTCCAAACAAAAAGAATCGTAGTATGTTCAAAACACGTTATTTTCAAAACAGCTCTTCATTTGTTTGTTGGCCCTGACCACGCTTCGACTCCGTATCACATCTGCCCATTTCAAAACACACAATTGTTTTCCGACAGTGTCAACTGCTGCACGTAGTGCGATGCTAAAAGTAAAGCATTCAACTGTTCTATGTTCAGTGTTCAAGTTAAGACGTTAACGTTACATCGAAAGCAGTAAATATCTGGAACACGTAACGGAGAACTCAAAGTCAAAATAATCAAGTGTTAAGCTGATTAACAACACTGGTTCGGTAATGCAGTTAACATTTTATAAGGTAATAGCTGTTTCAGTCCTCTATGGGTGTGACATTAACAAAACAACAGAAAAAAAAGGATAGAAGCCTATGAAATGAGACGTTCGAGAGCTATTTCCGGATATATTGAGCGCTATCTAGATCAAGTAACAGATTTATTCGAAAAGATTTGACGTAGTTAAAATAAACACTGAGACTCAAAGCCAGTAATGGACTAAATGTAGGGCCCACGTTGATCTTATTGAGGATTCTCGAATTCCGAAGTTCATTAGGAATCATAAGCCTAAGAGAGGCAGAAGGCGCATAGGGTTTACAAGCAAAAAGTATGGAAATGGATAGTGAAGGCGCAACAAGTCACTAACGGTTTAAGCCTTGAAGTTAGTGAGTAAGATGAACAATCAAGGGCTGAAGAATAGCGGGAGTAGCGAGGTAAGTGGATTACAATGAAGAATAAAGTCAGAGTTGGTGAAACACTGATATAAGGCAGCCGCTCGTATAGGATCTAATACAGAGAAAACTTGAAAAACTTAATTTCAAAAGCTGAAGGAGTGCAACTGATGTTCTCAGTGGACAGCATTACCAACGAAATTGTTAAAGGGTAATTGTGTAGAAGCTATCATCGAGGAGAAGTTAGGAATGATTAATTTGCAAAAAATTCTCTCGAGCGAGGGAACCGTGAGAAAGGAGTAAAAGAGGTGGCCAAGAACATTTTTGTGGAAAAAGGGATTAGGAGAAACCCGTCGGTGCTAGAAATACTGATGGATCAGAATTTCTACAAAGCAATTAAAGGCGTTTGGTAACAACGATACGTTGTAGATGATACAAGTATGGTAGCTCCCGGCAAAGAATTTCTTTCACATTCATAAAACATTCTTGTGAATTAAGTTCTATCAAACGTGGCAACCGACATTTTTAATCGTATGTTGCATTTTCTCCAGTTCGTAAATACAGTACCCCTACATCCGGCGCTTATGATTTTTTTTTAATCAATATAGATATAAATTAATATATATATTTCACGATAGCGTGGTGTATCGCAAAGCTAGCAAAAGTCGTAACCTCGATCACGACGTAGACGAATGCACTATCTGTTGCTATTTTCGTTTTCGCCGCCACCTTTTTGCCTGCCGCCAGATTTCGGAATAATTAATTTTTTGTTTATAAAACCTTATTAAATTTGTTTACACTGTTTTTTTTTTCTTCATCGGGAAACCAGTATCGACCAGCAAATTTGTAGGCTGAACATCGTCTGTGTAGATTAGTGAATCTACCTGTACGTTAGCCAGTTTCGTAGAACGGGCAAAACGTCTGCTACTACTCTTGCCTTCATCATAATCCTCTTCATCGTCATCGTCATTATGATTGTCTCCTTCCAGCAGAACATTAGTCCTTGTGAGGACTGCAGCACCTAACGACGGTGAGGGTAATGATTGAATTCACCCGAATTTCTTCAGCGCTCGGTATAAAAATCGCCATGCAGCCAACGAACCGAATGCGTATATAGTCGTTCCCTTATTTTGCTAGCGGTGAGAGCTTCCTTCTAGTAGCGAGTGTGATTACTATCTAGAAGTACATATCATCAGACGAAAGTTTATTATAATTCCAAATACCTCGTATAATGTTATCAATAAGAAAATTGTTCTTCTACGATGCCAAGACAGTGGCGTATCTACAATTTGGCCTTGGGGAGGAAGTCCGGGATCGGGTCGCCTTCGTACAAAAGAAGAAATAAGTTAAGACTAATCAACATTAATATCTTTAAAGTGGGTGAAATCAGTCTCATTAAAGTAAACGGTAATAAAACAATAAAAATACGCGTTATTATTGAAGCATTGTTTACAGGATATTTATTGATTGAAATTGATTTTCCTACAGCCTATTTCATATTTGAAACGTATACGGTGATGCTGTGTAATAAACCTGTTTGTATATTTAAAAAGAGTTACTATTATATTAGCGTACACAAATGAAAAAATAATAAAACAGCCTAAAAATTAGGAGATTAAAAAAGTTCGTCAACTTTTTCGACCTTCTGGGTGGAGGGGGTCCCGTGCCAAGAAGAAGAAAACTGTTGGTCGGTGACAATTTTTAAAAACAGGGAACGGTGTAGAATGACAGGCTTACCGCATGGTCTAACGGTCAATGTTGTTTTCGAAACTTCCTGCGATTTTGAGTAGTTTACTGAATCAGAATCAGAGTGATCCGAAAATTGCAAAGATTGCAGAACAAAACTCCGTATACAGTATCAACAGTGTTCTGCCGAACCAATAAGCAAACCTTGGCGAAGGCGAATGTGTTCGCTATATATTGAGAGCTAATTCGTTTATTGTGTGTAGAAATATAGGATAGGGACACGTCGGTTGACAAAACTGCATCTAGTAGTGTTAGTCAACTTGTAGTTCACCAAATAGGCGCTGGCTTCCCTCACAAGACTGTTTCTCTTTGCCCTGTTAGATGGCTTAGGCCCACACTCATTCACTCTCGCTGTTCTAGTATCTTTCTCCAAAATAACCTCTTCAAAAAAAGGTAAAGATAAAACCAGAGAAAATAAAAACACGTTCGTGGAACAGCGAGCGAAGCGAAGAAAGTGATGAAGAGCCACCGATTGAAAGAACAACGAGACTAGAAACTGGAGACAATAAAAGTTTAATGCAAAATACCCGCTCGGACGGCGTAAGTTAACTCGCGCTGACACACACACACATGCGCAAGTATGTTCTGTAGGTTTCCGGTGTCGGCTTCTGTAGGTTTGAGTGCATCGGCTTTCGTCTTCACTCGATTGGCGTCGGCAGTATATAATCGGACGTGAAACATTAACAAAAAACAAACTAATAAAGACGGCAGTGTGAAGCGTGGCGTTCGATTCTCTAGGTAGCAGGTAACATCTGGGTTTTCTCACCTCTTGCGAGGGGGAAGGAAAAGGTAAACGTAGCTGTAGTTACCCTTTGGCATCTTTTGGCTTGTCGTGTAATCTGTAGCCACGTGTAGTGCGGCTGCCTTTACTTGGAATTTTATGTAGTAGACTTAGAAATAATTATAGTGAAATCGTTAATAGTACCGTAACAAAATTGTAGATAGGTATCGTAGGACGTACTGAATTTACATATAGGAGAATCTTAAGAAATTTGGAAAACTAACATAATATAATAAGTTTGGAGGAAAGTCAGCGTCTGTGAGGATTATCACTGAACGACTCTATGGTTATGCCGAAAAAGGTCATTGGCATAAATATCTACTGAATATTTTGCTGAAACACTTAGACATATATTACTGTTAGCAGTCCGTTTATTCTTCCGTCTACTGCAGCATGATATCATTGAAGGAAGGCCGGAGGGTGTGCAGAAAGAATTCACTTGTTGGATGATTTAAAGGAACTGAAGGAGGAAGCCAACGGCACGGCAAGGTGGAAAGCAAAATTCGCAGCCCAAATCAGATGACCTGCCACCACGAAGAACATTTAATAATAATAATAATTTACCGGTTTCGTCTCATCACCTTTTTGATTGCGATTTTGTTTAGACTTCCATACTAAAAATTCATGAAAATCCCACGTAAAAACGTCGGTGGTCTAAAAGCGCGTTTTGACTTTGCTGTGCTATCATAAGTTTATATAAGTTGATATAGTGGTCGTAACTAAACCTTCCCTCCTATAAGAAGGGATGTAGGAAGACCGAGAAAGAAATGGATCTGATAATGTGAAGTTGGAACAGCCACATTGCCTAATCCCTGAAGTGTAGAAGAAGAAAAGAAGAAGATCGTAAGTTTACCGCCTCGATAATGCAGCTGCTGATGTGAACAGCAGCGATTTGGGTTATGTAAGCTACTCATAGCCCTTCCGCTTCGCGGCATAACCAGTCAGAAGACGCAGATATTTTCTGGTCTGCAGAAGGCACAGTAAAAACAGCCTTAAAAAACGTAGTAAAGTAATGGGTTCAAGTCATAGGCCACGGTTGCTGTGCCTGGAATATATTAACAAAAAAAATGCTAAATCTCTGAAACTTCCTTTTCTTCCAGATTTTCAGCCAGGCGTACTCCACTGATTCGGGTTCGTACGCGGATTTTGTTTCGAAGAAAACCGTAGCGTCAAACTATTCGTCATTTAACATGAGAAGTGAAAATTGTTGGAATTGTGGAAAAACTGCGACATTCAGCAAAACAAACGTTTAGTGCTTAAACAATACTTAACATCTGTTATCGTAAATGTGATCGCAAAACATTAAAAATATTCTCGAGATTCCGGCGAACGGTTGAAACATCTGACAATCGTCTGTCACAAATATTCCGTGGATGTGGATGCAGTTATTCTGCTGCACTGGATCGCGCGTCTAGAAAAGATCTGTGTACTGTTTATTATTCTTATTTATATCGCTTAATAATTTTAACAAACAGATCTATACACCGTAGATGATATTCGTGTAGGTTTTGCACGGGAAATCGTTTTGATGATTTCAGCAGATAGTCCCTTTGTACGGTACATATTATTTCTATTTTTCCTCAAATTTAATGTATTTTCATTAATGGAAAGTTAGGCATGTATATACAAAACACTATCATTATCAATTAACAGTTTACCAGTCAGATTAATTTTGTTCCTAGTTTTCGTAATTTCTAACTGTGTCCCTAGCGTTATGGATAATCCGCCACTGGTTGTTGCCGAACCTAAATAAGTTTGTGGTGGTTGTGAGGGTGCAAACGTCGAAACCCCACGTCCAGTGCAAAGCAATGAGTGAGTGTCGTGGTTGTGAGGGTGCAAACGTCGAAACCCCACGTCCAGTGCAAAGCAATGAGTGAGTGTCGTGGTTGTGAGGGTGCAAACGTCGAAACCCCACGTCCAGTGCAAAGCAATGAGTGAGATTTTAGCAACAACGTGACGGCAGTATCTCTTTTTACTTGCTACGTAATAAATTTATTATACCGTTACTTTTTTTAGTATAATTACCAACGTAAATTTTAACACTTTTCAGACATAGGCCTGAGAGTGTTAAAATGGTGCCTGCAGTTCAGCATATTTTAGTATCGGGCCGTCATTGTCTGTAGATAAACCCACAGCACATCAAAATATTGATCTTCAGATGCACTTAAATACACATGATTCGGACTACTACTTGACAGAAACCGGTCGTGGCTCCGAACCGAGCAGTAAAAACATTCTTGTCGATAGTTGTGAAAAATTTTTAAAATTGTGAAATCTGAGCGTTCTCACTTTGCAGTAGACAAAACATAGCAAAATAGCAAAATTTTCGCGCCTAATAATGTCTGTCGTTATTCTGCATTCGACATTTAAAACAGCGAGTTTTTTATAAACGGTGCTTTATCGTTTTTTCCGCGTTTCTATCGAAATGATTCTTATCGGGCCTAAGCTACACATAATATGTACGTGACCGACATTATGTTTAAGGATTTGCTTAGTTAAGCGCGCGCCATTCGTTTAGTAAAGATATGATTCCCCGTTTCGTTCGATACTATCATCTTTAGAATATATATTAAGTTTATTCCCTGTATCTTCACTATACGCGATCTCGCGTAGTGCAGCCCTTTCGGGTCGTAAAAATCGCATTTCACCGTCTCGTATTCTGGAACTGTGCTCAATAAATTTCGTCCGAGAGCCCTTGTTCCCCTTTTCACATACATTTATATTGTAACTGCCACCACCTGCTTCTTATCTCAGGCATGCATTACTTTTCATTTTAAGTTTGCCCAATTATATTCAGACTTGAATTTGTAAATTTTATTTTCTCGATCCAAAATATAACTTATAATTTACCAAGTAACTAAAACGAGATTAGCGTTTGCTCATTGATCATTTTCTATCTTAACGATGCTCTGTT
Organism: Magicicada septendecula; assembly: GCA_034769895.1. Lineage (NCBI taxonomy): Eukaryota > Metazoa > Arthropoda > Insecta > Hemiptera > Cicadidae > Magicicada > Magicicada septendecula. The sequence continues at coordinate 177,080,269 of CM068374.1, forward strand.
CTGTTTATTTATTGTTGTTAGCCGTCGTTATATATTCTTATATAAAATATGCCATTTGCCATTTCTCTATAAGCATTTAATCTATACCACCCTTTTTCGATTTAATGTATACTTTAGTGTATACCGTGTGTAATCCATACGGTAGCGCCGTGAAAATGGTTTAACAGTAGAAACGCGTCGTCAGAATTGAAAATTTCCAATGGTACAACTGTTTTAACATTTTCCGATGCGTTTTAGTTGTAGTTCATCGTCAGCTTAAGGTAAAGCAAATACACATTCTGTATACATCAAACTGACCTCTCCACTACCAGTTTAGAAGGTTTGAAAGAAAAAGCTTGAGAAGGATATTTGGTGCGATTGAAAAAGGAGATACTTGGAGAATAAGAAAAAAATGAAGAAATAAACAGTCTTATTGAAGGGAAAGATACGGTAAAGTTTGTCAAAGCGCAGAATAAGATGGCTGGGTCATTGAAAGAATAGAGGATACAAGAATGGTTAAGAATGTCTGGAAGGGGAGATTATATGGAAGGAGAAGGGAGGGGTCGTCGACCAAGGAAAGTATGATCGACGACACGTCACTAGAGGTCTTGTTACGATGGGTATAAGAAGGTGAAAAAGATTGGCGAACGCTAGAGGCGAGTGGAGGACGATTGTTGCGAGGGCCAAGGTCCCCACGGGTTTTGAAATCAAATGAAAGATCTCTCCATTACTTCGAGGTCACGCGATAGTTTCACCCCAAACGGGGTGCGCAGCTATATGAAGGCATGACAGAATTGAGTTAGTATCTAAATTTGCTCAAAGTGTTGGTGAGTAGGCCTATAGCGTTTAGACCGTTTTCATGCTGAGCGTTTTGATGTGATAGTGCGTTCTATGAACAGAAAGGCTGTCCCGTTAGTAAAATGACATGAGGATATCTTGTCCAGTAACTACGGTTTTATCACCTTCATTGAAACCGACCCGTCGTACATATCGTCGTCATTCTGCTGTCACCATAAGCCTCTGTTTAAAAGTGATACAGGAACACGTCAACAACGCGACTGTATGGGTGAAACTAAAAAATTAATTACCACCGAAACAGTTGCTATAATAGCCGACGTAACCGGTTTAAATGAGCGAGTAGTACCCCTGGCATGTATATTCCCAGATTCCGCTTCAGATTGAAAGTACTTAATTCATCCTAATATCCTCGTCTTTTTACGGTCTAGTAAGACGAACCTGGCTCCCCAGCGGAAAAATTTATTTCCGCTGCTTCAGATTTTTCGGTCCATTTACCGTGAAAATAAAATATTCATACGCCTTGTAAACGACCTTTTCCTGAATTTTTTGAAACACCAAATTGGGGCGTCGTTTTCTGTTTTAAAGTTCGGTCGATATAAAATTAAAAAACAAACAAACAAGAAGCTGTACCGAGTAAAATGTCACAAATTTGCGCCCAAATTATTGGACTAATTGTGTTTGGAAAACCCTGTATTATATTCAAATGTTTAGCAGATCGTCGAAAAAAAATTTTTTTTAAACTGAATTTCTAATAACGGCTTATTCGTAATTAATTTACTTTCTGAATATTGTAGTTAGACAAGAATGTAACAGGTAACATTAGCTTGAATTATATAATACTGATAATGAGCATTTAATATCAATAATAATTTACTCTTAATATTAATTATAATATCAATATTAATGTTGTATTAGAATCTTAATATTCATAGAACTTAACAGTAAAAATAGTAAACTCGCACTGAAAGTTTGTTGTTTAGGCATTTAATGTATTATTATTATGGTTGTGTTAGTGTTGTTGTTATTATGATTGTACGCAATTTTCCTTACAATAGGTTTTTATTCCAGTTAATGTAAATGTACATAATTTGCGGAAAGTATATATGTTTAATGAAATTAGTACTAAATATTGTTTGAATTCATATACCTTGCCAGGTAATCAATAGAGTAGGCCATAAATTGCTTTAAAAAATGCGTAAAAAAATTTAAAAAAACTTATTTTGCAAGAAAAATGCAGTCCAATTATTGATTTGTATTTAACTTTAACAGTATTTATCTAAACTTCTAATAGTACTGCGATTTAATTTTATTATTAAAATTACGTTGCAGATTATTCACATTTTACATTTAGGGAAGTAAATTTTGTTTAATCCTAATAGTAAATCAATCCTTCGTGAGATATAAGGATAAATTCTCCGGCGACACTTTCTCGAGACGACAAGGAGACGTCTATAAAGTATTTCACAAGCAAAACATTCACCACAACAGTTCTGCCAACACGTGTCTTAAGATGTGAACAAAAATGTGTGGCGAAAAGCAGGCAAAAATAGATCCTTTATTTAAAAGTAACCGAACGAAACCCTTTAGGCTAACTACCGAATAAATGAACTTTATTGTAAAGGTATAACAATAAATACCTACCACTAGTGATTATACTGATGGTACTAGTACCACGACTACTGGTTTGTTTTATTATAAGAATATATTTTTGGTGTGTGTTATATTTAATATATTTCATAATTATATAAAGAACGAATATAACTAAAAAATCCAAAAAATATGTGTTAATATTATATATTATATAATTTTATTATATAGGCCTATTTATATATATTATTATTATATTATACATATATTTTTATATTTTGAATTATGTTCTTCGATAGTTAAGAACCATTATCACAAATACACGGCTAAAAATTTAACGTTCTACTTTATGTTGGTTTATTTATTTAAAATTGAAGAATTTGTTATTTTCTGATACATTATTTGTAATTTATTAGGAATCCATCATTCAGTAAAAAATTGTGTAATTGTCGTTTTATGATAAGTAAGCGAATTTTTGTGTTGATGTATGCCGCAACTGGTAAAAGTAACATAAATAAAAATAAAAATTTATTTTCAGTAGTAGGTAAGAATATAGTAATCGAGGCATATGAGTGAACGCGCATTCTCTTGATTGTAGAGTACCGAAACATCTGATTCAGACGTCTCCCATTGTTTACATTAACGTCAGCTGTTCGACGTGCGCGTTTGTGCGTGGCTGGCAATTGTTTCTCAGGTCTGGTGACGGTATGTTTCGTAGTTAGCGTACAGTACGTTGTTGTTACCGTTTTGTACGCGATGGCTTTAATAAATTTCACGCCGATTTTCTGTCACGTCGTTACACGGCGTGCTCGTAAATTATTTCCTTTAATTGACCGCAGCAATGATGAAAGTGAGTAACAACACCAACGGTTATATTTTTGTTAAGCCACATTACCGATACACGAGTTCGTATATTCAAGGTAACTAAACCCATCTGCTTTTTACTTTTGTAACAGTTTTTCGTTGTTTGCTTGTTTGTATTGTGTGATAAAAGATTACATATAAATCTGTTGCCAGAAAATTTAAGATTTTTTTGTAAACGAACGCTTTTATGAATTTTCAACGCACCAAACTAACCTAAGTGAAATTCAGCCTATCTGGCTTACCACGTTATCAGAAAAACGTTTTCCACATTGTTCTATGTGTTATAGCACTGTGTTCAATATTTTTTTTCTTTCTGTTCAGCAGGATTCTATGAGGTAAATTGTCTGGGTTTTGTTATTCGTAATAATTAATATTTTATGTAACTTTCTTTTCCCAGCTGTGTAGTTAGTAGTAGCGGTAGACTATTGTTTAAGTAACTTTATATTTTTACGTTTCAGTCTTAATAGGAATATTTTCTTAATATTATTATGAAGACGAGAATTTCGGCCAAATAATGGTATCATCACAAGATGCTTGTTAACCGAAATAAATGTTAAAAAATTGTGACTACACACGTTTTACGAATTAAAACGTTTGAATATTAGCTTGGCCTGAAGTTGGCTTCCGGATCTTTACGCAGCGAACCGTTGCGTTTCAAATTCATTCATTAAAAAGTCGACTCCTGTTTGTCAAATTTTTACGCGAAACACGCATCACCGTAATCTTTTAAAAATTGTAGCGTAGTAAAACCGCATGTCGAACACGTCGTTGGACGGTGTTTTGAACAGCTGTTAATTTTTACGACTGTTATTCGTTAGCCGTCATGGAAAACGAAGACGACGTAAGACAATTAAATATTTGTTTTATCTCGAATGTATAAACTTAATATATTAAAAAAAAGAGACATAACTAAATGTTTGTTTTATCTCGGATATGTAGAGAACGTTGTCGGTACGCTGTGGAATGTCGCTGGCGCGAAAGACGCAGTTGTGTGTAGTTATCTGGTCCGCGAAACGATCGTTTTCTGCAAATGCACAGGCCGTATTAATTAACATTATCAAGAGTGTTTAATTAATAGTATATTAACTAATATACAGTTATTATCTCGCAGTTATTACTGAGCGAGATAGGCGATGCGAACTGTCAGAGTTACAATTAAATCCCCGTATCATCTATCATTGAACTGTCTTAAACGTTATAAAAGTAATAAAATTCAAGGGCGTGTCCGCTAGACTGAGAGGCCCGTACCCAGTTCTCGGGTTTATTTAGCTGTTAAAAAAAGCCTGTTGAAGAAGCGTGTTAGAAGCAGTAGATTTTTAAGTAAAACGCTAGAAGGTGCTACTGAGAAACTCTTTTAGCTTGTAACCGATCTGAGTACGAGCTGGAAGGCGGAAAGTCCAAGATATACAATAACCAACATTAATTTCCAAAATTGAAATTACTCTTCCATCTTAGGTTTTAATTTTTTTCTGTGCAAAGTAAAATTTAGTTTTCAAACAATACTTATTTATTTACCAGCTTTAACATTTACACAGGAATATAATTTTAAAAATGTATGCTTGTAAACTTGAACACGAGACTCTTGTTCAAATAGATACAAGAGAGACGAAACATTAGTAACACGTATTTACTGTACGGTTTTACACACAGTTTATAAATTTGGCTTCAGTCTCTTAAAGTATAAGGGATCAGTTTGTTTCTAGATCTCTCCAGCTAATACTTAACCAGTAAGAAGAAGGACTTTATTTTCCATGGAGCCTGTAGGTCATCTGACGCCGGGTCCAAAGTCCCTTATTGGTTACGAGTTAGGTAGTCAATAGAGCTGAGTGGTTTGTGTTAAGTGGTGCTAAATAAAGAACTATTCTTAATATAAACTAAACACTTCTATTTGTATTTTATTATTATTGTTATTATTAACACGAAAATAGGCCTATCAATTTGCAAAATTACAATATTTTATACTTTTCAACAAAAAACTTTTCTTGATTTTCTAATCGGAGATTCTTTACATTGTCATTTATAAGTTATCTGTGTCGCTGTCGTTTTGATACTCATTATTGCCTTTCGTGTGTCTTGATTGATCTTAGAATATTTTTTATACAATTTTTAACATGCAAAATTACGTATCTTTCACCATCAGGAACACTAAATGGTTAATTAATATTTAAACAGATAGTCCTAATTCTGTTGGTTTTGGCGGTCAGATTTCTGGAGTTAGAAATTTTTTAAATCCCCCCCCCATTCTTGATGAGCCGCCATAAACCCATCCTCGCAAGTATATCTGCCCCCAGCCCTAGAGTTTACCTCTGAAAACTGTCCTTCATTCTATCCTTGCCCCCCTTCTAACACGCTGAGAGCTGTTTTACTGTCGGCACGGAGGCTCTCTGCCTCGCGGAGAACGACCGACACCTCAAGGCGTCTGCTTGCTGCGCTTGATACAGGCAGCATCTGTTACCAGAATCGGGTTCCAGCGGCAGTGCCATTAAAATTAAATTTTCCTTCTCCCCCACCTTCTGCAGAAAACGCGTTGGCGGTTTTCCCTTCCAGTTTTAGGTAACCTGTCGACTTGAACCAGCCTATATTTGTCTTCTGGGAGCCATTGGGCACGTCCCAGATGCAGCAGTCATGCCCCGGGTGCAGAGACGCCCCGCACATTCAATGCAATGCAATAGTCCCCATTCACTCCGACTTAAGACATCTCCATAAGTCTTGATTGCGAAGCCTAGCGGATCGCGTTACACTAACTTACGGCTCGTCAGATTAACTATTCCGTCGCCGTCATCTTAATGTTCGTAAAGTGTAAAGACAGTTTTATTTTATACTTTCTATATGTGTCATATTGTCCGGGATTTATGCTTTTCTCTACAGACTTCCAAAAATTGGTGATTCTTCTGCACCGTTTCCACTTGTTGCTTCACGTGTAGTTGTGAATAGATTGTAAATTGCGAAGTAAATAAGGAAACAGAAGAAAGTAAATATTGTGAGTCAACAATATGCGGACGCTAGACGGTCGATTTTCCCCATGTAATCGCGTCTGGTATATTCTTGATCGTCATACAACGACGAACAAGAATAAGCATAATTCTTGTATCCTTATCATATTGTAGTTCGAAATTGTTACATCTTCCACTTCTGGGAGTTTGTTGTACCTTTGCACCTCCTAATAGTATATTGTATACCTACAGTTAGTTTTTACGAAATTCTTCCTTAGCTTTCATTTGAAACATTCGTCATGGAGCCGACGAAGCGAGTAGCAGATTTTTATTTTACTTACAAGCAAAAATTTAATATATTTAATTACATTAAACGGGTTTAAGGCTATGTAAACTGAAATTATTTGAATCATCGGTGATGTATGGAAATGTGCGAGGCAGCCTACGCTCGTTATTGCTATAATTGTTTGATTTCCTCGTATCAAGTACACTTTGGAAATCTGTCGAGATTAAATACGGGATAACGACGTCTGTTTAGCTTTTGTTCTTCCCTCTGCTCGTTGTTTCGGATCAAGGCCGAGGAAGGAGGCAGGAACCGTCCATCGTATCCCCCTAATACTCTCCGTAAACATTGGAAGAAGGGGGGCGAGTCCCTTCAAAAAAAAAGTTGGGCTGTCACAATAGAACGTATTTCGAATTTATTATAGGACAGTTATCTGAGTCTTCTCCTCGTAATGTTACACCAAAAAGGTCGCCCTACTAAGAAAAATGAGTTACGTTATTTGTTAATTGAAGCGAAGAATAAATTCGTATTATTATCGCACACAACACACAATTGTGAGGATGGTTAGACCGTCAGACTACGGAGGGCAATGCAGCAACAGCGGTTCCGTTGGCACTCCTCGTATCTTATCAGTGCTGCAAGGATAAGAACTGCTTATCGCCTCAACCTTGGTCGTTATTTTCCTTCACGCCTCCTTATCGTACGAATGACGTGTTTGTTCAGGACACTTGGTTTAGGACGGACGCATAAGGTTTGTTTTCTTGTCGTCCCAACCGGAAATTAGCGAATTGTCAGAATGGGACTATCAAAGCGAAGCTACAACAGTGAAAACGTCATTGCGTGCTCATTGTCGTGCTGTCTCAGTACTCCGTTGCAGGGAATTTGTATTCACACAATAATAGCAGTTTAAAATACAAAACAGGAAACAACAACCAACCAAAACACAAGTACCCAACAAGATACAAAATTAGGAAGGCTGAGGATGGGAACAATAAGATTCCCGAAACATGTTCCAAATAAGGGAAAAAATATCTTGATGTAAAAAAATTATAAATGTTAAATAAATTGTGTGTGTGTGTGTGTGTGTGTGTGTGTGTGTGTGTGTGTGTGTGTGTGTGTGTGTGTCCAACACGTGATTTAAGTAAATTAAGTAAGCAATTTAATTACTTCAGTTTTCTGACGCAGGAGAACAATTTCTTGTCATCCTGAAGCTGGTCACGATTTACAATTTTTTATAACCATATAATATTATTTTATTGTTAACAAAATTCGATCGATGCCCGTTGTCAGGTGGTATCGTGCGTATTCTACTAATTTGTGTAACGCATAATGTAGCCTTAATTATAATTATTTACGCAAACAACTCACGGAGCACTTCTCCTGGTCGACAATAAAAAAGAAATTAATCGTTTTACCTGCACGAGGCCAGGGATGTGTGTGTCGGTTGCTTAGTATTCATAGTCGGTCGCTAACGACCACAGCCAGATCATCTACATGGCAGTGCGCTTCCTTCCTCTTTGCTTATACTCGTTCGGTTTCCTGTTAACGCACTTATCATAATTATCATAATTCTTTTCGTTTTACGTTAGCTTCACCAGCGTACGTCGTCATAGCATGTAGACAATGTATTACATTGTATCGTCATTCTGTAGATATAACGTTGTACTGTGTAAAATACAAATTTATAATGCACTAGTGAAGAGTATAATAAGACTTACACAACAATTCAGAGATTTTGCAACTGAAAGATAATACTGAAGATGTATTAAGAGTATGTACAGTAAATTGGATTTTGGGTAACGAACAGCCGGTCTTTTCAGGAAAGGCCGAATAAAAGGAACTACGCATTCATTCAGAAATGTCATCAGAACTAAGCGTTCCATTTATTGTGGTCACGTAAAACAAATGACCAGACACAGGCTCTCAAAACAATTAAATAATTGTTGAATTGACAATATAAGGAGATCAAGCAGAACTAGGAAAACATGGAGAGAAGGGGTAGACAGGTTATGAGGAGACGATCTTGAAGTTGATGTATGGAATGGTCGAAAGAGATGGAAATTGGAAATCGAAAAACATTGAAGAACGTTGTACACCGATCTTCGTTGATACTGAAGATAACGACTTGTATGAAGCTCCGGGTGGTGGTGATGGCGATGATGAAGACGACGACGACGACGACGACGATGACATATGCTATATAATTACTGTTTTATAACCTAATTTTCAACTCTACCTTTATTTGTCATTTTAGACGTTTTCTTCTAATTTCTTCCTCTCGTTTACTTGTAAATAGGCCTACCGTTCTGTTAACTGTTTCTCGATTGTCATTGTTTCTTGCGTTCGTCTTACTTTTGTTAACGTGTGTGAACAATTTAAAACGTTTTTAGTTTCATGCGCTACTTTGCGTTTTCATTTTATCGATTTCTGTGATTCTGAAATTCTTGGCTTTCAGTCCGTTCTACCTACACTGTGTTTCGGTTTAAAACGCGCCGTTTTATTTCTCTTACGCCGATACTACGTTGAGGCAGAGCACAGAGTCTTATGCCGTGAGCCTGCCCCATAGTGTTACAAACAAGCCCGTAATTTACAACAGTCTTTCTCGTCTAATAACCCCCCTCCAAAAAAAATTATCTCCCATTAAATTAAACAATTCATGCGGGAGGTTATGATTTATTGTAATTGTGTTGAGTTATTGGACGGAGAAAACTTGTAAATTATGGGCATGTTTGAAACATTATGAGTGTAAATGGCTCACTGTATAAATTGGGATGGGTCAAGATTTTTGTCTCTGACTCAGTCGAACCTCTGAAGATGCCTCGTTGTAGTATGGGCGAAACGCTAGGTTTTAAGTGAAATAAAACGACAAAATAAAAAAAATAGCCATTATCGAAAAGCACCAAAGTTTACGAGCGAGAGCTTACGTTGCATCCTGTATTCCGTTTGCCGTTCTTCGTCAGAACTCTCTCTTCTGCCTTCAACAGTTTTACGGGTTTTTTCTTTGATTTGATCAAGCTTCCGACGTATTGCTCCGTACCGTACCAATTTTCAAAATATTGTATGTTACTTTTTTTGTGGAAAGGAAAACGGAAAGGATAAAGTTAGCTGACAGAGTGAGTAACGCGGGGTTTGTGAAAAGATTAAAGGAAACCTGAACACTTTCAGACACAGCCATGAAGTGGAACGGAAAATGGATAGGACATGCTACAACAGAAAAGGAATATTTATTATGACTGTTCTGGAGAGTTCAACAGAAGAGGAAGGAAGAGATTAATGTTGACAGAAGGAGTTAAAAGAGGAAGGCATATGAGAACTAAAGATGAGGCCTGGGACAGGATTAGTCGGAGGCAACCACGGTGTACGGAACCTGCCATATGTTGACGATAGTACCGTATATGGTGAACAAAAAGACAACACCCATATTTGGTGACATAATTTGGAGAAATGAGTAATACCGAGGATAAAACGAAGACGTACGGACGAATAAAAAGGATGTAAGCGGCGGGGAGAGAAAGATCGCTAGTAAAACAGAGTAGTAAAAATAAAAGAGAAAGAATATTTGGTTGCTGGCGGCGGCGAAGGAGAGAGGAAGGGAGGAGAAGGTGGCGGAGGAGCGGTTGTGAATACTTGATGAGCGCGGACTATAATGTATGGCTACAATAAACCGGGTTGTAAAGAAAATAATGAAGAAGAAAGCAGCCGGATTTGGGTATTTATAGTAAACGCGATGGTGTTTATTTTGTCGTAACGTATGCGCACCGATCTTATCTCGCGTACCAAGTCATATATAATATTTTCGCGTAGAAATAAAATGAAATAAAAACCGCCACAGGAAATAGCGTGAAGCAGACGGTATAAACTAACTTTTATAATAATAGTACCGTTAAAGTGGTATAATTTTACTGTTTAATTTATAAGAATACGTTAATTGTATAGGCTACATTTGTATAAATACTGTAATTCGTATGCAGACGTGTCAGCTGTAATTTCATTTAAAAAGTACTGGCAGCTGAAGCTTAATAGTATATTTATTACGACATTTAAATTTATTATTGTGTGTGTCTGTGTGTGTATAATATTACATATATAATGATCTTAAAATGCCTACGGGAAAAGAAGTCATTGCACAACTTAGGAACAGGTACATCAAACAGCTTTAAATAGGCCTACGTCTAAAAATCCACGTTCTTACTGGAGACAACCACATCGGGCATTTGTTATGACATTCGTATGCAGCAAACAAAAGCTCTTAATATACTTAAGGTCCACTAACCGTACGTATGTAGGCCTACATATTTTGTTTTCGTATTCAGATGCAATAAGGTACTTTATTTTGTTTATCATTACTGGAGCCAAAAAACCTCATGGACAAATAAGTTACTCAAAATTATGTTAATTAATTTCCTCCTTCATGTAAATTTTCAATCATCGTATATGTTTGTTACTTCTTTGTAAGCGGACTGAGTAAATAAATTAAATAAAAAAATATATATACACATACATATAACAACGAATATAAAGCGCGCACGAGGCTGATTCCGCTCATTTTCGAACTTATTTTCTCGATGTCTCTTATTTTTTACCCGTTTTTGGCGTTATGATTTTGTAAAATATGACTTAATTACTTCATTTCCTTGTTCCGTTCGTATTTCTCTTAACGACTTATTTTCATACTCGCTCGCAGGATTTGCATTTCTAAAAGGCGCGCTCCGCCACAGCTGTATCTGGCGTGGCTACTGCTCCGTACATAACGAGTCAAAATCGCTTTGACAACTGCCTTGGAAATTAAACGTTGTTTTAGTGAGAACCGAATTCGGCCAGATACTGTAGGTTAAACACGCAGGCGGGGAGGTCATGTTAGTTTTACTCATCCAGTCACGCATACCCCTCCTGGCCTTTTGTAACTAGTTTAAAAACTAATTCTCTTCTCCAGTTAAAAAACTCCCCCTTCTCTACTAGTTTTATTTTTTTCCCCATACATATGGTTTTTATTTGCCATTACGCATTTATTTTGCAACCGGATATCCCACTTTGTAAGATTGTAAGATAAGTGCCATTCTTCGTCTTCTTTTTCTTCTCCTTCTTCCACCTCCTCATCCTCTTCCTTCTACTTCTTCATGCTCGGTCTGCCGAACGTTGCTGGCCGTGGCTTCTGCGATGGCGCCTCTTTTGCCAAGTGAAAAGCTCTTCTGTAGTTTGGATGCAGGCCCACGTACTTATCTGTCTTACGCAAGAGAGCTGTTTTCTTACAATACCACGACGACCTTCGATTCTTTACTTCAGGAGAAACTGTAGGAGACAGTAGTGATAAGACGTGTCCACGATAACCAGTTGTTTTGTTTTAATGGTGTTTAGCAGTCGCGCTGAGTAACCTATTCGCCCTTTAAAGGATCTCAGAGTTGGAGACCCTGTCGACCCAAGAGATCCAGAGCATTATTCTGAGTGTTCACATCTCAAAGGCCTCCAAGCGTTTCATTGTATTATCTTGAGGGTCCAATAATGTCATCGGAACTGAAATGAATAGGCTATAGACCGGCGTATAAATGAAAGATAAGTAGGCGACAGTTTGACTGACTTGCCGCTTTGACCACATCAGGACAATGCCAGAGAACAGACGGCCGTGGGAAATAAATTCCCGCCATAACGGAAACGGAAAGCAGAACTGGGAAGAGTAGCGGAGATTATGGCCACAAGAAACTTGGAATTATGGTGCGAAAGGGAGAATTGGATGCTGGAGGCGGATAGACGGCGATTGCTGAAGAAAAATGCGAATAATGTTTGATGACTCGGAGTAATATGGTGTAAGAAATTAATACATTAAATATGAAATTTGTAACCGTTGATACACGTTCGAACTGTTAAGCTTAAGTACTAATTGTATTCTAATGTAACTGTCCATTACAAATGCAGGTACCAGTATTGCTGTCCACGAGGCGTGTGGAATTACCGTCCTCAGTACGGAAAGCTCCATTTGTTTAATATAACATCTTTTGTGTTTATAACTAAAACCATCTTGTACGGTGTAAAATATAATACACGGATTACTATTATGATGTACCTATTATTTAAACTAAATTTCGATGGTACGTTAAACTTGTATGGTAAGTAATAAAATACTACGTAATAAAACTATTATTACGTTTTCTTCTCATATTTCTACTTCTTTCAGTTTAGACTACCAGCCTGCTCTGCTCCATCTACCCGGTGCAGATAATCTTCCCATCTATTGCGAGACCTTATAACCCTGCGTCGGAAGAAAAATGTTTATTTTAATAGTATAAATTGAATTTAACTTGAGTACAATTTTTAATTTAAATTTTAAAATATTATCTTATTGTCATAACTATTAAATATTTTAATGTACTCATTAAGGGGGTTTTAACTGTTGTCGCTCGATATTTTTGAACAACGGTCTCGTGATATTAGTTTTATCAGATTATTTTTTATTTTATCACATCAGATTAAGATTATTGTTCTGCGAGACGTGGACATGGAGAAGGATGGAAGGGATTTCCTGGAAGGATAGAGTGCGTGAAAGAGTAGGAGAGTGTTGGATATCATGAGGAGCAGGAACAGAAATTGATTGGGACTGGTAGTGTGATGGTAGAAACACCGGAGGGGAAGCGGAATAGGGGACGAAGGAGAAACCAGACAGTATACGGATGCGATATCATGAAATGAAGAGACTACTCAGGATAGGAAAGCATGGACGGAGCATGCCCTTGTAGAAAACACATGATGGTGATCACGTTAGGTAATTCGCAAGACGACTCTTGAGTTGGCCTACCTATTTATTTCCATCGTACGCAATCTGTTTTTCAACTAATCAGCTTTTCCTATTATACTGTATATCAGTTTTGTGTGTTACTATTATTATGTTATTAACATATGTAAAATTAATAATATATAATATCGATATTACTTACTGGTGCATTTTCAATACACCGTATATTCATATATATTTTTATATATTATACATTGTGTATTTGTAAAATTATGCATAGGTTAATTGAAATATGTGTAATTAACTGTAGTACATGTGCTTTAAGTATTTGTACACACGTTGTGTCCGGGCAAATAAACTTGCGTACACAAAAAGTAGGAAACGCTAAAACTGAACAATAATAAATTATGTAAATAATAAAATAACAGTAGTAATAACAGGTTTTCCGATGTAATATTTAGTAATTACGGACGGGGAGAGACCGGTGGGGAAATTACTAATTATCTACGCGCAGTCGGTCGAGAGAGAGATCGCTCGGTTTTCTCTTTTGTTCTAGCGTATGTAATTTGTTGTTCTTATTCATTCCGCGTGTTATTGTGTTGTTGTTTTTTACCGTTAATATAAACAGGCGAAAACGGGTTCTCATGTTAATTTTGGAACGTAATTAATTTCATTAGCGGTGTTGTTTTTTGCGTACTCTCTCTTTCTCTCCCCTCCCCACTTACCCTCCGACCCTCCCTGTCTATGATATAAAAGAGAGCAGTAGGAGACGTCGGCGTCGTATGGAAAAATAAGCGATTCCGTTTCCGGAGCACTTCTTCTGTCTTCCTCTGTCATATTGAATACATGATGTTGATACCTGAATTGTAAAGATTTTGGATTTAAATATTTGGATAATATTTTTTTAATGGCTTACAGTTCTACATATATAATTATAGGTCAGCAACTATATAACAACAAGGTAGGCCTATGTAGTGTAGTTTATTTATTGACTACCAGACATAAATTTTCTAGAATGTTTAAACATTTTGCTCAGATTAACCAGTTTCTGTAGGCCTATATGACGTCCGTAACCGCGAAATTGTCCATACGTACCGGGGCACATACAGGATAATGATTTAATAGTAATGGTCATCGCGTTGGATGAAGATGATCCCAGTTTTAAAGCTAAGGAGATTGACAAGAGACATACAAAGAATAGAGTAGACATAATTTTTTTTATAAAGCTAAGTATGTGACTAACTCATTAGCCACTACACACAAAAATTAAAATATATAAGACGCTTATTAGACCGATTGTAGCTTATGGTTGTGAGACGTGAGCGTTAGCAAAAAAGGAACAAGAAACACTGAGAATGTTTGAAAGAAAGATTGTGTTTAAGGTCCGGTTCAGAAAGATGATGAATGGAGAATAAGAAATAGATGAGCTGTTGAAGCACGAGGACATTGTAGGATACGTAAAGATTCAACGAATACAATGGCTAGGTCACTTGGAGCGGATGGATGATCAGCGTATGCCAAAGAAAACCCTGTGTGTGAAAGCAGAATGAGGCGAGGATACGATGATTGGATGATGTGCTAGATCTTAGAAGAATGGATGTGACGAGTTATGATGAGATGACAACGGATAGGCGTCATTGGAGAAGATTGTTGTTGCAAGCCAGGGCTTAAATTCGGCTCTAGTGCTAAACGAAAGAAGAAGTATGTGATAGCAACAGGAGAGGATGTACAGTGCAGGTGATCAGGACATGAAATAAAAACGATATGAAAATAAAAATACTTAAGGTTTGTAATAACGAGGCAAGGGACAACAGAAGGACGGAGACATCAGACCCGAACAATTTGGTGCGTAGAATAATGACGGAACAGAACGGAAAACTGGGTCACAAACAAAACGTTATAGGAAATAGGAGCGGACTACTGCAGGTGGAGCTGTGGGCTCTAACGAATGGAAAGGATCGTTGTATGTGCCAACGATGAATTAAGAGAGAGAATAAATGTATAAAAGATGTACTTCGTTATACTGGGGGGGGGGGGAGTCTGACGTGGTATGAGTGCGTAAGGAGAGCTGGAGATGACAGATGAATAGCAGCAAGGTTACGAACTGGAATCCATCGGGAATAAAAATAAGAGGGAGACAATCATGGAGAGGTGAGTGGGTGGAAGGAAAGATCTGAGAGACGAAACTGGGAAGATAAAGGAGATTGGAGATTGTGGCTGGGAGGAGGAGGAGGACAGTGACAACTCTAAAATCGTACTTATGTGTGTAGGGGGGGGGGGTGATAAAGTGAGTACATGCGTCACGTTGGAAAAAAGGGGGCAGCTGCGAAGAAAGGGATCAGCAGGACACCGTGGTGCCGTAATTCATTTAATAAAATGTAGGACGGTAGGCGTGTGTGTGTGTCAGTGTTTGCTTGCGTTCATTACGTATAATAAATATAAAAATAAATAATCCGTTTTAATCTGGTGCTGGCTTTGTGCAAGGTATGTAGGTAGCCTAAAACGCGGGCTGCTGCTGCCCCCTCCTAGTTGGCTCCGCGGCCGGCTGTAAATAACGCGCGCACGCACGGACACACGCAGCACGGCGCTCCCCACCCGTGAGTGTTTGTATTATGTCACACGGACTATTCAAGTTCAAGGCCAGAAGTAGGTGGTCCCGCGATATAGCTTGGTACATATTTAGAGACTGCCGGTGTACTACACGGCGTCGATGTAAATATTCTTACTCAAGAAGTAAATAGTAGTGTTAAATGAACATGATAACGGTCGCTGAATTTAGTCCATCATTCCACTTTTGTATTTGGGAAGTCAGCCTTAAGATCGTAAACGAGTGGTTCTACCCTCTTTTGTAGATTGAACCTGCACCTTTCTTTCCCTGAATCTGTAGACTGGTTGGCAGTTGTTCTCCTTACATTCGCTTTTGTGTTTTCGGCTTCATTTCCTCGTAAGAATTGCAATTCTGATTTATGTAATTTATTATTTTTTAGTATAATGGAGCGCTGCTACGCTCTCGGCACTGGTTCCATTCCCGCCGGGGTCATCTGATTAAGTTACGACCGTTCTCCATCGCATGGGAATGCCAAACAAGCGAGATGCATCCTGCATAGTATAAGCCTATAAGCCCTCACTTATGCCGTGAGAAAATCTGCAACTCATTGACCATGGGTAGATGAAGGTAGGGTTCAAACCATTCGGAAGACTGACGACTCGAGAAGAATATAATGGCGCTGTATCGCGATACTCGTCATCCTGTTTATTGATCCCCCCCCCCATGTAACTCTCAGTTATTGTTTTGATAATTCTCTCATTCTGTATAACGTGGTCAATAATATCTCAGCTTTGAAATATAGTTTCTTAAGAAGAAAAAGAAGTATTTTGTTTTTATCGCCACGATTAACATGTAGCCTAGTAGCTCGTCATATACCTGAGCATGACTACTTTTGGGGAGTAAGGTTATCTATTGCCACCGTGAGGCAAGTAATTTTGTACACGTTTAATCGCGTGTGCAACGTTTTATTTTCAGTGTTAAATGTTTCTACGTCGCTCGTAAAAAATAACTAATAAGTACGACACACTTAAAGTAATTTTCTGGTGAATTTTTAAGAATGGGTAAGTGTTTACTTTCTCGTATCGAAAAAGTAAAAATATTTTAATACATTCAGCGTATGCGAAAGTTGCATAACTTCAACGTTATGTGTGGGACCATTAGGCGAATTCTTTAAGTCAGCAAGTAAATGAACACGCCTAAAATTCTACAAGGTGATGGCCCCTCCCAGACTTGTTTATGGGTCTGAGAATTGGACTTTAACGAAAGGCCAGGCCAGTCGCATCCAAGCGGCTGAAATGAGATTTCTCAGGCACGTGGCAGGGTATATTCTCCATGATCGTAGAAGAAACACATATATACGGCAGGTATAGTCTATTATGAGTATACTCGACAGGATTGCCCAGTATCGGCTAAATTGGTAGGAAGATCTTTGCCGAATGGATGACTGCCGCATCCCCAAATAACTGTGGAACTATAAGCCGGGGGGACGGAGGGTTGTGGGAAGCGCTGGAGTGACCAGCTCTAATCTTTGCCTGTTTGAGACTGGAACAAACCATCCTTAGTTTAATTCTTGAAGATATTGATGATGACAGCGGATGCGACATATTTTATGTGCAAGGCCCGGCCGCCTTCCAGACATCCAGTGCAGACAGACTCTCATCATTTACTGCTCCTTTAGAGACAAGCCTGTTATAAAATCTATTTTCAGGGTTACGGTTTATCCGTTCTTACTCCTACGCTGCCTGTGTTCGTGAAACCGTTCCACATGAAATGGTGATACTGCATGTGTTAGGCTATATTCTTTGCTTCATTGTTTTTTCTTTCACATTTCTTCCGATTCACACCGTTACTCAGTGATTCTGTAACAGGTGCGTTCCAACCCGGAAAACAATTTATAGACATGCAACCGCTGCAGAAACATGCAACAAGGCAAAAACGGCCTTTGTCCATTATACGCACGCATTCTCTGCCCCCCATAGCCTACACCCCGAGCGCGAGCTCCTATCCACGTAAGCCTATATTAATTTATTCGTAATTGTAGTGTTTAGAGTATCCCCGACAAGGTAATATTTATCTTTATTGCATTATTAATAATTAGGTAATAAGGTAATTAGATAATTTCCGTTTATGAAATTGGATTCTTAAGTAAAAATTATCCGTTGACTAAATAATATAATCCAGTATGAGGAAGACGAACTGCAATTAGCTATCCTTAGATTGATTTAGTCGTGTGGAAGTTAAACTTTAAAAAATTCAGTACAAAAAGCGGAGACCAAAAACTTGTGATGAGGGGCCCAGGAATAAAATTATAGATGTCGTTTGACCGTTAGAGCAAACAGCACACTTTACTTAGCAGGGGCGTAGTATATGACGAAGACAAACATAATGTTGAATGAGACGAACAGATAACAAAGAATATGTTTCACTACGACGAATTCTGAAACTAAGATGAGAGAGAAAACCGAAGTTTTGTAAAGCGATGGCGGTTCTCTCTTTGGTGTACGGATCATAGGCCGCTAGGAAAGGAGATTTTTAGTCTCGTGGAATCGTCAGAAATGAAATGTCTCCGGTCACTGAAAGGTTGAACAGGACTCGAGCGTATAAGAAACGAAGTTTAGAAATACAACACGACTGTGGAATAGCGACACGGTACAAAGAAATATGGAGTCCGATATCGTTTCAGTTCTTTCCCCAGAAGTCTATATATTATGGACATAAGCGTTTTCTGTACGGGATCATATGCGTAAGGCGTATGTGACTTTGGGAAGATGAAGTATGAGAATCCAGTAGCGAAGTCGAAACGGACAATCTTGGGTAAGTCAGATGAAGAAGGTTTATGGACCATAGTAATCATTCTCGCTCATAAGCGGTTTTATATGTGCACATTTAAACTTGTTATCATATACCCCGTTTATCTTAGCATCCGCAGCGTGTTGTGTACACAATTCCATCCCCTGTGTCGCGTTGAAATCAGTCGGAACAGATCAGAATGATTTTTTTCAGCCTAAGTAAAGGATTAGTTTTGGCCAACAGTCTCGTTGGATTTTTCCATAACATTGATTCATTCGTCGAGCGGAATTTAATATCCGTACGTATTATTATTTCCATACAAGCGGCATCAGAAGGAGTTTCCAAGTAAAATAAGCTGACGTCTCTTCCAAACTTGAATAAACCATCTGGCAGTTCAGCTGACAACGTGTCTCTTATTCTTCCAAAAGCATCGATCCCCCGAACCAGGATTTACATTTCTTTTGATTGAAGTTTTGTGTTTAAATTCTTAGTGTGAATAAAACTGCTTCTTGTTAGTGAAAAATATCAAGTAGGAAATTGCAGTCAGTAAGTTCTAAGTTCGGGCTTGCTAAGCATTAGAAACCGTCCGCTGTTTTCCTTGTAGCAGCGTTTCCATTACATATTTTTAAAAATTTTATAATTTAAATTGTCAGCTACTTGAAATTTTATTTGAGTTATTTTATATAATAGTAATTATTTTAATGTAACCTATAAGAAAGGAGTTGTATTATGTATTTTGACTTTGTTTCCCATTTTCCTAACATGAAGTTAATTTGTAGGAATTACAATCGCCGTCCTTTGTAAGAACGTAATGCTGGCGGTTGGCAAAGGAACACTGTTGGTAAATAAAGTTAAAGTGAAGAGTTTGCTCTCCACCCGGTATTAGTAAGCGCACACAAATAATAATATGAACAGAACGCTGATTGTAACGGAATGTAAAAATCTTCCGCAGTCGAAGGTTTCGTTTTGTGTCGAATTGGTGGAAGCAGGTTTTACACGAATTTGAAATGTGGTTGACGCGTCTGCGATGTCTGCAAGTTACAAACAATACGCAGCCACAATATGATGGTCTGTAACGTTATTTACGTACGTGGTATAAGGAGACAACTCGAGCCTTAGCAGTTCCTCTCGTTCTGTTCACATCGCAGGCTGCAGACGATAACGAAATCTGTGAGGAGACGAGACTACTGTGACGAGACGAAAAACATTTTCTGCCTGCAGCCTCGTTTTGAGTCATAGCCATTACTAACGTCAGTTGGCTATGGGTTTCGTCCGGCTACGAAATGGAGATCAGGCCTCTTTCACACTATCAGGTTTTTTTGCCGTCCAGCAGCGAGACAACTGGAGGGGCGTGAGCATGTTCACGTTACGAATATCCGGCAGTTTTGCCGTCCGACGACCTAATGACTCGCCGGACTGCCACTACAATCTTCCGGTCGCCGGACGGAGAAAAACCCGTAGCCTACTGCGCACCATTGACGCTTTCACAATTTCCGGCAGTCTACCGGACAGTTCGTCAGGCAACCTAGACAGTGTAGCAGTGCTAGTTTTTGGTCTTGAGTTCCTGCTGTACAGTGTTAAAGTGTTTAAACATGAGTGAATTCGACATCGATGTCGACAAATTAATAAGTTTAGTTCATGAAAAGCCTGTTTTGTGGGACAGAACATTAGAGATATATAAAGAAATCTCACAAGAGAAGCAGGGCGTGAAGTTTGTGTCGAGTTTTATGAAGGTTTTGACAATAAAACGCCTGCCGAAAAGAAGACATTTGGTAAGTTTACTTTAGTATTATATAATCATTAAGAATTAATCAAAATGAACAACACATAAATAATAACAACAATAAAAATGGGCCACATTCACATACATAAATAATAAAATGACTAAACTATACGCTGTCCAGGCAGTGAAGGCGGCTGGAGGGTTAGGAGACCCTTGGCTCACGCACGCACACTGGCAGGCCGCCTAACAATAGACGGGGGACGGCACTTGACCTGTGCTTCTGTCTTTTTAAATACAGTTTACTATAATAAATTAAATTTTGTTATTCTGCTTAATCTTATAGTTTTGGTCGTTCCATTTAATTCAGACTGTGATTTCATTTAAACACGAAGTTTGTACGACGATTTTCAAATGTTTTACTCTTATTTGTTTATTTTGAAATATTGTGATTGCTAAACTTCAGAGAATTATTTACGCGACTGTTATTAAAAAAATGTTATTATTAAAAACTAAGATTCTGATCATTTAATTTACTTTTCAACTATTTTTCTGATACACTCCCTTTGGATGCCAGAAGCCGGTTAAATGGCCCTATGGGTCATTGTTGGAACTGCTAGCGGCCGATTAAATCGGCCCGTCAAATGACACAGAACTGCCAGCGGTCGATCTCGCTGGCTTTTTGTATATTCATCGTAGCGGATGCATTACTTTTAGTATATTTTTATACTACACGTCAAATTAATTCTAAATAGTTAGGCTACTTTACTTTTTTTATACAAGGCTTTAAACTCGAGCTCAAAATTCAACTAAGTATATACTCGGAATTTTAAAATTAACTTTCTCTCTGCGTTCAAAACTCTGATGCTTATTTTGCAGGCTTGAGACTGCCGATGGCCGCATTAAAAGTTATATACAAGTTTATCAATATTTACAAATTTACAACAATTAAAAATCAAAATTCTAATAAAATATTTACAAAATGTAGCAATTTTGTTGTTTTGCTAAATGTAGCTTGGGTTGAGTGGAACTTTATACTATAGGTGCACAAACACATTTAATTCCTGACGCGCTACCTCGTCCTCTCAAGTTATAGTTAAAGTTTAATAACATGGACAGTAAATTTTTAATATATTTACATAGATACATATCACATTTCATTTTGTGTGTCTGTAAAACAATAATATATAATATTTTTATAATAAATAACATTTTTAAAAGTTCGTGCTAGTAAAAAGACAAACAATTATTTCGATAACGTATATGTTTATTTGAAATAAAAATATGAGGTTTGAAAATAATCTTTATATCTATATATTAAAATCTGTTACATATGTTGATTAATTTTTTCAGTATTATAACAATAAAGAGGTGGGTCGTCAATCTGCCCTTTATCGAGTATCACAATTGGTGAATCGGAAAAAAAAATTAAAGGGAGTGTCACAGAAAAATAGTTGAAAAATAAATAAGATGATCAGTAACTTAGTTTTTAATAATCATCATTTTTAATAATAGTCTCATCAACAGAGGTGCACCCATAACTGCCTATTTCGCATTTTTTTCGTCTGTACATCAAACTTAGCACAACACATATTTTCTGACTTCTGTCCATGGCGGCAGAACGTTAACTGATGGCAACGTCCGGCGGAATAGCCGGATGAATGTCGTGTAGCGTGAAGAGCACACACACAGGTTATCTCCGTCCGGCAATACTGCCGTCACGTTCTCGGACGGCAAAAAAACCTGATAGTGTGAAAGAGGCCTCAGGTGTAGGTCTCAGGCCTGTTTATGATCAACACGAGACAGAACATTTTATAAAAAGTCTTCTGATTCTCATAGTTCACACATTTAATGTGCTGGTACAAAACTTATTTTTAAAATGTTATTTACGTAGAAAAGTATCTCGTGTTCCTTCAAAACCTGCAACAACAAATCAGTTCAAGATTATCATAAAATGGTTTATGCACTGGTTTGTCAGTCACAGAATACTCATCAATAAGTGATTCTGTTCCTCTGTAAATAATCAGTGATAACAACCAAGTTTTCGTTAGACGAATTTCATTTATTTGAACCCGCAGTAGCGAAGAGAATATTTTCATGACATTTTAAGGCCAACCTTACATTCTAACTTATTTGACGCTAATTGAAGAATAGAATAGTAGAATAGGCCTATCACCAATTAATGTCATCGTTATAACGTGAATTTATCAGATTCAGTCAGCCTGGAAGTCTATATGCAGATGCTTTTTGTGAAATTCCATCTCTTAAGAGTACAGTATTCATGGGTACTAAATGCAATTTAAAAAAAATTGTTTTCCATTTATGGTTTTTAAGTAGTCGATTAAAAATTATTTTTAAGTTAAATCCGATATTTAGCGTTAACAGAATTTTTGGACCACTGGTCAGGCTGCATTAGTTAAGCCATGTGATTCACAAGTACGGAATGAGGCCAACAATACTACGCCACGACAGCTTATAATTTGTCCATCTGACGACGCCAGGTATTCAATATGGTTGGGTGGATCCGTGATAAATGGTGAGTTCAACCCACGACACCCGTTTTAGAAATGAATGTGCTGACCATTGCACCAAATGGACTTTCAAATCAAATAATTTTGTATGATATCGGTTCCGATGCCGACTATGTTACTAATATTAATGTCCTGTTAATATATATCCCACACTTCAGCTCTTATTCTGTTCTATTTTTCCATAGACAGAAGGTTACGTAATTCTTGGCTTTTATTATCCCCGATTCCACATGTGTCGAGGTCTTCCCCTTTTCCGTTTGCCTTTTGCGTTCGCTCTAAAATTTATGTAAGAGTAAATTATTTTAAAAATAAATATTTTAAATAAACTAAAGCCTATATTTAATTTGTATACTAGAAGACAAATTTCATTACTTCTCCAGGAAGTTTTTATATTTTAATTTTAGCATTAAATTAGACCTATGAGTCGCTCTTAAAATTACCTTTGAATGTTGTGAACTGTGACATTTTGTCTTTGTAACGTTTGATATGAAGTTTCACGTTGTCATCTCTTTCAGATAGGATCGGAGATCCTCAGGGCAGTATTTTGGGATCTGATTTACACGGTAGACTTTTGGACTACGAGCTCAACCAGGCCCAACAATGGTTGCAACATACGCTGGCCTCGGATTTGAATCCGTTGGTCCTAGAAATTGACAAAAGTCACTTGAATGTAATAGAGACATTATTACAGAGGAGAAGAATCAAAGCCAACGTAGACAATAATTCAGTTCATATTCTCTTCACTACAAATAAAAACAAATATCCTCCATGTCTCTAAATGGACGACATTTCGTTCATTTTGACCGTATGAATACATAGGACTACACTTAGATCGAAGACTAATGTGGCAACACTGTGGTTTAATCAGATGGTAGCAACTTGAGGTAGAACTCGCTAAGCTCTTTTTGACGGCTTGGCCGTAATTCACAGTTAACAATTCACAACAAAATACTGCTAACTGTGCCACCTTGAAGCCCAAGTGGACTACCGGCATACAGCTGTTGGGTTCTGCCAGTACCTCGAATTTGTAATTTCGAAGCTTCCAAAATAATATTCTCCGTGCTTCGGTCAATACTCCTTGGTGTGTTCAAAATTCTGCACCATGACGTGTGTCCAACGGTTCATGAAGAGATTGGAAGACATAGTACCAAATATGACGTAGGCCTAGGTGTTAGTAATCACGCAGTATCGCGTTCATCCTAATTAGTAGTAGTAAACATGACTACATTTCGGGTAGATATTATTAAAAGGAAGTTAGTGTGTATGGGTGCGCGCGTGATTACCAGACGACCAGACCGATTATGTCGAGGTTTACGATTGTTGGAGTTCGTTAAGGAGTTGGATCACAAACTTTGGAAAAGACATAAAAGCCACACGGGCTTCGCGATTGGTCGGATCCGAGTAAACCTGTCTGTGTAAGTCGACTCGCGTAAAGGGTTACATCGGTCTGACGCCGCGCCACGCGGAGTGGAGGGGGCGCCGTTTCCGTGACGGTACATATTCTTTGCACATTTTTGGCACGTTCCACTAGTCAGCGACGCCGCGCTTAACCCTTGGATAGGACGAGCGGCTTAACTTCGACTATTCCAGAATCGTCTGTATACTATTTTGTTCGTGCGTTTCGATTCCCGACTTGTAAGAACTTTTAATCTCTATGTTCGTCCGGGAAATGGTGAGCGCGGTGTATTAACAGTGCTGGCAACCTTCCACTGTCAGAATATCGTCCAGGCTCCGATGTGAAGCCGACGTGTTCATCGAATGTACTTGGATATACTATGTAATTTACGAGTATCATGACATCAGAATACATAAGGCGAAGTGGCAAATACACACAAAAATACATATGTGTAAATTTCAGAAGCTAAACTAGGGAACAAAATTTAAATATCCAGTCTTTTTGGTGTTGACTAGGTACGGAGGTGAAGGTGACCTTTTATTTACTTATCAATTATGAAAATTTCGTATAAGATTCAAGTTGTCACCGATAGTACCATATTAGCAAGAATATTTGCATACTTATAAGTCAGATCTCATTTGCTACCCAAAACGTCGTGAACAGGAGGCTTAATATAATAATAGGCCTATAAGCTTCGTCAATAACAGTTTACAATGATAGTGAAAAAATGTAGTAGAAATGTGTAAAACAGTGTTAATATAACCTATATGGAAGTTATGCTTCTTAAAATCTTGCTGGTAAACGTCTCAACTATGCTGTGATGTGTGAATTACAAGTGTTACTCAGTAGTTCCAGAAACTGTCTTGGGGGGGGGGGGGATTGTGATCGTTGAGAATTAAAGTCGGCCATATAGCAATATATATTATTTAAAGGGTTTAGAGGCAACTTGGGTTAGAGGCGATTAAAGGGTTAGAGGCAACTTGGCCTGCTCCGGAATATTTTGGTTTTCGAACGATATGTAACTTTATTATCTAAATCGCGTGTAAGGGGTATCGAATTATGTGCAGGTCTAGAGTTTACAGATGTGCATTGTTTTTATCAGTGACGATGAAAACTTCCCAGCCATTTTGTCTGTGCCCTCTGTTCATTATATTTGACACGAAGCCGTAATCCATCCAGTGAGTTTTACCCATTACCTTCTCTCCGAGGCGATATCCATGTGCAATAGATATCTTTACGCCAATATCTAATACGTTTCACAGATAGATGCTACATAACTGTTAACAATACGTAGTTTTTTTGAACTGTTTAAATTTTAAAATTTTGAATTCCATTTCTGGCCCATGGTGCCCGTTAAGGGAAATGTCGGTCGAAGAAGTCCAGTAGTTCAAGCATCATGTGTTCGCTTTCGAAGTCAAGCTTCACGTATCAACACAAAATTTTAAACTTGGCGAGCTTTTTAGAACTAAATATAATCTAGTGCCGATTTCAATGATAAGATTATCGTTTAAACAAAAGTCGTTTATTACGGATTTTTAAGAACAAAATAATTACTTTTGAACTGAGAACTTCTTATACGGCACTATGGTGCCCGGACCACTCCCGTACATCTCGCTGTCCTAGAGAAGTAAACTGATTCAATCCCTTCACGAATAGCTGAAACGAAAAAGTAGTGTTGCCAGGTCAGTCGGCCTCTTTCCCCCACACAGCTAAACAAAATTTCCCCACTGCTACAAATATGTGTACTTTAAGCAAAGCATAATATTTTAAAGAACGTGAGCGTATTATAAATGTTTAAATACTAGTATAAAAATAACGTAAATATTAAAAATAATTTTATTCTTCAGTTAATCTGGTTGGCGTTTGGTCATTTTGATCACAAAATGTTTGGCGTTTACTTCAGGACCGCCACCAGAGCTCAGCACAACGGTCATTTCTTTCATCATAATGTATCACGTTACAGTATCGTTAAAATCAGGTCCGCCGTCAGAGAGCAGCACCAAACAAGATTTGGTTATTACGCAATTAACTTAATTAAAACAATTGTTTTTAATTTTTTTTGTACAAAATTGAATTATTATACTGCGCATAACACATTCTGCTTTTGAACTAAATATTTAGTAAATCATATTGTTACATTGAACAAATTATTTTTAGGCCTATGTATTGTTTGTATATGCATGTATACTGAAAATAATACAACCTGTGATATGATTCTATTTATGTTAATTGGAAATATCGACTTCTTATAATAAAATACATATAAATAATAAAATACATATAAAAACACTACCATGCTCTCGTCTCATTTAGTTATCCGTTCACTCCTATTTGAATCTTTATTCTGTGTAGAGAAATTTTTCTTACTCCAAATACAACGAGCAACATGTTACCCCTCGCCACTACACACCTAAACACACCCATGTTTTTAATGAATAGGATTATTTAAGAACTACGGTGGTTTACAAACAAAAAAACTCGATAATATTTTTCACAGGTTATCTGCCCAGTTTTCTAGCTGAAGCTACTCAAACGACGACGGAGATTATGGGATTAAACAGATAAGCCTACATGTCTTCCAGAAATGGCCAAATTATAAAAATTAAATTGAAATTCCGAGTTCCTGCAGAAATAAAAAATCCTGTCAAACGTTAATTTTCTGCCAGTGCGTGCGCACGCGCAGACACACACCACGCACAATTTCAAAAACACGTTTTTGCGTTTTAAACATTGAAAACAGCAATCTGTTGGTGACAGTAATGCAGGCTTTGCTAGAGAACACGGAAGTAATAAAGAACGACACAGCTGCGTATCGTTGGTTATATCCGCTTCCGTCCTGCGGTTATATTCTGGAAACCCTTTCCGTGAGTAGAGCGCGTGCGTGCCAAGCGAGCAGTAGACATTAACACAGCCGTACGATTGATTGTCGGATCGAGAAAAGCCATTAACAGTAAAAGCGTATTAGCAAATATACAGAGATTTGCTTTGAAGTGTTCCGCTCTCGGATGAAATACCTTCAGGTATTACAATGCTGTCCGTCCTTGAACGAAAACTTCTAGTACCTATAAGGGCCAGCGTTGCTTTTTATAAGACAGAACACTCTTAACAGATAAAAAGCATTTTATTAAGTACACACTTGACTTGTGTGTGAATCATATTTGGTGTACATTAAAAATCGGGAACAATAGAAATATTTGAGTTTCGAATCTAATACTGCGGACCTGTCAGACATTGTTTGAGACACCAAGCAAACCGAAAAAAATGTTAAAATTGAATTAAACATGGTAGTTTACATACGTACGTACGGAAATAAACCGGGGTTAAACAAGGGTACAAGAAAAAACAATAACAAGCGCCAAGTTTTCTGTGGTAGAAACGGCACAATAAAATGGTACAATGAAGAAAAAACGTCTGATATTTATTTAGAGTACGCGTTATTTGTTGCAATAGTAGTGGTTTTCTTCCTTCTCCAGTTGTACTTTATTTTACTTTCAAACGATTCACAGATTCATTCCGCATCATGAATGAGCACCAGACATAAAGTGGAATGAATTTTTTTTCAGACAATGTAAGAAGTAAAAGAAACCACCAGTAAAGACAACAAAATAGGAGAAGCAAAAAAGTTAAACAAAGAGTTAAGTTTTCATAAAAAGAGAAGTGAAGAAAAATTATAATAAAAATTTAACTAAGTATAAAATAGGTAGTCTGTGTTGAGTTGCTTCATCTGCTTATTAGACCTAGTCATGAGAATGCACGCAGACGTACGATAACCTGGATTATCCCGGATTTCCAGTAAGTAAGCAACGTATCAGACGGTCGTTACGTTTGTATGTTTTCAATTCTCCTTGCACCACGGATTGATCTGCTCCAGTCTCAGTTGGGTCTTTTCAGTGGTCGTCCTATAAAAAAGGACCTATAACCTATAAACTTTTTTATAAGTTTCGCCTTCATTTAGATTTATTCCTTAGCCCTATTGTGCAAACCTTCTCTCTCTGGTTGTTTCCAAGGACCCTTTCAAATTTTGCCTGTGAAATTCACAAATTATTTGCGCCGAAATATATTTGTCGTTCCTAGAAAGGAAGAGTACCGTTTGAAGGTAATTATGCACTATTACTCTTCACCTTTAATTTCTTTTATATTGTAATATATATTCCAGTTTTACAGTGTACTAATGTTATTTTATTAAGGGTCACGTAGGCGAGTACAGAAAGCTGGATGGATGACTACATGGCGGCTCATCGGTATCCGTGGAGCTCTACACCGCAAGGCCAGACAGAGATAGACGAATAGTATTATGTCAGATGTCGAGATATCCAAAGACTACCTATATTGGTCTATTATTGAATCTGGGAACCTCTAAATGTACGTATTTCACGTCTCACGTGCCTTTCCGTGGTTAGTGTGTGTAGCTCTAACTGCTGTAGTCGGCATTCAGAAAATTAGGCTTATTTATGTGTTACTGTTGGTCGGTTGTATGTAACTTTTTGTGGCCAGTGCCTGATGTATAATTCTTTTTAATAGTTGCGCGCTCTTCAGTTTTTACAGTTTTGAAACTTTTTTCCGACTGCAAAAAAACAAAACGTGCTTATTACGACACGCGTTCTTATCGGCGTCATCGAATTCCCACGCTCTGAGCAGCTACGTCGCATTGCAATTACGCCAGAGGTGCGCAGAGGGAAATCACAGCGCAAGTTGCGCCATCTGAATTTGGGAAGGGTATTATAGAGTTTGGTGGGGGGAGTAATTTTTAGACCCAACAAAACTTTAAAACAACGTATTTACCGAACTGTATGTCATATTTGTATTTACGCAAGACCTATTGTAGGCGAAGTTGTAAAACTGTTAAGTCCTTTCAACATACAGATAATAAAATAAAATAAATATGTTTTGTTCTGTTCCCCATTTAATGACAAACTCGGACAGCTTGTTTCAATGAGAGCAATTAAAGGCCTGTTCGTTAATAGGGCCTAGAATTCAGTTTTACATAACCATATGTAAAAATAAAACAGTATTTTTAGAGGTTTCTACTTTCTTATTTCCCTCAAATCTAATTAATCGTTTTTTTTTTAATAAAATAATTTTAAAATACCGGTGGTTTTAAATAAAATATTAACGCTGGTAAAAAGATGAAATCAAAATTTGGCATTGAGAGATTAAATAATTAAAAATCAAATGAATTAAAAAATTTTATTTTCAGATTTCATTAAATTGTTTTAGAGGGCACTAACTACATTACGGTACAGTGTTAATTTCAGTTTAGGCTATCGATTTTTTATTATAAATGTAACGTTGCTTTTCATGAATAAATATTTTAAATCTTTTCAACAGTTAAATCACGAATTATATTTGAAGCATACTTTCAGGGTGAAACTTAGGAGGGATAGTGAGAGATAGTGTGGGCACTGCGCCATTGGTCTTGTGAGGGGGGAGGCACCCACATCATGCAGTAATCAGTTAGGAACTTTGTAAATATTCTTCGGCTTGCGTAATTGCAATGAAATCGGTAAGTGAAAGTTCGCTGTTTCGACAGGAAAAGCACGACGTCAGGCCATCACAGCAATGAAGCCGAGCCCCTAATAAGGCCTTGATCATCGCGATAACAACCTGTATTTTTATCTTTGTGTCGCATTAGATGAAAGAAATTGAATGTGATAAAGTTGTAGTCCATAATCTCCACGAAATGTTTATTTCTTAAAAGTGTGACAGACAGGTGTCAGTCCATACTTTTTTTAAAATAAATAACATGATTTATGTTTATTACGCAGTCGATTAACAACAATTATGATAAGTCGGTAATGAAAGTACAACAGGGTGACCCTGTCTAGACGGGTTGTGGAATTACGTACAAAGAAATTAGAAGTTGTGTGCGTGATATTTGCGTACGTGTACTACTACAATACGCGGTTGCATAGCAACGGACTGCGCCGCGCCACAGTGTCGAGTCCCTTTTGCGTGTTGCGTTCCGTGTTGTTTTCCAGTAAAAAGCGTCAACGAAAATAAATTGTCCTTTGTATAAATAGACCCGTCATGGCGACGCACGTGCCACGCGAATGGAAATTTTTGAAGATAGCAAAATCCATTTTTTTGATTTGCGGATGCTGTAAATTTACAGACATTTCGTAAACACGTTAACAACGATGGCTTTGATCAGACGATCAGCGAAAAGACTTGGGAATAATTCTGGATGTATACCTAGAAGACTTCGGGAAAACTCATGGATGAGCGAACAAACAAAAATAACCGTCATTGTGTGATGAATTGCGTTGTTAATAGCGTACTGAGTCAAGGACGCGTTTCGTGAGTAGGGACGTACTATCAGGCAGACAGAAAACGACACCAACATGAGGGGTAGCGCCCCGCCCATATTTTCGTAGTTCATATAGCACATATTAAGTTTCCTCTGCGAGTATATTAATCATTATTTTTGTACCTTTACGCACGATTCACGGTCAGCACCTTCTCAGAGGTTTGATTCGATTTGTAATTCGATTAAATTTTTTTTCGATTGTTATAACGTTAATTTGCTGAATCGGTTGTTTTGATGGTTATATTGAAAATATTTTGACATCTATTTTATTTATTTGAATAAATATAAACTCATATTATTCCTGGGCCCGCACGATAAAATCAAGGTGCGTTTTTCAGCCCCAGGTCGACTCAACCTGTTGAAAATGAGTAGGGCCTACCTGGGATAACATCCTGGGGATTATAATGGGCTGTTGGAGCAATAGTGCTGGCTACACTGCCTTCTTTTGTATGCCGTACGGCTCACATTAGGCAGCCTACCCTGCCTACTCCTAAGCTACTTCGGTTGTGTACATGGGAGCCATTATTATTATTATGTATAAACTCATATTTGTTTCCATTAAACTACACACTTAAATTAAAACCAAACAAGATTAGGTACTATCCCATTAACCATACCCGCACTCATTTTCGATATTTCGATTATGCGATCATTGGCATCGATATGTAGTGAATATCGCATATAATTTTAGTTGGATAAAAGAATTCATTAAAATTTATGTGTAACTTATATGTTATAGTTTATTGACGAATCGTTTTCCTTTGACATATATTTTATGAAAAATGTTTGTAGTACTAATATAACACTGATGTACAGACCCTACCTTTGACACCAAAAGTTCACGCTGTTAGGTTAACATGTAAATTGAAATTACACATGAAACCTATAGCTCTACGCCTTTAATGCAATACTCACTTTTTTATGTGAAAATCGCGAAAAAACCCTTGCCTATTGCTAGACGTCTCCCTTTCTGTGACGGAACTCGTTTTCCACTGATACTCGGTTTATATGCAGATCACTGGAAAAGGAACCAACTCGAAGTTAGGCGGTGTTTGTTATTCATGTCTTCCACTTTTTTGTGATTCGCACAAAATTCGCGTGAAGTGATGTTTTCAAGATTATACTGAATAACATAAAAAAATATTGGCCACCTAACAAATAACAAATCTTGTTTTTTGTTGTTTTAATCTTACTATACAGAAATAATTGTATTTTTCACTTTACGTTTTCTGATGTTGTTTTTCTTTAAAAAACTTCACGCTACGTACTTTATTTTAAATTTCATTCTGTTATAAGCATTGTATATAGGCTACACATTAAACATCATGTTTTTCCAAACGTGGCTTTTATTCCTTTAAACAGTAAACTAAAAACTAAAAAAAACATTATTACCTAACCTCACAAACCAAAACATTATGGCTATGTATTTTCGCTTTACAAACAGAATAATTTACAATTAGTACACTTCCTCTTCACATCGTGGTATATCGATACATTCACGTAATCGAAAATGTATGTGGTTACGGGTATTTGGAGTTACTATTTACAAGGTTATTTATTTAGAACTATGCATTTAAAAATAAATGAAATATAAAGAAAATATTTCCAGGATTACCGTCAAAACAGCTGATCGAGTAAACAAACGTTACAACAATCGAAGTACAAATCGATGAATTTATTTCAAACTTCGGAAGATGCAGACTGTAGCCTATCTGTGATACGTACGTGAGGTGCAAAAATATTAATATAATATATTTGCAAAATAAATGTATTGTATCATGTATAATATACAATATTCAGTTACTCAAAACTCGCGGGTTACTTTCAAAGATTTTCGTATTATTCACATTATTTTCCGAATCGACGAATAACATGATGTTACCTGCAAAGGACGCCATCTGTGTTAGATATACAGTACGTTATATTTTTTTTTTTGCGATTGGAAAAAAAAATCGGTCTCCCGATAGGCCTATTCATTTTAATCAAGTTTTATTACATTAAGTTATAGTAGGCTTACCACCGGGTGGTCGAATTCATCTTACGAAAGATATAGCCTAAGTGGATAGAAACCATATTTTGTCTGTAGTGGAGATCGATCGTGTGCGACCCCGCGACCATTGCGACATCCGACATACAACGCTCCAAACTACGGAGTCCGGCAGAATGGCGTGACGGATTTGTATCTGTTCACCATTGGTATTATTATGCATGAACAGACAGGCTGTTTACTGTTACAGGGTAGCGCTGTTCATACAATTTAGGCTTTCCGACGTCGCGCAGTGGGGTGGAAATTAAATCATCAAACTGTTTCCCCATATTCCCTCGTTCGGTTAGGTTCATTCTGTAATGTCTTATCTGTGATCATTCACGTGGTATGGCTGCAACTTCCTCCTGTATATCATGCTTGAGATCAGCAATTGATTAGGGTCGACTCTTAAAGAATTTGTATTCAGATAGCCGCACAAGAGAATCATACACGCCGTGGTCGGGTGGTCCTGCGGGCAATGAAGTGTTTATTATTATTATTATTAGCGGGGATCCTACAGTCTATGCCGCATCCCGCATTTCGATCACCATTTCTCCCTATCTTTCCAGTCATCGTCTTCAATAGCTCGATCTCTCATGCTTTTCCTAATTCCTGTTTTCCAATTATGTTGTCACCCTTCCTTTTCTTCTCCTGTTTTGTGGTGTGTAAGTCAATGCTTTCTTTGGCCATCGCTTCTCCTCCATCTTCATTACGTGACCACACCATAGCAACTGTCTGGATTTCATTCTTTCTGTTGTTGTAAACACGCTCCCTGAGCTCCTTCTTATATCATTTGTTTCTAACATGTTGCATTCTAGAAATATTACACGCTCTTCTTAAGAAGTCCATTTCCATAGTTTCTATTACCTTTTTCTCTTTATCTGAAAGTTGCCAGCATTCGCAGCCATAAGTTAAAATGGGCTCCACAATAATTGTGTAGATTGTCAGTTTAGTTTGAAGTTTCATTTTGTTCGACCAAAGTAACGAGTTTAGCAAACGAATAGCCTTTTTTCCCTGTTGTATCCTATTTTTGTGTCATTTTTTAGTTCTTGCATCTGAAATAATGGAATATTTGATTCCCTACACTTCCCGATTCTATGGATTTGCAGATCTGGATCTTCTTCTTGCATGTCTCCTATTTTCAGATATATGCTGTTTTAGTAGTGTTTATGTTTAGACCCCATTTCTCGTACTCCTCTTTCAATTTTCTAAACATATAGTCTGTGTCGTCCTCGTCACACGCTATAACTACATGATCGTCGGCAAATAGGAGAGTTGTTAAGCACTGCTCATCCATTTGAATTCCCATTCCCATTCTTCTCCAGTTACTGATGGCTTTTTGGATATATATTTTAACAGGGTAGGTGACAAGCTACACACTTGTTTAAGCCCTTTTGTGGTAGGAAACAATTCTGACCGAACATTTCCCACTCTCACCAAACTCTTTGAGTCCTTATAGCCTATATGTTCCAGACAGCGCGAACATAAATTTTCCTCAGGCCAAACTTTGTTAATGTTTCAAAAAGTCAATGAAATGTTACCATGATGAGAAATGAGACGTTTTTGCCGTGTGGCAGGTATTGGTGGATCTAAATTGGTTGGTCGTCTAATAAATTCACCAAACTTTGATTATGTCGTCTACTGACTTTGAACATACCGACTGTAGGTTTCTACTGTCACCGTGAGATCGTACTCACGAATTGGAAAACTGCAGACCACAAAGTAACGTGACGAATGTGAATTGGTCATTAGTCCTGTGCTACCAACCAAAATGGTACGGGTAGCACTATTACACGGTACAAAACCAACGTTACAACAGAACTATCAGATCACTCTGGCGGACTCCCTTGTTAATCGTACAGGCGCAGCGGTAAGTGTATTATACACGACAAACGCTTTTTAACAAGGAACACGACGATGCCCGCTACAGAGATAGTTATTTTATCAATTACGTTTAATTAACAGTTTCATAAAACGTTGGCGCGCTTCGCATACGACCGAAAATTCTTTGCTGCAACATCGTGACCTGACAGTGCTAAACGAGTCAGTAGTTATAAAAAAAGCCATTTTAATAAAACGCTAAGCTCAAATGATGGCCGGAGGAGGAACGAATCCAAGACGCCCCATTGAGAGAGACGAGAATGGCGTCCGACCCGGTCCACTCGCTGCATTCATACATACTGAATAGCGGTGTTACTCCTCTCTCCACCTTTATCGCCTCAACGCTTTACAACGTCATTTTTCTTATGGGTGTGTGTGCTTTTTTCCCGTATGTTAATACAGTCTTACCTTAACGACGGCGAACTCATAAAACAATAAAACGAACTTCTAAAATTTTTAACGATAAATTAAATAAGTTTATGAATTGACACACAACAAGCACACACATTTTCTTTTTTCTTGGCGGCCACTTGCACCAAACGCTTATAACGTTACATATTTCACCTTTCAGTCGACAGTTCAATGTAGAAGTCTTTAACAAGCTACGATTCTATTAACGATCTCTCGTCTTCCTTTCTTAGACGATTCCTGGGGGGAAAATCGTCATGAGCTTATTTCTGTCGCTTAAACTTTTCCGCGATTCTCAACTCTTGGTCATTTTAATAGTGTTAAATGTTTTCCAGAGATATTTAGCCGGCCGAGTTATGAGGTGCATATGTTTTTGGATCTTCGCAAGCTCTTTTAGCAAATGCACACACTGTAATGAATTAATACGTAAATACAACGAATATCCGAGAAGCGTCCTGAAAATCTTCAACAAACGCTTACTTGTGGGTTTTAAAATCTGAATGGTGAAGATACTTGTTAAGGAAACAGCCATGTCGCTTTTCCTGAAAGCAACATCAAATGTGGATTATGAAACGCTGTAATGTGACGTTGTAACGAAGCAGTACAGTATAGTACAGAGGAAAGCGATGTGATAATGCAGTGTGGAGCACGTGTTCCGGCATACTGAGGGTCCGTATCAGAAGCATGGTGTTGTTATCTCTACTGATAAGTGCAAGCGTTGCCTCCCACACTCGTGGGGAGGGGCGTGACCGACTCGTGTCGGATTTACAGTGTGTGTGGTGATACAACGATTCGAGAAACGTACGTTGGGAACTTACGAACACCTTTACTGCTGGACTATCTGGTAGAACCGTCTTGAAACAAATATGCTGCTGCGAAAGTAATCTTTAATGATTCTGATCCGGCTTTCACCATCTGTTGGAGATTACAATCACTGAAAGACAAATCGACGTACTGGAACCGAGAGTATGCCACCGTTCAAGCGGTAGAAACCGAAACATCTCTTTTTCGTGGATGGATTAAAACGTTGACCAGGGTCGCTACATAACGGAGGAGGGATGGTGGTGATGACAGCAACAGGTAATCGCTAGACAAAGCTGTTTTCTTAAACGATCAATATATTGTCCCGGTTTAGGATGGATTCGAGGAATAACGAAGTTTGTTGTGGACACAGGAATGTGCGCGGAAAGCCTACGACGTTCGTCTCATCCCGCATCTCAGCGGCCACAAGTGTTTTATCAGTCAGTCTCCTTAAATTCCTGCTCTCGTATCCTACTCCACATCCTGTCTCCAGGTTCTTTGAAGCCTACCTCTTTTCCGACGATTGAGCGGATGATATTCTAGTATCCTTCTAGGCCATCGTCTCCCGTTGCTCATTTGGTGTGTGTCCATACCGAATTGACGTACGTTTTCCAACTCTTCCATTAATACTCGCTTTCTTTGACGTTTGGTCATTACCTTATAACCTCATTTCTTACATGGTGCTGACGGTAAATCGACAAGAATTTCTGAAACAATCTATTTCGCCTTTGTAAATGTTTCTTTATTCCTTGAAAAAGAATCCGGGATCTTATTTAAGGAAAGAAGAATAAGAAGTCGAAACATGTGGCTGTTCCAACACTAAATTGTGGCTCCGCCATTTGGTCTGCAGGTTTCGTGTTGTTTTCATCTCCTGCTAACTGATTCCATTACCTCTTGTAAAAACCGCCTTCCCGGGCGATCGGAACTTCTCGTAATTCAGAGACCATTTCGGTTTCTGTCAGAAAATAAATCCAACGGGACTCCAGCGTTCATCCGTTTGTACTGTAATACGTGTAATAAATTTCAACCTAATATTTTAAAATTATCGAAAATTGTTGTTAAAACTCGCTCATTATCACAAATTTTTGCGTAAACGTAGGTATCAAATTTTAAAGGGTGAAGTTTTTAACACTCATGTTTGTGATGGGAACACAATTAATGTGTGTCACCAAACAACATCATTAATGAAAAGCCCACCTGTCTTGGTTAATAACTGTGGGGGTGGGGGGGGTCTATGAGACCAAATTAATTAGTAGGTCTATGCTATATATTAGGCCTATAAGCTTATACCACAAATATATCTTCGTGCAGACAAATAACATCTAATCTTTGTGTGTTATTCCGTTTTAGTGCGTTGAGTAAACATAGATTGACCAAAAAAATCTGTTAATGTTTATGTTGCGTTTCATTTTTATCCTGTTTTGCTTTTTTGGGTTTCGATAATTTCGAATTTACAACAGCACACGTAACAGGAGGAAAGACGGAG
This sequence comes from Magicicada septendecula, assembly GCA_034769895.1. NCBI lineage: Eukaryota > Metazoa > Arthropoda > Insecta > Hemiptera > Cicadidae > Magicicada > Magicicada septendecula. The sequence goes on from CM068374.1 coordinate 177,117,331, forward strand.
TGAGACATTCTGAGCTGGAATGACTCTGAGCCTATTTTGGAACTGAATCACTACGGACGGAGGTTCCCATAAGGATATCGTTGATCCTCGTAACATGTAGCTAGATCCGACTATACACCAATAGAGATCTCTGTAACGCGTGGCATTCAACATAGTGGCTACGTTAGTTAACGATATCCGCCAGCAGTCTGTTACCCAACTCTCGTTTGCGTAAGCCCACGATAACGCTTTGGAAGAAAAGAAAGCTGAGAACAGCGATTGGGAGGATAGATAACTATGGAATCAGAAGATATGTTATGCGTATGGGCGCGCAAAGTTTCTGGTTTTTAGTCGTATCTCGTCCCTTGCACCATTTCAACATACTCTTGTGCCAACACTGTTTTTTATTGGTTTTTCCACTGTAAAGACGCACAGTGTTCTGCCCATACGATGTCCCACTTTTTTTGTCATTTTCGATTATCCATTCTCTTGAGGTGGTCGTATTATGTTGTTTTTGGGCTCCAGTGCCCAGGGTGTCAACTCTGCTTGATTTCTCTGCTTCCTGGTTTGTTAGGTGTTGGTGGGTCGCAATCGGTTACTTTTTAGCAGCAAAGTAACGGAAGGTTTGATTACAAATCCTTTCCCTTCAGGCAGATGAATAAACAGTGGGCCAGCAACTCGTTTTTGTAAAATGTATGCAGTCTACAGTGTCTACACAAATTAAGCCTAACAGATTTTTAAATAAACCTGAAAACTTAGAAGACGAAAATCAAATCGAAATTGAAGACAAACTGCAAGTACTATTTTGTTTTCAACATTATGTTAGTCTACTGTGTTACTCTTTTTTTCCAACAATGCAAACTATATTTGCGACAGTTTTACTTTTAAATTTGTATTGTTTTATGTTGATAAATCCTTCGTTTTAATGTTGTTAACGTCTACATACAACGACACATGTGACATATTTAACAAGTGCACATCTTTCATAAGGTTTACGGGTCCCAGATCTAATTCATTTACTGCGCTTAACATTATTTTGTCAGTTTTATAAAGAAAAAAGAGTCCGCGTTTCATTGTGATCTGTTAGGAAATAAAAGCGTAACAGATACTCGGTACGCTTTTGTTAAATCGCCTTTATTTGCGCCACAGCCTTGTGTATTGTGTCGCACAGTTGCGGCGGTCCGAAGTATCAAACTCGTGACGTGGAGAAAGAAAATTGTGTTTGTACGCAGAATTTATTGCGCGCCTGTTACATGAACTTCGCGTTGGTTGATTCGCGACATAATGATATAGGCCAATTTACGAGCGGTAGGAGCTGTAGAATTGGCAAGGCCATAGGCGAAATTTATTTTTGACCCCCTTAAAATTGCGTTGGAAGGAGACAGCCAGCGCATTTAAGTCAATAGTCAGAATGACGTTACTAATATGTGAACTTGGGAAGGACAGCAAAGCTGTAAACATACAAACAAAATCGCGTGCAATAAGTGAACACTTAATTGAATATTATAACAACGCATTAACGTATCAAGGGGGGGGGGAATAGCACTAGCTTTTTTTATATACTGATAAATGTACGTGTAAAATTATGATGTATGTGTAGCGCTTAATTGTGGGAATATAATCCTAACTAATGTAAAAAATAACATACGAAATCTAATATTAAGTAGACACCAAATTTAAACCAATCCTGGTATCCACAATTTTAAGTAGCCTATTACAACGACAAAATTGCTGATTGATGAAAATAAATATAAACGTAAATTTCTAATTTTTGAATTAGAAATACACATTTTTAAAGAAATCAAAACTAACAAACCGCTCACTGATATGTAATTTCACTATGGCGTTTACTTTAGGACCTATTTTGTGTTCTCTTCGCGTATTTTTTCTGTTTATTTAAGCTTATCAGAAATGAAAAAAGTGTGTTTAAAATACATTTTCGATTGTTCGTGATTACAGTTGAGTGTTTACATAATGTAAGTAGTCTTAAAATTTTCATTAATGTAAATAGAGTATAACTTCCCAATACCGCCCTCCTCTATTCGATGTATTGGGGGTCTGAAGCTATCGTTGCCTTCGGGTACATTTTCTAGTCGCGCCTCTCTCTCTGTGAGTCTATTGAATGTTGGTTATTGTAAAAGCTATTCACACTATACTGTTTTGTTGTATATTGGTATATTCGTCAGTTTGTGGGCAGGGTATTTATGATAATTCTGGTAATAATGATGTGTACTTTTTGTACGACTGAAGTAGTTTAGAAGAGGCAGTGTAAACTGCCGAAGTAAGGAGTTCGGTGTTCAAGGGAGGTAATGTGGCCAGTACCTCGGCTGCCCATTACTGCCCCCAGATAGTCGTTTCCACAGACTGAGTCGATGAGGGGCTGAAAACCGCACATTGATTTTATCGCGTCCCAAGGAACTGAACATATGGCCTCTGTGTTAGTAGCAAGGCTGTCGCAGAGTACTTTTTATAACTTTGAAGATGTGTTGTGAAATTCACAAAGCTCCTATGTGCGTGAAGCTTTAGGCGGCGCCAGGCGCCATTTTCGTATTCACGTAAGGCCGTCAGTGATTACGAGCGATGGTATATTTATTAAGGAAACGTCTCCGAAAACTGTCAAGATGATACTTTTATTTTTGTTAACGTCTAAGTGGCCTGTCGGCGGAATATTTTCAAGAACAGCTCAAGTCGATTTTTTTTTAGGAGAAGATAGGATCGAAAGTGCATGTTTACACGTTTGACTTGTGTATTTGACTTCATTTGTTAGTAGTGGTTTTAGTTTCGTAACGTAATAGGCCAGAACTATAGGCCTATTATTATTATTAGTCTATTGTTATTATATTATCTGTGAGATTTACACCATCTGTTTCTCATATGCTAGTTTTCCATTGTAGTTTGTCTCGCCAGTCTTGCTCTTGCAAAGTGCAAACCCCCCCCCACATGCCTAAAATCCCCCTCAAAAAAATCTCATGGCACAACTTGCCCCACCTCAGTTTTAGCTGTGGAACCGAACTGTAGGTCTACGTGTATATACGTGAGTGACAGAGGAATTCGTTTCCCTAGAAGAATTCTAGAATGGAGTCCAGTAGGTAGGAGATCAAGAGGACGGCCAAGTAAGAGATGGCTGGAGGATGTTGAGAAGGATCTGAGGACAATTGTGTTAAGAAGGTGGAGAAGTCTATGTAATGAGAGGGGTGAATGGCAAAAAATCGTTGAAGAAGCTAAAGCTCATACTGAGTTGTTATAACGGCAGTAGAAGAAGAAGAAATACTTTTAGTGTTTCTATAGCAGGAGTCTATTGCTGTACGGTCCCGGAACCTTCAGTTCCGCGCGGAATCCTGTTTGAGAAACCTTGGCCTACAGGTAAAAGAATTATAAACGTAAAAAGCACAAAAGCATTTTTAGCTATTCATTACGGACACGTGAAGCGATTAACATAATAATTGAGAGACAACGCGTTGAACGGAGAATAAAATAAACCGAAACAATCTCGGAATTGCTGACTCGGAAACTCTTAAAACACTCGTTTTTAATAAACAACGACAACCTCTGCCAACGTGAATTTATTGTTTATTGTTTATTATTCATTTATGATAATTACAATTATGAATTTAAATGTTTTTTTTAAGCGTCCAGTGTGCAGCAGAGCGAGCTAACGGTACGCAAAGCAATCTGAAGCAGGAAGTTCAGGAAGCAGTCCTTCCGTGTCTGGAAAATTTACATCCTGGTATAATGCGGGTTTCGTTATCTATGAAGAAGAAACTAATCGGCCTAAATAGCCACGAAAAACATTCTGTTTGTTTCTTTCTTTCGTTTTAACAAAGAATTAACGTGTACGGGCTCGGTGTGTATTATAAATGAACGTGTAAAGGATCGAAGGTGCGGATTTTCAGTATCCAGTTATTAAGTGGCCGTTAGAAAAGAGGATGTAAACTATCGAAAGTACGTCTCATTTAATTTATTCGCTGAATTTAACAGTCTACGTTGTAAACGAAATTGTAAAGAATCAACTCTGCGAGTCCCTAAATTTATTTCACTTTTATTGTAACTAGGCTGTCGTAGTTACGACAACTATGACATAAGTATTGTCGTCAAATTATGGAACGAAAAGGTGGGAAATATCAGTTCTTCTCATTTCTGCTTCATTGTTGTCTCTGTATGCGACTCCTTTTTCATAAAGTCGAGTTTCCTGACGAGTCGTGAAGAGAAAGTAGGTCTCCATTAAACGTATACTTTCGTCTCATCTGCATTTTCCCCTTATATTGAGTTCAGATTTGTGTATGCAATGAAAAACTATGGACATTTTTTTTGCATGCAAACGTTTGTGTTAATGAGAGATGAACCAACCACTGCCATTCATAAATCGAAACGCTTTGGCGGACTCGAACCTGCGATCCCCAACGCAGACCGCCAAACGTGACTCCGCTGTAAGGTGCGCGTCGTATTGTTAAGAGTAATTTTAACAATGAACATAAACGTAATCGCCTTTTTTGGACTTAGCCTGGGTATATTTTCGGGAAAATGGAAGCCAAGCACGATGCAATTTCCCAGCTGTCCAATGTCATTTCTGATTTGTCCCGACTTCACTATAAGTTGATAACTCTATCGTTTCCTTAGATGACTGACGCGTCTTCTACGACACCGCGACTTAAAATTCCGAATAACCTACGGAACTCGAAAACTGCCATAAGGTTAGCGTAGCCCCTCCATTAAATACTATCTTTCTGTCTCAGTAATTATGTTAAATATTCTACATCTTTCCTGTATAAATCTATTACTATTTTTCCCTACTAACTAATATCCGGTAACATCTTTCAAAAATCTCAGTTCAGTGCTCTCTATCATTTCTTACAATTTTATTGTTAATGTCTGGTTTTCACAGCTGTAGAAGACTGGAACGGCCGTTACATATACAATTTTAATTCCGTGATCAAACTATAAAAAAAAATAAATTGTTTTCTTATTGTTTCGTATAAGTATGGAAGAATTTGCAGCTTATTCATGACATCGCTACTTTAAGTGGTTTAACACTCTTAAGTATTTACTAGGTTAATAACCTAAGTAAATTTATTAACCTGTTCTCCTGTTAAGTATAATTTTTGTTGGTACCGGGTCGCGGCACTTAAATACCGTAACATTTGTTTTTCAAGGAGGTATACTTAATTTATAACATTGCCGACTTTCGAGAGCTCAAACCGTTTCCTATGTTAAGTATTCTCTGATTCAACTAAAGTCTGATCATCAGAAAAAAAATTGTGTTCAGAATAATATCGTGAAACACATGATGTGTGCAACGGAATTTGTATAGATTTTGAAGAGAGTTAATAAATGTTAATTGGAAATCGGCAGTAGGACATATAGGCCTAATATAGTAGGTACGTTAGGCCGTTAAAAATTTTGTAAATCTGTTATTACAGTACAAAACATTTATTGATATCTAACCTAACTTAATACAAATTAATACAAGAATTACACACTGATAGTATTTGCATTACAGACAACTCATTCCATTAGTGAAAACCAGTGTATGCAGAATGACAGCGGAGAACTGGCATGACAGAGTAATAAAATTTGTTCCCGGCTGAACATAAGCTTAATTGTCGCGCGTAACTGATGAAAACTTATATCGAAAACGTAGAAATCGCCCATAGTGTTCTCTTTCAACAGAAACAGGAGTGAAGGATCTGGTCAGCCGGAGATTGTTATATAAAACGGCCGAGAAGTGATAATGTAGAAATGACGTATTGACCGGACGCCAGTCGGGTGTTAAAACCGCGTCTCTCGTTCGGAACGGTTCTCCTCGTTCGGTGTGTCGTTTTTCTTTATTATTTTTACATAATCCCAGTCGTGCTTGGTCTGCGTATAGACAATTTTCTCGCTTCAAATGGTTGAAAAACTTGTCGTCCGCGACGCGAAGCTGGCTGGCGTAATTATTTTACAGTTGCGTAACTAGTTTTTATGTCATCGTCACGTGTCCGAGGGTAGGCCTATAACACAAGACGCGGAGAGTCTGTTATATCCACTCGAGATTTTATAATAACGAGCAAAGTCGCAAGTAACGGACCCAGCCCGTCGCCGCTCTCTCGACCGTGGCACGAGTCTTGTTTAGGGAAATTTTCTACGGACGATGTGAAAAGCGGTGCTGATCCAAACCGTGATGCGTCGAAGCGGGGAGAGGAGACGGGTCGTCGACCACGCCACTTCGTATTGCTGGAACTTTCACGGAGTACAATAGCCACTGCTACCATACTACTCCCGTCACCCTCTTCTCACCCGCTTTCCATTGCCTGGCAATGGAAATTGCAGCAGCAGCACTCGAATCGATTTCCAACATTGAACAGTCAGAAAGAAATTGTCAAAGGCACCTGTTGACTCCATATACGTGTGGACTACGTGATTTTTGTTATTGATTCATCGTTATTTCATGAATCTTGATCGACGTATGTGGTTCTCCATGCGCTGTTGTCTTTGACCCTTTGACTTTCCTTGTACCATTGTTTTCTAGCCCACTTTTTCTTCTTAAGATGTTTCAGAAAAATCTCATTATTCCACGCTTTATTATGATGCCTTTAATGATTTATTCTGCTATTATGGGCTGATAGTTTGTATATCTTTCTACAATTTCCTTCGCCAGCATGTCATTTTAGAGTTGTCAGTTGTGCGATGCATCTAGCGCTCAGTTCTCTCTGTTATCTAGCGCTCTGAAACATATATAGAAGTATAAACCTGTTCAGGAAAATTATCTTTTTATTACTTTCAATATGTACGTATATCGTGGCTTTTGTGTACTGTTCTTAGTTATGTGGATACTGGTTTTCCATTGTTACTGTTTTTGTAATTTATTCCATACTTCCGCCTGTATTCGTCAGGAGAGTTCCTAGCTAGATGAAACTTGCTACGTCTTATGTATTGTTAATTTGGGTTACATGTTCCTGATTATTTTGTCTGTCTGTAATTATTACTTTTGTCGTATCAGTATTCATTTATACGTACACACAAACATCGCGCGTGCATATGCGTGCAAATAATTAAATTAATTTTTTCTAGCGTAATTTTTTCAATATTTAACATACTGTTATGACTCACGAATCGTCGTGTTGTACAGTGAAAACAGAATAACGCCATCGATGAAGTCACAAATTACAAAATTTAATTAGAAACAAACACAGTTGTAAATCAACACAGGCACATTTATACAATATGATTCAAGTTAAACATGTCCGACCCACAACAATAAATGGAACCTTATTGCAGTTTCAAACACGTTAATCACTTTCAACTGAACCGCAACAATCACTTCTACCCGCACTTGTAATATCGCCAGGTGTAACTCAACTGGGCCACTTCGCTATCCCTTATTTATACCATGGCCGCCTTGCGGTGTAGTGACATAGGTGACCTGAATGCCGGTAGAGTAGTCGGAGTAACGTCTGGAAGGGGCATCTAGAACCATCCAGAGCGTTGCATAATTCTGCCGCGCAGATACACGTCCAGGGTGTCACGTGGTCATTCACTGATGCGGTACTCTCTACTTCCTCAGCGTAGCATACTTAGGCTATCATAAAAATAACAATTTCCGTATATTAGTGCGGTAGAAATACAGACAACCATACAATGTCTAACAATGGTAACACAGTTTCCTGAACTCTTATAACAAGTTGTGTGTCGTAGGACACTTCACATTTTCTTTCGTTTAATCTCGTGTATGTGTCATTACTTCTTCAATTACACTTTTGATGACTTTCTATGTTCCCACTTATTCCATCTGTCTTCCAATTCCCGTAGCTTTCGTATCACCCATTATGTGGACCTCCCAATCGATGTTCACCTCCTCTCACGCCGTTAGGCTTCCAGTTTGTGATATTCATTAAAGTTGAGACTTCTTCCCTTGTAGGCTACACACGTGCCCATACCACCAGCGTATTCTTTAGACCTATATGTTCTTCAGTTTCCTTTGGCCCCTGGATCTTATAAACGTCCTTTCAAATATTTTCAGCCTTTGTCAAACACATATGTAATACACTTCTTGATAGGCCTTTGTAAAAGAGTTAAATTTATTTATTAGAAAATTATGTTGGCCTACGACCATGTGAGAAATAAGATTACAAACTACCTTGATCAATAATAATATTAATAATTTATTTAATAGTCTATAACACTTATTCCAGTGTACCGACTCTTGATTATACCTCAGGGCGACAGTAATAATAAACACAAATTAGAGTATATTAATTAACTTTTAATGAACCATTTGCATTTATACATTACAAAATTTATTTATATGACTTGAATCGTTTTATCTTACAAATTGAATATTATTAATTAGCAACGAGTCCTTTTCTGACAGATTGAGTCACTATATTGAATACAAACATATATATTTATCAAACAACATAGAATTAAATGTTCATTATTCGTTACTTGCGTAAGAATCCTTCCAAAGTGCGTAGTCCTGATGATGTTGTAGATCGGTGAGTCGTCAGCAGCCGTTGTTGTGTGTTAATCCTGGTTAAAACTGCACTAATTCACTTTATCACAGAGGTACACTGCACTTGACATATGGATTATACCTATAACTATGTCGTATAATTATACACTCTGGACACAAAGATTATTGAATTGACCTTAAGTGCATTTAACACAGTTCGCGTCGCGTGTGGCTCGACTATCTTACGCCGTCGTGACTTTACTCCGAACTCATTCGCCTTCTTCCGCGATTTACCACAATGTATTGAATTAATGGAACTTCATATGTATTATTACTTATTGTTGTTTATTATAACTCCTATCATCCACTCATTTACTTATTACGGTTTATAAAACTTTATAACTTTAATATTAGTAATTATCGCGTTCCCGTACTCTGTTACTTCTGCGAATTTACTTAAAATATATAGTTGACGCAAAACAACGTACGCGAGTCTCTTCGTGTAATTCCGCCGATATAAAGAAGACTAACTTATTTCTCTCTAAGTTCATAATATATACTTGCTTTGAGTGTCCCTTACCTACGATCTACAGGAAAACGTTCCTATAGGTTTAAACTACCGCTAAATACAAATTCGCCCAATCTGATTAACTAAAACCTCCCGCGCAACATATGACGCTTTTTCTGATTCGCCCAACGTTTCTCCGTGTTCCACGTGCTTAAAAAACTAGCGTCTATCGTTATCTCTCTCACACAACGCTCTCTCTCGTCTAACGGTATCTATTGTTATATGCACTTAAGTTTACAACGTTTGGCAAACATCCTTACTATCTTAGCAAATAATACATTTTATGACAGTTGTGTCCCAAAACGTGACTTAGCCTAAAAGTACATTCATTATATTCGTCAGCCCCAGCGCCGGCGTTATTAACCTACCGCTTTACTCTACAGATTTTTTACAAGTTAATTTTCTTTCAACTAATGCCGCCGTACGGTTCTGGCGTCTCAATATATCTCCACTTTCTAAAACACACCCTTACTTTGCGTTCAGCATAGTTGATTGAGTAAAATTAGCAATTGCTCAAATTTTCCGTTATACATAGTTCGCCGGTCTTATTGCTGCCTTATACGTTTTCATTTTGGTTTTCGTACTCGCACGTTCTTTAGCTTTTCATGAACATTTTATAAAATTTGCATGTTTACAATGGAATGCTTTCCCAAATGTCTAGTTACTGCCTCCACTCACTATTATTTGTTCTTTCCTTCCTACCCACTTTTATAATTTTTTTACTTGTCCTGGTTTATTTCCAGTCCTTACTTCCTTGCTTTAGTTTCTAATTTCTGCAGTTTCTTCTAGGTTTTCCTATTTGTTGTTATTATAGATGTTATGTTTTAATGTGTAGTCCTATAATATATTATTCTGCTGTAATTGGAATTCTTGTATTTCTTTCAGTACGTTATCACTTTACGTATAATTTTTAAAAAGTTGTTGAGCAGTTGAAACGTAGTATTATACGATTGGTATGAAAAAAAAACGCTTCGCTTTACAAGCTGTAGGCCTAACTTGTAGAGTAAATCACACGGCCATCGTGATATTATCGCCGTTCGTCCGGTTGAATTATTGCAGACACGTTTCTGTTAATTAAACTAATTACACGACGAATATCGCAGTGATAGGTTGGCTGCGCGTACATTCCCAGAATTAAATTATTGTTTATTCTTTTTTTGTTTATTTTTAAATAATGAATACTAGGGTGTGCTAACGCACAACCTAATTACGTACATACGAATTAATGCATTCTCATGGCGAGTCAACGTATGTTAACACGAAGTGATGCGTGTATGTAATAAGTGTATGTTGTTAATTAATCTTACCGCTTTTGTGATAGATGCGAAACGCAAGATACCTTCACCGAGATAATATTAATAATATGAACAGTAACATTGTGCATGCGCGCGCGGTGTTTCTGTGAAATAATTAATGTGGCATTATTATTCAGTGCCCGTTTTGAACGTATCTACAGTAATGTAGGTATGTAAAGAAAGCGAAAAATCACTGTAGCAGTGCCCGAGAAACGCCGCGGGTCCGTTGCGGCATAGGATCTGCGTAACTTTGCGTAGCGATTTAAATTAATTGACAAGAATGCCGCCGACACACTAATGTCTTTCGCTCTAACTTATTAATTTACATTCCGTTGTTCTTATTGTATAACCGTTCGTCCTGTTATATGCTCGTCTTGTGACACGAGTAAAAGGTAAGATAGCGTTCTCTCTCTCTCTCTCTCTCTCTCTCTCTCTCTCTCTCTCTCTCTCTCTCTCTCTCTCTCTCTCTCTCTCTCTCTCTCTCTCTCTCTCCTCTCTCTCTCTCTCTCTCTCCTCTCTCTCTCTCTCTGCCTGTAGTACAAAACTACAAAACGTCTGTGTTTTAGGTATGCATCGTACGTAAGATTAAATAAAAGTAAATTTTGCAATTTCTCATTGGGGCTCTTTCCTTCTCACAGCAAAGTTTTATTTAATGTTTTTCGTTATTATCAGTCAGAATACATATACCCTGTGAGCTAATCGTATGATATATATTAAACATGACTGGAAATGGAAAGGAAGTCGCCCATTAGGATCATTTCTTTTCAATTTTAATAAGTATTTAGGGCACTTCTTCTTCTTCTTTTTTACCGTCGATAGTATGGTGTCTCCCTCACTGGAAGTAATGGCTAACGTTAGTTGAAACAAACAGAATAAACTCGGTAATTTTCATAGACGCTGTGGTGTGTAGGGCAATCAGCAGGTTACACGTTCTAAAGAGAACCTAGTCTCGGTTGAACACATGACATCGATTTTGTTGATAGGAGAAGTCGCAGACTTTACCAACTAAAACTGATAAATTGGACTTCAAGTAAGCAATGATGTCATTCGTGCAGGCCTTCGAGTTCCTTCTCTTCCCGACTTTGCCCGGTCTCTCGCCGAAACTCTTTGCTTCTGCAGCGACCTCGTCCTTCCCTTTCCTGAGAACCATCAATACTTCTGAACCACCTCCCCCTATTATAGTCAAACGTCCTCGGGCGATTGTAGATGACTCCTCGTAAGTCATCCTCGTTGCGCTATCTGAATAGCCCCCAGTATCTTCCTTTCCTCTCTGTTACCTTCGCTCCTCAGGGCTTCCCCAAGTATGTTATTGCACTGTTTGGTGTAGTTACCGTTTGCCACCGCCACGGAGGTTCCCTGCCTCGCTGGGAACAAGAGGCGTCCTTCGCCCCCAGAGGCAGTGCTACCAAGGAAAATGACACCTAAAATTAACAAAATTATCGTTTTAAAATATCCGACACCTCTGCGGTTAACCGCGTTGGCGTGTCCTTCCCAGTTTTAGGCCCCTGTCTCATGAAAGTCCAGCAATGTTATCATCTGGTAACCATCGGGCACGTCCTGGAAGCTCCAATTCAGCCATGGGTGCAAAGACGCCCCACTATCCAGCGCAAAGCAAAGCAAAACCCAGTTTTAGGAGTCCAAATTAAGACTCGGGACACTGAACATCTCGTGTCTCACGCCTCTTATGAGACGCGCAACCCCCCATCGGTTGGCTATCCTCTACCTGACAGGGACTTAAAGAAAAATTTCCGTTCACTTTTGGAATATCCTTCGTAAAATGTTCAACGCACAGAGCCTGGGGTAATCGAGCTGTTCAATGGGTTTTTTACTAGGAATTATTGCATTGTGTCCAGCTCATTCTTATTGCGTGACAAAGGCATTGTGCTGGACCGGAAATAGAGTCATGTTGTCCGGTAGCCGGTGTTATGACAACTGCGCGTCAGCAGTAGCAGTGCATTGACTCACTGTGCGAATCGGCTGATCATGTTTAACAATTAATGCTCACTAACTGTCGTCACTCGCTTTGATGTTCGTCATAACTTTAGATAAACATAAGTGTCCACGTGTATGTGGATGGGCACGTTCTTTGTCTTTTAATTAATTAACCCAGAGTGTGATTAATTGGAAATCAACGTACCTAAACGTTAGCATTAAGTGACGGACTGTTGGAGTTACACTTTCAAAAACAGACTTTTGTGATTACCGATTCAAATTTCATATTAAATTAAAGTTACAGAATAGTGTTTAGGTCTATGTTATTTTTATTTCCTTTTATGACTTATTCACCTGAAAGCGGTGTACGATTCACCGATTTTTGATGTGGCCGTGGAAAAGACTACCTTTCCTTTACAAAATTGATAATTAAAGATTATAGTGTTTTTTTTTTTGTAACTTTTACTGAAGTCTTTTGTCAAAACATTGTGAAAAAAAAAACAATATTTTCTTGTGGTGAAAACACAAATATCATTAATTTTATATAGCCTATAGGTAGCTCGTGAAGTTTCTTGCAAGATTCGTGTATTTATTAAATTTTATTTACTTCTGCAAGTAGATGTTTTATTTTTATCGATCCATTTATACGTGTATATAAATACAATGATAAAAGATAAACACATTCTGCTAGCAGAAAGTTGTGTTGAGGACCCTCCGAATGCATAAAATCTGACGAAGAGTGTAGGCTGTTGTTCATGCATTCTAAAACATACGCACAAAATGATACACCCGTGGACACATACGAAACTGAATCTTTTTTCATGTTTTAAATTTATATTTGAGAAAGTTTAGATAAATCTGTATAAATAGATCAGTGTTATAAATGAAAGATTCAAATCTAGGAATTTTCATAAATATAAATATTTATATTTGTAAATAATTTACTAACATGCAAAACCTTAAGTAAAAAATAAAAAAAACATTCATTTAATAAGACTGCGAAACATACAGTTTCACACTAAAAAGTACAAAAGCGAAATACTAAAATATCTGCAAAGAAAGTCGTGAGTCTTATGAAGTACTTCCTATTGATGATAACATATATGTACGCGAAGTTTTGGCAAGATCTGTCTGTAATAGGATAGGGTGTTGGGAAATAGTAGATGTCTACTTCTCATACTTGGACGCTTGGTACAAATTCCTCCTTCCACAAGGAGCATTCCGTGTAGCTTTAACGTTATTTAATTTTAAAGTAATTACATGCGGATTCGTTACCGCATGCGCTCACATAATGGTACGACGGGTCGCGGAAGATTTGCATTTCTGTATAAAATTCGAGTGGCCAAACGCGAAGGCAGAGCGAGCGTGCCTGTCTGTAAAAGGTGGGTAGGTTTGAGTACTTCCACCGCCCACCCCGCGCTATGCTAAGGTTAATTGCTGCAGCTTGCTTGAGCCGTCGTAAATAAGTTCTCTACGAGTTGTGTGTCAGAGAGAGAGAATAGGGAACGTGTGAGAGGATCAATGCGTGGGCGGAGGGGGTAGTGTAAACAGTTTCAAATTTTGCTTTCGATGGCCTGTTCAAAATGTCTTAACGCTCTTCCGTCCTTAAAAAAAAAATAAATAAAACTAATACTGTTCGATTCTTTCTGTTGGTTTAAAGCAGTAACGGACTTCAAATTGTACCCATAAATTTCGATCGTAATTTAATGATAAATGCTTCATGTTTACTCGGTACGAGTGACTTGTGAAATGGAAGCGTTTTTTGCTTATGTGAGAGATTATTTTTTGATGATACGAAAGGACAGGACTCCGTTGAAGCTAAGAAATGTAAAACACCTAACTTCTCTGCGGTCTAACTCCGATAAACGAGAGAAAGCAGGGTAGAATCGGCATCGCGTTAAGGGCAGAAGAACGGACACCGTACACGGAAATAATGAGGACGTTACATGTCATGACAATGGACTAATTAAAGACGTTACCGTGGGAAAAGAACTGAAGTTATAACTCGAAAGAGCGAACTCCAGTAGCGAGGAATACTCGAATTAATAAAAAAAAAAACATCGAAAGAAGAAATCCCTGTAGTTTTGAAATAGCAGAGAAGCGTTGGGCAAACGTTTGCGTAATGAATTATTAAAGTCCTTATATAAAGTCCCAAGTAGTACCGAAATATTATACAAATAATTCATTCATTAATTTTGTCATGAAAACGATACAAAATAACAAAACGCTATTTATAAAACCCCAAAAAAACCGTAACTGCCTTGTGTTTGATTCCCAAAGGTCCAAAGGAATTAATTCGTTAAATTGTTAATAAAGCAACAGGATCAGATAACATTCCGATTAAATTAATGAAAGAACTTATTATTATTATTATTATTAAGGCTCTTACCTATATTTTTAATTTGTGTAAATATTCAAAAAGGTGGAAGACCAGATAAATTCAAAGTAGCAGCTATTGTACCAGTTTATAACAAAATATAGGGATCTATCTGATCCAAGCAACTTCAGGGCTATTAGCTTACTTTCAGTCTTTGCTAAAATGTTTGAGAAACGCGTATAGATTAAATCAGACACAGGGTGAATCACGTAAGATATGTCAAGCCCATTACGGGAGGACGGTTTTCTTATAGTCGTGAAACAAATTTGTTTTCCGTAAACTACATAATGGTGAATCGCAGAAAAATATTATCGTTTGTTATTAAGTACAGCGTGTTTCGCAAACATGGTCGATAGGGTTCGGTTCCCAAAAATTTACTTATAACGTGAGTCGTAACGTTGGTGGTATTTTTTTTTTAAAGCTTTAAAAACTTAATCGTTTAGATGAAATCTTTGTCAGTGTTTCTTGCGGTTTCAACATTACGGCTAAAAACGCTAAAAATGTTTCATTCTGTGTTTATCACAATAGTTGATATAACTGGTGAAATTTTGTAAATACAAACAAGTACAGTTCGACCGGAATAGATTTGGGACATCTTATCTGATTCGCCATGTTTAAGGTATTCATATATTTCAAACCCCTTTCAAGGCAATTGAGTTAAGCTCGTTCATCGCTGCTGGTGAAGCGCTTATGCCAATGTCGGATCTGGTGTGCGCCCCCTCAGAAAATTTCTAGATCTGCCATTGGTTGCTTTATACGCTGTGCAGTATTATATTGCTCTTTTTTGGTGGAACGGCGTCAAATTTGGATACCATACGTTTCAGATCCGTTTTGTACAACACACTTTTCCAGACTGATAGAGAGACTCCTTATCAACCAGTCAGTTTTTATACTGGATTCCCATTTCTTCTTGTTGATTGACTTCAGACTTAGTTCGTGTCACAGTAATAATAAAGGTGACTTTACTTAACAACACAGTGTGGGAGAACGTAAATGTGATAAAAGAAAAATAACAGTGTGACGGAGCACAATAACAAGTTGTTGGTGTACAAAAAATGCAAATTCACAGCGTTTGTGTAGAGTTTTGAATGTGTGCGGGGAGAAGGGCTTTAGTGGAGCCGGAGTGCTTACAATGTGGCAGTCAATTTTTCACAATTTCCCTCGTTAAAGCGAGAGAATGACGCACCGCTTGTTGACCGAGTGAATCGCAATTGTGACGCCATTATCATTGTTTTATGGTTACTCCAACACCGTCCTTGACGATGACGCCTGTAAAACGTTCCTGCCCATTACTGTATCGTCAGCGTTGTACGTTTTTCAGTTTTTTTTTTATTTCTTGTAACTGTTTTGCTTGTAAATTTCATCCGTTTTTCTTTTATTTGATATTTTTATTTTAACTTATATTTATAATCCGCTCTCGAGGAGCGATAAAGTTTGTGTACAGTATGAAGGGAGAAACCATCTACTGATGGAACTTCCTTAGTTGACAAAACGTAGTGTTGTTGGTTCGGATCTGAACGCCATTGCTTCTTCAATCTTCTTTGGGTTTCCGGTGTATCGCGTAGACGTCTGAGTTCTGTGTCATTTTGATGTGAGTGGAACTTGGCGAAACGGTTGGGCAGAATGGATGAAAGAAAATTCTCTTTAATTTTTAATTTAATCTCCCGCTTGGAACAAGTAGATCATTCAGATACCTGGTTGTGTTATTACTTATGGATTTGATAGGGCTATTGGAAACAAGGTAGCCGTATTATGTAGAATGTGTGGCACGATAAGTAAGACTCTTGGCAGGCATTGCAGAAAGGTGAGACAACTGTAACTTTATAAAATAATGGAGGCAGCAGCATTATTTGTATCGGTGTCAGACATGCTGATTAGGCAGAAAATGAAACCCGTATTCAGTCAGTCTAAATGAAGTTCCGACCTGTTAAGGCTTGCTGCACTAAACGAGATCAACTAGGATGTTCAGGAGGAACTCGGCATTTCCCTCCTTAGTTCAACGAGTTTATGTTCATCGTAAACGATGGCAGGACCGTCTGTTGGATAGACAGCTTAGCAATAGAGACCTTTTCGAAGACACAGTGTTGGCCGATCTAGAAAGAGGTTAGTTGTGGGGCTAGACAGCTCGTAAGGCCTAATTCCTTGAAGTTATCGACGAAGATCTTACGTTCGCACCATTGATGCCGTAAGGATTAAGTACATAAGGTACCGATTACTCACCCGCGTTGAGAAGGTCCAACCAACAAGATAAGGGACCATACTAATGAGAGTCCTAGAGTGGCAGGATATTAACAAGATCTCGATACAGCTGGGTCGCCCCCCCCCCCATCACGTGTAAAAAGAATTAGCCGAATAAAAACAGTGAGACAATATTCTTGTCTCGAAAAACCTAGACATCCAGTATAGCCACTCGCAAAAAAAATGAAAATTTATTAAAGTTTTGTTCCCGAAATTTAAATGAATAGAGATGAAAATTTTTTAGTTTTACGTATAGGCCTATTACGTTAAATATTTGTATGAATAACGTCTCTCATTTTATACTACATTGTTTGCAAATTTACAATCTACTCACAGTTACATATAGAGCAGTAATAATTTTCCTAAATATATCCGAACACAACGAAGAAATGTTAGTGTTTTTGTATATTATACCAAAAATCTGTATTAATAACATCTCTCATTTTACAATACACCTACATAGTAATCAGACGGACAAATATGTAACTTAACAATATTTTCCTTTTTCATTTTACAATTTACTCATAATTACGTACGGAACAATAATAGCCTAAATTTGTTGAATATTTACCTGTGATATGATTTCTGTTGGTGGCAGAGGTGAAAATTACGTTTAGCGACTAAATTGCAAGGTTGATATTGGCTTTGCCATATTAAGTTGTTTTATTAGGCCACTGCCCATATTAAGTTTTTGCGCGCTAGGTTTTTTCATATCGAAGCATGCAATTAATATAAAGGTTTTTAAAAACCCTTTTAAAAAACCAAGTGCCCAACGAGTCATCAATTAATATCATGCAATTAATATACTAGTAATGTATAATTAATTAAAGAAATAAAGTTTCAACAAAAAATAATTTATTTAATTTCTAAACACTGTATATTCTGTACTGTTTGTAACAGTGACTGGAACGTTCAATAACCTTTACACGGATACCCAGCGGCCTTGTCTGGTACCCAACTACCGTTGTTATCGTCGTGTTTGTCTTGGTACGGAGAGTACGATCACCATATGCCCAGTGACGGGTCGGAACAAACAAACAGAAAATTGTCTCCTGTTACATAGGCCTACGATTCTAGTGAGCTCCCCGAGTACATTTTGAACGAAGTACATATTTATTTTTACATAAATTTCGAGATTATGTAATTTTCCATTTATGGGAAATATTACAAAAATTCCGATTTGTGTACTGTTTCTTTAGTAATATATAATAATTTTAGAGCATACAATAATTACACAATAAACGCTAAAAATTCGAAACTTTCGGATTTTTTCAAATTGTTTATCTCTTTGTGGACTCTGGGATTCCAGAATTTTTAAATTTCCAGAAACATGATACTACATTTAGATGTTAGTTAAAATTCTCTTTGGGGGTTAAAATCCCAATTGGGGTTTGGTTGCGATTTTATCAAAATATTCACCCATTTCTGGGGTCATGACGTCCAAAAACGTTGAATTTTACAAAATAAACACTACACTCAGATTGTGGTTTAAATTCCCTTTAATTTGATACCCCACGCGGCCTTGTGATTTTTTTCACATCCACTTTTTTACCTTCCCCTTTACTTTTAGAGGGATCAGTCTTAAAAAACAATAGGGTTGTTTAGATTAAAGGTGAGATGCGTGCCAAGTTTTACGAAAATCGGTTGACGAGTCCAAAAGTTATCGAGAGACATATCCCAAATAGATCGGCAGACAGGAAAATGCCAAACGATCGGGTCGCTTCGCTAGTTCGATTACGGTATTCGGAGTGTAGCCTAACTGTTAAGAAGGCATACTTCGCATTGCTGTCATCATTTAGGTCTGGAGATGTGCACAGGGAAACAAACATGAAAATATATAGGACTGTCATCAGACCGGTGCTATGCTACGGGTGTGAGGCATGGACAATCACACAGAAAACAGCCGACATAGTAGACACCTTTGAAAGGAAAATCCTCAGACGCATTATAGGCCCAATACAAGAAAATGGCTCATGGAGACTGAGATACAACAGTGAACTGTATCAAATATATAAAGAGATACCAGTCTCAAAATTTATAAGAATACAAAGATTGCGTTGGGCCGGACATGTTATGAGATTGGAGGATGGCAGGAACCCCAAGAGGGCTTTGCTGGGTACATGGGAGGGAACGAGACCTAGAGGCAGACCGAGGAAGAGGATGGAAGATGGCGTTGCGGAGGACGCGAGGGACATGGGGATAAAAAACTGGAGGAGGGTTGCAGTGGATAGAGTGGATTGATGGAGGCCAGGGCCCGACTTGGGCTGTAGCGCCATAGGAGGAGGAGGAGGAACTGTTAAATTACTGGTATTTTCTTTTCATGAAATATTTCTGTACCTTTCAGGAATCACATAACTCTCACTCTATTCCGTATGTATGTATAAATAAAATAACCCTCTTTGATTTATTTATTAACTGGTATCTATTTTTTAATAATACAAGTTATAGGCTACCAGTGCAGAGAGATTCTCTCCGTCTAGATCTATATGACAAATTTTCGACTCGCACAGTGAGCGCTTCTTGAAGACGAATACATCTATGGATAAGTTCTTCATCGGATTTGTCTTTCACCGCTTTAGTGTTATAAAGAAGCAAAAGTTTTCTTTGTAATTTATGAAATTTGCAAATTTTCCGAGTCTCTAGGCGACGACCTGTTTGACCAAATAGAAGAGCCGCTTCTGGTGACCAAAAAGTCGCATTGGCCAAACACTGTAGTTTTTAAACACTTCAGATGTTTCTTATGCTTCAAAGTATTACTTAGTCACCAAGTGTTGTCCGTGGTAGTCTAATTCGCCATTGTTTCTTCGCTTCGATTTTCTTTGTTCATATTTACAGTTTACAATAGTCATAAGTAGGCCTACTGTGTTCAGTTTTCATTGTGCTTCCGTTTAACATTATTTTGGTTTTATTATAGTTCTGTTTCCCCAGCTTCTTCATCTAGCTCTTTCCTAACCGACTCGGAGTTTCGATATGTGAAGCCAAGTCTCAAAGAATGAGGTTTCTCGGAAGCGTTTTCGGAAATTTGGCCCTGTTTGCTTATGACAGATCTCAACATTACTTCCTGTAAACAGTAAAAAGTGTTAATTGTACTGGTATTAAGTTCATTGATTGACAGATTAATACGTTGTTTTAATCTGCATCCATTTGCTAATAGGCCTACACAAACAATTGTTATGTGTACTGTATGATTAAGTGCTATGAGAATGTGAGCTAATGATAACACCGTCCGAATACCGAATAACAAAGCAATGGAAGACGTTTGTGGCAAAACGCAGTTCACAACTCTGACAGACTAACAGCTGATTCGGTGCTATCACAAACATTTGGTTTCACGTCCGCCTGTCAGTTGTGTTGTTACAGTCCCTAAGGGCGAAAAACGCCCACTGTTGCCATGCCTGGCGAAATTTAACTTTTTTCACCTCCCTCTTCTTCATGCTGCGCATTGCATACACGTTTGTGTGTGTGTCCCAGACAAGTTTAAAAATAACTATAATTATATACCCTATAGCCTACGTTCCTCTATGTGGGAAGAGATGGCAAATGATATAAACGTTGAGGGAAAACGGAGGCTTGCGGATGATTTCGTAATATTGGCAGGAAGGAAGGAAAATTCAACGTAATACAGGCGAAGGGATACGGAAGAACTTAATAGGAGTCGTGTGTAGCGTAGTGTTGTACGGATTCGGGACCGTTTGTCCCAGCCATCCCTTAAGAGATGGACAAATGGCGTATAGACACGTTTGAGATGTGGTATTGGTGAAGAGTGATGAAGATGGATGGATAAATTGGATAATGAAGAAGTTTTAACACGAGTGTATGAAAACATAAAGAATTTGGAAAGCTGTGGACACGAGAAGGAGGAAGTGAATAGAAGAGATGATGAGGCATAATGGCTAAGACTGGAAAAGCCAAAGTGCAATTTGTGCATGCCGTGATGGAGGGAGCGGAAGTTACCAGAAGTTGAGGAAATCGGCAGTGAGTAGGCAACTGAGAAACCATCGCACCAATGTCTTAGGATGAGAACCGGAGAAGATATGCTCTTCCGTCGCGTCTTTTGTTTTCCAAGTCTCCGTCATGAAGATTCCGTTTTTCTATTAGTTTACTTTATCCTACCATGATTTCTGAGATCTGCCTCTTATTTTACTTCCTGTCGAACGCCAAACCGTTACTCATGATATGAGTAACGCCATCACCTACTTTTTATTTAATCTTCTGACATGTCCGAAGAATCGAAGGGTCTTTCGTATCTTCATTCATTTTAAAATTTTCTGGTTTTAATAATGGTGGCAGAGATTCAGGACATTTAGTCTTCTGAAATTTGTTTTGAAGTCCATCTCTTAAAATTCTTCAAAGTATCGTTATCGTAAAAGTGAAACCATCCTTATCCTGCGCAATATGTCTACTCGGTCGATACCAACAGTCAAACTATGGAAGTGTAGTCGTTTCGCTCAGGGAAAACGTATTGATGAGCAAGTTGTTGGCAGGTTTTGTTCCGTAAGGTTTGCTTGATGAGCTCCTTAAGGTTACGAAGCAAGCGCTCCGAAAACGACTTTTATGTTCCCTCGCGAATAGCTTTTGTAACAGTACAGCGTCCCAGTAAACAGGTTGTCTTTATGCAGAAACTTTCCTATAAAAAATGTAGGCCTAAATATAATTTAAATTTTCTTGCGGTTCAAAGTTATCGATCATTCTCTGTATAAATAATTCGTTAAAAGAGTGTTAGAAAAAATCGATTGTTGTTATCGTCATTAGGCATCAGACATTAAGCTAAAAATGTTTTCAAATTCCTCACACATTTTCAAATTCGCCGCCAACTGAATGTATGTGTAATCTGACCAAATCGTCCTCAGCTTTCTTCAGTCCTCTTAGCTTTACAAGGTGGAGTTCATCCAATGTTGTCTAAATTGAATTTAGTAGTAGGGGGCCCAGAAAATATCGGTATGGAGAACCATACATGACTTCCATGTTCTAATCTTTATATTTAAAATCATTTTCGAAATGAAATATTTCCATAGAAACTACTTCTTTCTACTTATTGCTTCAGCCTTAACCACAGTACTGTGGTCACTAACGTATACCACCTCACGTTATCGCACTCGATTTTCACTGATGATGGCAGTCGATGGCACTGCCGAAACGTCTGGTTTTGCAGAAAACATTGGACTACGGCCAAACAGCCCGGGAAGGAATTTTAACAACAATCTACTTCTTTGTTGCCGATAACGTAGTAGACATATACAAAATTATCCCCACCCCCTTCAACTAGCCTCTTCATTTATAGATATTTCATCTCCGTTTCTACAGTGGATTATTATGATCTTCTTATCAGGATATTTTATTTATCAAAATAAAGTACTTTACTCTTGTTAAAACATAAAACGTTGCAGATAAACTACCCTTTCCCCGTAACCGATCTTCACGAAAATCAATAAGCCTTGAGCCGTCTACAACTCGGGCACATAATATGTAAAAAATTATTTGATTCTGTTTGAATGTGCGGTAGTTATCGTTCGTCATACCGGTAGAAAAAATTACCCTTGTTAAAACATAAAACGTTGCATGTAAACTACCCCTTTCCCTTAACCGATCTTCACCAAAAACAATAGTTCTTGAGTCCTTACAATTCAGGGATGTATGCAAAAAATTATTTGATTCTGTTTGAATTTGCTACTGTTATCGTTTGCCGTAGAAAAAATTCTACACACACACACACACACACACACACACACACACACACACACACACACACACACACACACACACACACACACACTTTTCGAAAATGACTTCTTCATGTTTTGAGGGTAGTACAATCAGAATCGGGCGTTATCTCGAACACGATTTTTTTCGCCATGACCATACTTCCGTTTCCTTACGGACATTGGAAGTAAAAGGGGTTACGTCACTGTTACTCATTAGACAATATTACGTAGCAGACATAAGAGAATTCAGCGAACCCGACGTACAGTTCCATCGTCGCCGACGTGTGGATTTGTTACAATTTACGATACGGAGCTGTTTCCGTATTAACAGGGGAACGTCACGGTTATGTATAAGGCGGATGACCACCTACTGTGAGGTTGTAACTTCACCATCTGCTAGTACGTAAAGCGTGACCAGTGGAACGAACTTGCCTTTTACGACAGCCAGTTCTTATGTACGCGTAGCTTGGTGACCATCGTGCGGGAAGAGATTTACTATATACTTATTAAGTATTTTATATTGTTTTCGTTTTTTCCAAAAAATGAAAATATTTTCATAAGAAACCATTCCACTCCAACCCCGCCTACGGTGGTCGAATGGGTACACTTCTCGAAACTGGTGTCGCTAGCTAGATAAATTAGCAAAGGTATGAATTAACCTAGTGTCACAATCAATGTGATACTTGACCGTATAACTCTGCCAGCAGTCGCAGTGTACTGTAGATTCTGCTGTAACCTACCTCCTGTAATTGGAATCAGTGTAGCTTCCACACCGTACCAGTATATTGAACAGTGTGAGGTCGCGGCATCAACCCCAAAAACGTAACTGCTGATGTTACGCTCTACTAAAGAGAATAAAGTCTACGAGGGTTAGTTGAAAAGTTCGCGGAGCGACATCTATAGCTCGCATCTATAGATTCGCGAATGTTAAACGAAATAAATTTTAATAAATTATTATTTATGTACTTTTCATTTTTTTTAATATTGACTATGATAGACATATATTTAAATAAATATATTTGATAACTCTTATACTAAATATGAGTTAGCATCCGATTGAGATTGAGATATAAATTGCCATGTGGGCTAAATATGGTATTATTCGGTAGGATTAAAAATTGTTAAAATCATGGTAAACAATAAAAAGCAACTCCCAACAAGTACTCGTGAGCTTACCCGGTTCTTATGGGGAAAATATGCACGTATAAAATATTATAGGCTGTACATATTACAGGTCGACTTGTTTATATTTTACGTTAAATTTTTAATTGATTCGTGAAATTAACAATAAACTCCTAGTCACACGGATGATTTTTTTTTTTTTTTTGTTCGTCGGCGTGTGTTGTGAAATTTAGCTTTCCTCTCACGCCCAAGGAGCATAGACTAAACAAGGGAGTACAGTTCTGCGAACGCGTACCCACCGCTGTAATGCTGATCTCATCGGGTCGGGTGCCGTGTTGCTGATTGCGCACCGTATTGTATGTAGAATGTGCGTGTGGGAAGTACGTTCGTTCGTTAAACACGTACATTACAGCATACGTTTGATCCGATGCCTGTTTCCATTACATCCAGTGTCGTAACTAGCAGCTGCTCTTGGGAGGGGGAGGGGCGCATTCATGGATGACGGTTCAAAACGTAGATACTTGACTAGAAGAGTCATGACTTAGATAACCCTGTAAAGGGATGCGTGTCTGAGCACAAAAGATGCCTTCGTTTCCTGGCGCGTGAGTAATAAATTTTTGAAGCTGCAAATACGTAACGTTTACCAAATGTTGAACGAATGTCATTATTAAGAAAACTATTTTATTAATTTACAAATATTCGTTTTCAGCAAATCCTGATAGACATGTACCACTGCTGGCCCATTAAAATAAGAGTATAATATTTTGAATTTAATGTTACATCTGTAGGTTACAATTCAGTTTCTTGACACTTAACGAGTAAGATCCTATAAAAACGCTTAAACAAGAGTTGATAATGTGAAATGTGCGTTTCGTTCTTTTTCGTTATATTACTCAGAATGTTGTAAGCCGTTTACTACATCTACAACCGAGCGGTAGGCCAACTGCCGACTATTTTGGAACGTCACTTTAATGCTTTACGCGCTCGAGGCTGTGTTGTGTTTATGATAAATGCTGTTTAATTACATAATTAATAGGTGAGCGACCCCATACTACCGTAACCATCCACCTCTACAGAAATTCTGGTCCATGTCGCCAGTATATTTTAGATTTTCCACACTCCTAGTCCTTCGTATACCTTCTAGATCTGTGGCGTCTCTCGCATTTGCTTCTTATTGATTTCCAGTGGATTTGTATTTTATGCCCAGTTTTAGTACATCTTTTATGACTCTTTAATATTTGACCCTTTGTAAGTATCCAAACTATAACTGTCATCTTCTGCCTGAGTCTGTCATACGTACATTCTGTCTGTTGTTTTCAGTCTTAACCTTGACATTCTTGTGATTCTTGTTAAATCAGAGCCGCCCGCTACACATGTGCGAAACAGGTGCCCGTGGCTAGAGGCAGCAAATTCTTATTTGCATATATACTTGAATACTTGAATGTATTTTTTAAAATATTTTTTATCTGTTCTAAATATGAGCAGTGTTATTCGAATATTTCTCACAACGCCGTTACAGATGCAATAGGGGCGAACGTCTGGTTACAAAACTAAAGGTTTATAAAACTACTTAACAGTCTTCGATGTGTCAGGAAAAACTATGGAAGAACGTGAAACAATATAGCCCTGTCCGCAGCAAATAAGTAAATCTGTTTCGGAATGTTATTGAAAATGTTTCTGAAACCAAAGGACCAAAATTGCTCTTTTTAATAAACTATCGTGTTATAAAAATTTGAATGTAATGCGCAGATACGACTGAACCATAATATAATGATATTTAATTAGTAAAGTTGTGTTAGTGGTTATAATCGCAAACAGAAATTATGGTGTTGCATACCGCTGTATATAGCGGGAATTTTTTATTTAGTGCAACAGTGTAATTTCTGTTTATTATATAATGATTTGTATACCTTTTCCGACATAGAACATTGATAGTTTAGATCTCACACAATTTGCTTATAGTATGTTATTTTTATGTTATACTGATTGCAAATAGTTAAAAAGTTTAGATAAAAATTAGAAAAATTTTTACCTTTGCTAAAGGAAACGTCAGTCAGTAAGCTTACCGAAGCAAACGTTTTGAGATTCGTCAGACGGCCGTGTAGCCCTACACAATTCATTATTGATACCTGGACACGTCTGGACAGCAAGAACTGAGTCATCTATTCAATAATTCTACCAACACATGTTCCACTTGTATCATGTGTGTAGGCCTACTCAGATAATAAGTTTTTGTAGCCTATATTTTTTGTCAATTCTGCTATTTTCGTCCGTGTAAATTATTCAGAAATGAACGGAAATAAATGGCAAAGTTAGGATACGGAGAGCATATTCAGAGGGGCGCCAAAAATAAAACTGGACAGTATATCGACGGCGCTGTTTTCCCTACATTGACAAACGTCTCAGTAATATACCTTCAGAAAATTCATTTTTGGGGAGTGTTTGTGGCCCAAAAGATATTTTAAATAGAACAGATATGAAGACAAATTTTTTTATGGACGAGCAGTAAATTTGATAATTTTATCCTTGCTGATTCGTATTGCTGGCTGCCCTCGAGACAACAAAATTTTCTCTTATTCCCAGCCTGTCATGAAACCGCATTGTACCTGCAGTCTGCGAACCGTTGAACATGAGGAGAGGTTAATGACGGGACATGAAACTTGGCGCTAATTGTTTTGCAGAATTTTGTCTATTCGTGTCAGTAAATTTCCACTGAGGCTAATTTATTTTCATGGAAAGTAAGACCAGACTACAGTTCACTAAGCGGTTCTCATCATGTGAGCCGTGTTGGCGTCCAGCCGTCATGTCACGGAATGTACAGTAGGCGCCCTTTAGCCGCCGAACTTATCGATCCAAACGGCGCCTTCTAACCACGTGTTTCTCTATATTTTTCGTTACCTTTGTAATGTGCGTAGTTGAATGTGACATTTGACGTATGATTGTGTAAGAGTAAATTGTAGTGTTTAAGGCTAGTGACGGAGATGTTGACTGTAGAACGATGGTGAGTGATCTTCGTGCAAGAAACGATGGTAATCACGGTAAAGTAACGGTGATGGTATTTTGTAAGCTAATGGTTCTCAATCGTAAAGTGGCCCCGAACACAAAACTACTACTGAGTCATCCATGACTCCATGAATTGCAGAACCGCTCGATGTACGTTTATTATTAGATACATGTCAATAGTAGATAATTGTTTAATTATCAGAAAAAATTACGAAACGTGAAGATACTCAACTTTTTTAGCATAATAACAATTTGTAAAACAGTCAATCATACAATAAACACTACAAATTCAAAACTATTGAATTGGTAGTTAGTTAAATTTATAACCACAATGCCTAAATGACAGATAGTTTAGTTGTAACTTTTTGGTTTATGATGCTTCCATAGATACCTAGGGGCCTATGTGTAATAGTTTTCACAAGTATACATAACTGATAACAAAGTGTAAAAAGATTTTTATGTAAACATAGAATACAAACGTTTTGAAGGCAATCCAAAATTTGCAAGGGATGATGAGAGATATTAATTCTGTCAAATTGTTTAAAGATATCATGTTTGTATTTTGAGCAACATTCCTCATACTTTAATTCACCACATAGACTTTTACAGTTTTCTTAAAATTTTGAATTCCGTTTTTGACCCGTAAGGCCTTAAACTCAAAATTGTAATAATAAACCCATCATTCGGGAATTTTTACATTTTTCTCAAATTTTTGAGCCCTGCTGTCCTAAAATTTTGAAATTTCCAAAACTCCACACTATGTTCAGATTTTGATTAAAATTTTCTTTAATTTCATATCTCTTCTTTAATTTACATATTTTTTTTTGCGAATTTATCAAAATTTTGACCAGTTTTTCGGCCTTGGCGCTCCAAAATTGTGAATTTTCTAAAAGCGAACACTGTATTCACATTTTGGTTAAAATTTCATTTATTTGCTATCCCACCTAAATTTTTGGGATTTTTCACAATTTCGAGCCCTAATTTTGAAGGATCAGTCTTACCTGCCAAATGGGGTGTCGTCGTTAACGACCGTTACTATAAAACTGAGAAGTCCTTTCGCCCATTCAGTAAAGCATTCACCTACCAAGGTCTTCAGGCCACTTTGGAAAAATATTGTTTATTTTATTATTAACACGTTTTTTACTCTCTACTATGTTTATTATAACTCGTCGCAACGTGTTATCCAATTTAATTTAAATAATTTATATAAGTAAAATTATATGTTAGGTCACAAAAATCAAGTGAACTGTCGATAAATTATTTAGAAAAATCAATTTTCTTAAGCAACTAAAATCACGTGTGGTTGTCACAATCTCGGGCTGTGACAGGACGCTCACCTCCAGCGGAATTAGTTGCTTATTCTTTATCAGTAGCTAGTCGATCGCCGTTCGCTCTCGTACGCGCAGTTTGTTTACGTTGCACTTTATTATAGGCTACAAATGAGTATGTTGTTTTATGCTTATGTCTTGGTAGCACCAGGGGCCACATTGGACCACCGTTTGGGAAATCACTGCAGTAGTGGAAATATAGCGACGGCCTTCGGTTTGCCCTCCGCCGATTGTCACGCGAGTTAACATATTGGCTTGCTGAGCTCACAGCCCGTTTATAGCGTTTGACAGTCGACTGCCTGTTTTCTCACGAGTTCTCTCTCGCTCTCGGCTTTCCTCTTATCTGACTCCAGTTGTGTTTAAGGTTTCAAATTTTGCGTCTGGGTTGCGGCCCGGCGCCCTCTGATAGTCTTGCGTTACTCATTCAACATACGTTCCCGTACCCCACGCTACTCGCATTTGCTCTGCCGGTGTCTGGCGCGTTCGTTTATCCATAAACGTATTGTTGCTGGCATTCGTAGAACATCAGTTTCGTTGCCGAGTGATTTTATTTATCACCGTCTTCGTCTGCATCTCAGATTCGCTGTCCATGTCATATAAGTCGCTCCGTTTTCCAACGAGTTATGTTTTTATGACGGTTCGTAATAATCGTACTCTCACATCAGTTGCGTTATCTTCTACACATTCACAAAACGAAACCATTTTTAGCTTTATGAACTACTGACCTCACGAAAAGCGCAGCTTCCCTTCGTGCTTCCATGCACATCTGATTAGTCTTCATCTTTGTACTGACACGAATCAGAAAAGACGACAGCTTTTTGGTTCATTAATTTTTTATTATATTTTATAACAAGCAATTCGATTACAAAGTAGTATATTATTAAATTAATATAAGTTATAAAGAAAATTTAATCTCGTCCAGCCCAACAGCTTGTAGGGGATGTGTAATCTGTCTGCTTACGCAGGAGCGTGATGACCCGGTTGGTCATCCCCTGGCCGTAATTCTGACTTTCTGATCGATTATAGCGCAGCTACTTAGTAGGCCCGACAGTGTTAACTGGACTCGAACCCACAACCTCAGGGGCATTGTTAGCTACTATACTAAGAAGGAGGTTAATTCGTATTGTAAATAAAATTTTGTTGTGATATTGCCAGGTGTCACGTCATTACGTGCTCATAATAAACAAAGAAATTAATCATGTAATGTTTAAGAAAACATTAATCGTGTAATGTTTGTTAGGAAACATTTTTAATTTTTAGAAGTCAGACTGTAGGGTGGCCGATGGTAGAAGTGCGGACGGGTCACGCTTTCGATCCCTCCGTCACTTCGCGACATCTCTGTCCGTCTTTATTCCACTTAGTAATATCAGTGTCAGCAAACGACAGCAACGCTTTCCTGGAATAAACACATCATTCAGTCGGTTGATTAGACTGTGTGTCTTCTCACCCGTACCCTGTTTGTCATCTAAGTCAAGAATACGGAAAAATAAGTTGTCGCTTTTGAGCGGAAAGGAAACGCCGGAGCTTTGCGTGTGAACAAAGTTGATTGAGGTCAGTTTACAACAACAGACGTAAAACCGCACGGAATACGAATTGGACTTAATCGACTTTTCTCTTTTAAAACTTGGGCAGTTTTTTCGTTGACTGTAGAAATTTTCTCTCCGTCGAAAACTGCCACCCGTTATTCTTAAGCATTTCGGACTTGACACCCTGTGCACTTAAATCAGCATTATCCAGACGCTGATTCCGGTTTTATTGCGCAGCATGATTATTTACCGAAAGTCGGATCGTGTATCGAAAATCGTGTTGTTGACTCTCTACCGGTATCGAGTAATTTATTAACCCACCTAAATTCAGCTGTCAAAGTAAGAAGGTAGTATAAAACTTTCCTTCCATGAAACGACGGGTGAAATATATATTAGGGTTGCCATCTGTGCAGGAAGAATTTTATACCAGTCCAGGATTTTTATCAGTTATTCAGTCAGTTTTATGAGTTGAGACGCTATTTTAGCATGTTAGCTGAGTATGTTATCAGTTTCACGTAGTTAATTGGTTGACAAATATTTATCGTGTTTGTTGGGTTATGATTTTGGAGTTTCAATTAAGTACCGGTAGTGTTAGTTCCTTTTATTATTTGCGTTTTATTATTTATTTTAGTAATTAATAACAAATCTTGGATTTCGTTCTCCATGACGTGTCCGTTGATTAACTAAATATAGGCTAATTAAATCACTACCGACTCGGAACACGAAGTTTTTATGGGTAAAACGTAAAAGTTTTACCTTATAGCCTGAACCAGTTTTCGCTTATTATAAGCTTCGTCAGAGGCTGCCACTGGGAGCGCTGTCCGTCTTGTTCTTGGCGACGGTGTCGACTTTTGAAGAATCTGACGAAGCCCAGTGTTAGCCTCTGACGAAACTTATAATAAACGAAAACTGGTTCAGGCTATAAGGTAAAACTTTTACGTTTTTACCCATAAAAAACTTTGTGTTCCGTGTCGGTAGTGATTTAATTATATTTAATTAATAACAACTAAGCGTAAGTACATATACTTCTTTATTGATGCATTTGCTGAAGATGTAGCAGCTTGCCGGAAGTTGAAACAAATCTGGAATATAGAGAGATTACTAAAAAGAACTACTGACGACTCGAAATTACTTAATCAATTTCAGTACATGTATTTGCTGTATATGTAGGCCTGTTTGCTATTCGAAATCAGAGTGCCAGTATCGAAACAAAATTTTTCATTTATATATTTATAGCGAGCGAAAATTTAAAAATATCAAATTTTCTTCTCGACCGATTTTGTTCACACGCAGTTGTGTCAACGACTTCAAATTAAGGCAATAAACAAGGCTTAATGTGAAGATGTCAAACCAGCGTCGCTAGCAGACAATAGAAAGATGTTAGGCTCAACGCAACAATAGATATGAAAGTTCGAGATGACAGGAGAAGCTTGGCTAAAAATTATTACCCCACAACAAACTACACAAAGCAGGCTAGGGCACTCACACGTGTACGGAGAAATAAGGCGAACGTCCGCTCGAGTTACGTCAGAATACGATGGTACTAGAAATAACTAGTTGAAAAGACTCGAGGAAACTGCACATCTGGAGGTGACGTTTACGTGACAGACACAATTTACGGTTAGAAAGTCGGGGTGGCTTCACCAGCCAACGCATGTCAGAAATTATTAATAGCTACAAAAAAGGGGTGTAAGATAGAACAATACCTCAAGATGACCAGGGAAACAGATGGGTAAAGTTAGAACAACATTGCGTATGTCCCACACAAAAGAGTGATCGACAGGCGCGCAACGACCAGAAATTCTACGAAAAGGATCAACGTCCGAACGAAGAAAATCTGGGGATGTCTGACAACCTATCAGAGTACAACGTCTTGCGAAGACATCGGTGAGAGGAGAGTTTCTACGGTAACCAAAAGTCAAAGCGAATCATTGAACAGAAACCAAAAACCCTGGAGAAGTGGGACAAAATATTCTAAGAAAATATTGAGCTGACCTATCACAAGTAAGAAAAGGCGTGGACAGGCCCCAAGGCAAAATTTGAGTAGGGACAAGTTGATGAAACTAACTGTCTAACACGGAGGAAAGTAGTCTTAGCAGTCGAAGCAGTCTTATTACATTTTTATGTATTGTAAATGTTTTTTGAATGTATTGGAAGCTTAAAATGTAACTTTGTAATCATGATTGCGGGAGGAACATGACATTTTTTGTGAGTCATTAGTAGGTTGTTTGTTTTTTTCAGACGCGCCTTTAGTTTGTGAGGTGTTGAGGGTGTGTTTATGTTTGACGTTCTTTAATGCCGATCCCCCCAACCCCTATGACGCTTCACCCAATTTTATAAAAAAAAATCCCCCCCTTTTCTTGACACCAGGCGCTTTTCTCTCTTTTACAGTAAAATGTATTACCTAATCGAGCAAAGGCCGGGGTTTTCTAACTCAAAACTATTACAAAATATTACCTTTTACCGAAACGATATATTGATTGTAGGTAGTTATAAACGAAAAAATAAAGATTTCTAATAATAAATCACAAATTAATATTTTCAGTAAAACGTGATTTGTTTTACGTACAATACCAGTACTCTATGACTTTATTGAAAAGATACTTAGTTTTGCAACTTAAACGTCTCACTTAAAGCTGTCTTTATCGATAAAATGCTATAAAAATTTCAGTCTGTTTTTGGACCTTTTCGTAGTGTACTAAAATGTTCCTCAGCTTCCTTATCGACGTTCGGCATCCTCAGTGCTTGCCATAAGCCGCCACATGGTGACACCTTGAACTCGATCTATAGCCTGTTTGAAGCATCGAGTAGAAGACTAGATCCTTTTTCCGTGCACACCGCGCCTACGAGAAAGTCAACTGGGTAGATTTATTCTGCGTCTGATACGTGTACGTTATAAGTTTTTTGCAGTTTTGTAAAATTGGGGAAGATTTTTCATGGAATAGTAGGCCTAAAAAAAATCCCCCCAAAAATCTTCTAAATGTCGCCAATGGCGACACGATCGGGGGGGGGCCTTTAGGCACCCCTGGTTAAAGTGTGTTTATAACCATTTTGTTGTGCAGTATGACTTATCATTTAAAAGTATCACAGGGGACGCAGCAGACATGAGGACCAGTTCCACACTAAGTGACGAATGTTACGAACGCATCGGAGTTAGTCAAAATATATACTTTTTTTTTAATTGAGTAAAGCCTTACCGGTACGCCCAGCGTCAGTAAAGCGTAGGCTAAAATAAAGTAAAAAGTAGTATGTCTTGCAGACACATACTATAATATGCATTTTTATCCTTTGTCATTAATAAGATAACTGGTGCTAGAATATGAAAACGTGTCGGCTGGCTTGGTAATGCGTTTTGCTGGCCGGTCCCACTGCGTATCGGGTTTACGGCAGAAGGTCATTGTGCAGGTAACGTTCTGTCCGTCTCTGTATTAACTGCTAATGAGAAACAAACGCGTCCCGTAGAGAGAGGATAATAACCCGCTGCCCATCAACGTTTGTTGCCTTTCCAAGCATAAGCTCGGATTATCCAACCTATCTTCGGTTCCCTATTGTTATTATACAAACCCGTAAGTGTGCACAGTATCCAGAGTTTACCCAGTGTGTATAATGTAGTTACTGGCAGGAACTTTTCTGATTCAGAGTACACAGACACTGGGTTGCGCCTTCATGAAATTCATTTTATATCGATAACATCTTGTCCGCTAGCGTTTCGCTTGGTTTCCACAAAGGAACGCGGTGAACAGCCAATAACAATACACGTTACAGACGTTTTTAATTTCGTGTTCCGTAGTATTGATTAGTTTTCAAAAATGATGAATGGTATTGATTTATAACGTTGTATAAACGTCGTATTCTATGACCTTCGAAGCGTAGAAGGGGGTTGCTGAATTGCGCGCGTGCGTGGTGAATGTGTTATTAATGGTATACGAGACCAGATGTTTGTAAAGAGTAAAAACAGTGAAATGAATCATTAAATGCCAGAGAAATCGATACTTCTAGATTATAATACAACCACACTCTCGTATTACAATACTTTTCCTAGAGGCTACGTAACAAATAATTAGTGTTCATCATCATCTTCTACTCGATTTAAACGACTCGAGTCATCTGTTCCCGATATCTCATCTCGTCCGAGGTGTCCCCAAATCTCGTATATATCTATCACTACATAGTATGAAATCTGTCTCGGGAGTACGCGTTTTCGCATACTGACAACATTTCCCTTTTACCCCATTGCATATTCCTCGATTCTACTGTTTTCTGAAATAAGTCTAAATTCATGTGTTTATGTGTCGTTACTGACCCCTCCGTTTCTAAAACACCCTTCGTGTGTCACAAGAACTTCATCTCGGCTGCGTGTGTCTTTGTTAAGTTGTTTCAGAAACATTAAGTAGGGTAGGTACAGCTATAGGCCTTATAAATTTCATTTGCGTCTCTCTACGTGTTTTCCTGCCACCATTCGTCTAACAGTTCCACGAATCCTAGAAATCTGTTGTTTTAACGTCTTAATTAACGTTTTTGTTCAAACGATAAAAGGGCAGATCATATAGTGTACTGCATGATGGGTATAACTATAAATTGATTAGCAAAATAATCGATTTCTCCTGTAAGGAAATACTATATTATTATATGCACCTTAAGTACATTTCGCATAGGTAATCTGTATCGTCAGGCGTTTAAATTTATATATATTAACAAATGATGGTTATATATATTAAATGCATGACACATATACATAAATATATTACATATACATAAATATATTCTGGAACGTAAAAATAAAAAAGAGCCGTATTTAACTGTAAATAAGTAAAAAGAGATAATTTATACATTTAACGTACCTTACTATACTATAGGCTACGTATCGTTAACGGTACAATATTTACTACCTCAGTGTAATTCTGAAGATGTAAAAAAAAATTAAACGGTATACATGAACATAAAATCTTCAGTGTGAAAACTGAGGTCTGGCTGCTGCAGGAACGTCCTCATCTAGATGAAAACGATTAAACGTAACTTTGAATAACAGATGCGACTGATTACGTATCAAGGACGAAACAGCAGACAAGTTTTGTCTGTTTTGTCTAACCGAGGGATGAAAAGAAGTAAACTGGATCTTGTAATATGATGAAAATAAAAGAAGAGTGTAGCAAATACACATTCCATTAAACAGATAAGTGAAATCCACATGGCGTTTATCAGTGAATCA
The DNA here is from genome assembly GCA_034769895.1 of Magicicada septendecula. NCBI lineage: Eukaryota > Metazoa > Arthropoda > Insecta > Hemiptera > Cicadidae > Magicicada > Magicicada septendecula. The sequence goes on from CM068374.1 coordinate 177,152,038, forward strand.
CTGAAACAGTTTTTTTTTTTAGGTTTCTCCTGCAAGGCCATTCTCAGTTGAAATAATACGTTATTATTCATTTACGTATTAAAGTAAACCGATTGATTATTAATTAATTATCAATTATTAAATTGGTTTTCCAAGATAAGGTCGCGGACCGCCATTTGGAAATCGCTGGTCTGAAGTATCTTATTTTGAATTTATGAAATTGTGGGGTTTGCTAATATAATCGTGATCCTGTATAATTGTACGATGTTTTTGGACGATAATTTTAAGTATACCCTACTTTTTATTTTTAATTGACAAAGAAGAGTACATACCTCGTGTGCAGAAACGAACGATATTTTGCAGAATATCTACTAGATAATGCGAAAATATATGACGATTTATGAAAAGTCGTTTTCAATAGACGAAGCAAAGAGGAAAAGTGGACGGTAGACACATTCCGCTAACGATCTGTTCGCGCTCAGTAGACTTCGCGGGTTAAATCCCCCTCCCGCCTGTTGTGCTAGTGATGGAACAATGAATTCAAGGTCTCGTCAAGGTTATAAATTACATAACAGCGATTAGCCGAGTGGTAGTTTGTTTTTGTTATCATTTCGTATTTTGTCTCGCCGAAAAGAGGTGACCGACATCGATGATTAACAAAAAATATTCTGTAAATATTTACAAATTTAGCATATGACGCGATATCGGACCGGATATTTCTATGGCCTAATTACGTTTACGTTGTTTTTAAATTAATGGAGCGTGGGAAATGTCCTTTCGTTATGAACTTTTAAAATTTGCGTATTGATTTCATTCTAAAAATGTCTTATTTTTGTAATTAAAAATAAGTTTTCCCTAAATTATTTATCAGTGTTTTAGTGGTTTGCGTAAGGATGATCAAATAAAAAAAGTGAGAAAAATAGTCCAATGTAAACAGAACTTTAAAAGAGAGAAGAAATAATAAAGTTATTTAACATAAAGATCATGCCACAATTAATGCACGGGAGTGAAATATGGATTATCACGAATGAAATTAATTGTTTAAACTGGTAGCAGGATATAGAGGAATCGACAAGGAGAAACACATAGACATCTTAAAATAATTTAAAATATGTGGTTAAAATATAAAATTAAGGAAATATAAACAAATGGATATTCCCCGTTCAGAGAATAAGCGAGTAATACGGCTTTACGTGTTACCGGGGAAGAGAAGTGGCGGATATCCGTGGAAACTGTGATCGGTCCAACTGTAGACCGAATGTAGGGTGCCTTCCCACTTGGAAACACCCTTATCATCGGGGTTATTTTACATTATTTAATGTCGCACTTGCGATCATCATAAAAGCATAACAGTAGTCTGAAACATTAAGCCAGAATTGTACCTTTGCGTTTGACGAAACCCTTAACAAATTTTGTATTCAATTTATGAATATAGTGCCATTCTCACCCACGCTAAATTTAATAATATTAGGTACTATTTACATAAAAACTATTAAACCTAGATTCCTGAATTTGTTAGAATTACCGTGAAGTCATTAGGTCGCCGTCAGGACATAATACGTGATGTGGGAGCCCACATTACTCGTTTCATTTCTCTTATGTGTAAAACAAAGTGTTAATTTTTCTTAATTAGGCTACTGTCTGCCTTTACACAACAGTCGGGGAGTCTAAACAACAGATAACTGGGACAAACTGGAAATCACTTCATAATTTAACATGAGTCATCGACAACGTGTATTATACTCACTGCACGCTTAGCTGAAACCCGCTGAAAACGCTTTTCTTTATCTGTCGCCTTCGATAAGGCGACATACAACCGCTTGCCACGGATTTCTGTTATTCCCTTCTTACAAGCAGTCGTTTGCATTTTCACATTCAGTTGCAGTCGTCCTTGATTTATCATGCGTTTCTCTCAGTTTTCATTATTTTCAGCATTGAGTTTATTGAAACGACGAAAGGTAAATCTTGAGTTTTATACAATATCTATTTGTATAGAAAGTTACGAGAGAGCCAAGGGGGTTCAGTAACATGGGTGTGTTTAAAACACAAGAAAAAGCGGTATAAAGGAGGAGTAGTGATAACAGTTACTGACCAGAGTGTACTATGTATATATAAACAAATAATCCCAACATCTGTGTGTTCGCAAGTGGGACGTACTCTCACGCATCAAAAATAAATTACGTGTCTTATGTGAAACGTGTTCGCAACTGAAACTAGTTGAAAATGCCACTGTTCGCAGCTGAGAGGACACCAAATACAGAAATGCCCCAAGCGTGAAGGGTAATGATGATGATTGTGATGATGATAATGTATTTTTCAATGTATTTTATATCATTAGTAGTGAAAAAATAATAGACAATTGAATTATATTACAAGAAGTAGAACTTTATGTTTAAAAGGCAACCAGTTTATATATATATTGCAACAGATCAAATTTTATTATACTAATAAGGATACAGTTAGTGTGTAAAAATCACAAACAAGTCTATTATGGAGGAGATGAAAATTATTTATTAGAAAAATTATTTATTAGACACAAATATTGTTTTTAAAGATGTATATTATATTATAAATTGTCATGTATTGATAATAGAAATAATTGTTTGTATTGTTCGATAATATAAATCGATTTTACTTGGTTTCTGCAACGTCCTCCTCTCCTCTCGTCGCTCCCGTCCTGGCGTCCTCTTCTTCAGCGTCACTCCTTCCAGGTGTCCTCTTCGTCCTGGCGTCATCTTCTACAGCGTCACTCCTTCCTGGTGTCCTCTTCGTCTTGTCGTCCTCTTCTACGGCAGGCGGCTCCAGCGGCGATATTTCAATGAGTCTCGTTGTTATGTTTGACTGCTAACATTAATTAGTTTCTTCATAAATTGTTCACTCACATTGATTATAAATTCCACTCGTACAGTTTATTATTAATTTATATCTTATATTTTCTTAACCTCAGGATTAATCTGGGTATTACTTAATGCGGTGCGTTTAATGTACACCTTCCACGACATCTTGAAGTGTCTTTAAATTCCCTAAGCGGATATCTTAACTTACACGGAAACAGCACTGTATTATATTTTAAATTTTATCTAAATATTTTACCCACTCGGTTCTTAACGCGAAACTTCGTTAAGAATTACCACGGTTTAATTTATATATGATATTTCGACGTTCGTAAGAGAACAACTCTCTTCACCGGGCACAACTTCCCCTTGCAACTTCTACAGACAGACTGTGTCCATCCTAGCTCTACAACTTATGAATGTCACTGAATTTAGTGTATTCTGATAGGCTAAGCCCAAGTCACATGATTGATGGAACCAACAGATATACAAATTTCATGAAAAACTTTGTATAATTTAGCAAAGTCCTGCATGGAAATTATCTACGAATTTTATTACCCTATCATTGATAAGAGTTACAATTGAGTTTTCTTCACTTAAAAAACAATATTTCTAAAATAGTTATGAACATCAGAGTATACACAAATTGAAGCTATTTACCTAAATAATTCCGTGTCAGAGTTTCACGTCAATCGGTTTACTACCACTGAAGCTATAGCGATCACAGATTACCACACCCGCACACGCGCACAAATTCACTCAAAAAATACATGACAATATAGAACATATTTTTATGAAGAGTTTGGTATACCCTACATGCTTATCCATTTATAAATACAAAACTTACGGCTAAAAGACAAAATATTACATAAAACCAATTTAAACAAGAAAATGCTCGTCATTCATGTGGTCTGATATAAACAACATAGCTTATCATCCTGTGTTCTGTTGCTATATATATATACATACAGTATATAACATTTTGTATATGCTAATAGTTTTCGTGTGCGTGTGAGTGTCCGTTATCACTCATTTACGTTTAGTAAGTATATAAACCGAAAATTCTGATATCGTATCTAGACGCATCATGAACTAGAAGAAAAAATGATATGAGGATCGCTGTCATATTAATAAAATCACGGCTTTGACCGTTTGCCAGAATGGACATGTGAAGACGATTTTTGACTGAAACCCGCACATAATAGAACAAAAAAAAAGATGAAACCCGTAGATGGAAAAAACCAACAAACGGATGGATAGATGATGCTCAAGAAGGCATAAAGAATGGAAATAACAAACTGCTGAAGGGAGAGTATTTGCAAAAGGGTAAGATCCCACTAAGGTTATAAATGCTATACGTAGAAGAAAATTCAGCACACAGTAATGGTCTTAAAATGGTCCCACTTTATTAGTGTTTGATTAAACACTACTAGAGCCGCCATGCTAGACGTTTCAGAACTTATTGTCCGTTAAGTCAACTTTACAGTCGCACATTGTAGTGTTGCTGTAAAGACACGCGCGTACACAAGTTATCAGTATGTAGTTTGGTTTTGTAGATTAATAGTTTACAGGAAAATGGCGTTCAACGTATACGTGGGGAACCCCCGTCTAACTGACAGTTTCATTTGTTATTGAAATTAATAAATACCTTTTTCTTTATCCGTGCTGCGACTACGTCTTTGATGTCTTACGACATGTTTCGGGAACACGTTCCCATCATCAGGTAAAATTTTGTCTTCTGGTTCATAACGAACGCGTCAAGAATATAATAATTAAAACACATCAACACATAAACACATAACACAATGAGTATGATAGAACTCAGTCCACGTAACAGTGCGCACTGCCGTACTATAACTGACCGCGTAATCAAACTATATATTCGGCTGGTGTACACAAGCGTTATCACTCTTCAATACAGTATCATATAAACAGTGAGATTTAAATGTTAATTGATCATTAAGCAGTAGGTTTGGTTGAAATAATGAATCATTTGTTATGCTTATCGTCTTGTAAATTCTTCTCCCTTTTGCGTTCGCTATGTCATTACGTTTCGAAGGGTTTCTTGGTCCTTTCAACATTTCTACGGTGTATGACTATTAGAAACATTTTTCGTTTCTTATCCGCATAATATCAACATAACAAATCAGTTGCCGTTGTTTCCCTTGTTACTTACGCGTGTTTCTCCCGTAAAAATTAGAGTTAACACGCGTTTAACTATTAGAGATTTAAAAGTAAAATTAGAGTAGTTGTCCTAGTTCAAAGACAGAATCTTACCTGTGATGTTATTATTTTCTCTTTTTCCCATTCACACACGCTCACACACTGGTGCCAATGCTTTCTTAAAATATTTCGCTGCCTTTTATTGGCGCTGGATTTTAAACTTACTGTACCCAAATGTCATGAGGTCATGTACCATTCCCCCCCCCCAAATGATAGGTTTTATGTCCGAAGATATATCCGAAGGATATGGCACACAACCCCCACATCCTTGTTAATCCACCTGGTTTTTATAGTACAATGAGACTTCCTATGTCTTCGGACATAAAACCTCTCATTGATGGCGGGGGGGGGGTTGTAACTGTACATGACCTTTGGGTACAGTAAGTATAGTTTAAAATCCCGCGCCAATAAAAGGCAGCGAAATATTTTAAGTAGGCATTGGCACCAGGGTGTCAGCGTATGTGAATGAGAAAAAGAGAAAATAATAATATTAAAAGTACCCATTTTCCGGGTTAGCTCAAAGACAGAATCTTGCCCGTTATTCTGGGTACCAGTAATGTCTGTGTCGGTGTATGGTAGTAACTTTACCGCCAGATAAACTTCCAAACCTGTTCTTGGTCCGAAATCATTTTGGTACGTTACTTCGTTAACCTCCACGTGTTTTCTGAATACTGGATATGTACTGGCGTTTGCCGACCTTCAAAATGGTTTCATTGTAGATCTAAATATTTCCTTGTGCTAGTAATTTGCCAGCATGTTTTGTGTGAATCAATACGTTTTCCATTATTCTCAAATGGTGATCATTCTTGGTCTTATTTTATCGTTCACAATAGGAGGCAACGTTTATGGACTTTTGTTCGCAAACGGAACTAGAAAACTATCTTTCGCTTTACAAAACCCACTGAAACCTATTACTGAAGTAAGGTCCGGTTAAGGTGAACTGTGGGCCTATCAGTTTCGCTAGATTCCGCTGTTTGGCAAGGTTCTTTCGTCACTGTCTGAGCCTAATAAGAAATGCCCACAATAAATAGTGGATTCATGTTCTTCAGAATTAATAAATAAGATCTCAAAAGTTCATGTTCGTTACAGAGACTACCCCTTAGCCCAACTTGAAAAATAAACTCATTTTAAGAACTACACATGTTAGCGTTTTTGGGCCTGCTGCTTTGGGGGATATGATTTAACCGACGGAGGAGTAAAGTTTGTGTGACACATCTATAGGGAAAAGAACCCTGGACAGTTTCAGAAGACGTCAGGACACCGAATGTAGATAAACGCGGTGAGGGAAGAAGGCACCAGTACGACGCTGGTTCATGAAAGATCACAGTTTGTTTTGCCTTGAGTTACTTTCTGACTTGTTTTAATTTAATTTTGTTCACAAATTTGTTGTAACACTCTCGTGTTGTATCGTTTTTGAATTTTTATTGTACACCATGGATTATTTTCTCGGGTCCGAATACGAACATGTAACTACATGTACTATACAATTTATTATTTCCAATTGGACACAATTTAAATTTCATTTCTTGTAGCTGTAACGTAATAAAACTACATTTCTGTCAGTTGATCTGAAAGACGTGTTTTAAAACTACGTTCTTTGAAAAAAAATAAATAAAAAATACCTCTGAGTGTGTTTCTGTATGTGTCAGCTGATACCCTCTATAATTCAAAAACCGAATTAGAACAAGACTGTCGTGGGGACAGACGAGAAGTGTGCCTTAAAGCTATACGATTCATCTAGTTCCGCAACTGTTGTGTAGTACCGATCCCGAACGTTTCCAACTGACCGAACGCCAAAGAATGTGAGAACTGCTCTGGCACCGACAGTGCCGTGAGTCACGGCGGAAGTCAGAATTACACATCATTGTTTGTATCTGTAGCACGTCTATTGTTGAAGGGACCCTTTGCTACGTAATATAAATTCGTGTTGCTTCTTGTTTTAAACAAAATAGTGACACGCTAACATCCTGGTATATAAAGTTTACTGCGGGTTATTTGATCGAACCAGTCCGGCAATTTATATAATTCAAGGCGTTCGATAAGGTTTCAGTATTATAACTTCATTAGTATTATTTAATGTAGCCTATGCATTGATAACTTAATTAAAAAGTGGAAAGCTTTATTACTAAAGTGAATCACCGTTTGTTCTTTACTGGTGTACAACAGTTTTATTTCTGTTTGAGAAAGTTCTAGATTGAATACACTTACTAGGGATGAAAAATTAAACAGTTAAAGTTACGGTTACAATTAATTATGGTCATGATTTAAATATGACACTGACAACTTCCACTGCGACATATGGTACAATTCAAAGAAGAGTAAGCCAAATGTTTAAAATGTGTGAAAAAAAGACATAAGCCTATAATTTTACAAACCCATGACAGTTCCATCACTTTTATATGGCAGCGAACCGTGAAAATATGTAGCAAGAAGTAGGAGTATTCGCAGTGGGAAAGATTACAGAATACCGTTGAACTTGTGCACAGAATGGAGGGTAACGGAATGCCGAAAACGGCTCTCCAGAGTCACCCCAAAAGATAGAAGTCGCACCGGTATTCATCCAAGAAAGAAGCAGATCTTGGAGTAGAAAAACAGCCCAGTGCCTAAGCCATTGTTCGATGACTACGGTCATTGATGGAATATTAATCTACGAATTGAGAAAAGAAAATATGTACTATTTTTTTAATTAAAGTGAAGAACCGCCTATGAAAATAGGAACGGTTAAACATATTTTCATGAAAAATGTATTATGGTCAAGGATAAGAATAGCGAAACCAGTTTAGATAAAATAAACGCCGAACGATTCATTTTTATTTGTAGAGTGTCCTATGATATAAATAAAATTTCAAAAAATTAATAAATGGCGGAACATGGTTGTTGGTTTGGTTTCGTATATAAATAAAATACAAATCGTGTAGTTCTGTTAACTTCGTGTAATTTTTAACTTTTACTCTATGTGTACAGTAGCAGCCTGTAAATAAAACAAACATTTTGATGGTTGTGTTAAAATTAACCAAGTGGTTCTAAAGATACAGAAGCAGACACAAACGTTCCTAGATCGAAGAACCTAATCCTCCTTGCCTGTGTGCGCAGTTTAAAAACAAAAGGATTTATGTACAAAACAAGATTCTCTATACGCGTTTAATTAAGATAAATAAACATTTTTCTCTGCAACAAAAGCTAAGTAACAAGAATCCGAATACATTTTTACCGAATATATTTTTATGTCGTAAAGAATACTTGTTGGGGTCAAATACACGTTATATTTGTTTAATACAAATGTGTCTGCCATTCTGTAATGAAGAAACACTCTGTGGCTCGTCAGAAACATGCGTTTAAACACCAACATCATGTTCACGAGAAAGGTATTGTCATCGAGTGAGTTCATAATTCAGACTTATTATGAACTTAACGTGAATGAATCATAATGAAATCTCTTTAAGCATCAACTGTACGAAATGTGTAAAGAGCCACCAATGATCCGATCTATAAAGTCAGCGAGGTTTAGTGAGACATCTAAAAAAGTTCGAATCCCACAGAAAAGAGAAACAGCCAATAAGAATGACGGGAAATCCCGACTAGCAAAGCATAGGAAACAAACCGAGATTAAGGCCGATGGTTGACCACTCGTTTAAAATATCTTTTACAAAACAGTTTTTACATTTACTATATTGGAGTACTATATTAGAGAATTGATACAAGTGACTAAATAAAAAGTTTCTATCATAGTTCTTTACAAACGAATGAAAGAAATTTCTATGCTTTTGCGGTTTTACGGTAAGTAGAGTTGTCTCTAAACAGTATATGAACTCCCCGGTAGGCCTTTACATAACAAAATAAATTGTTCATTCACTGCGAGTATCTAATCGAGATTTAAAAATGTCTTTTCATTGCGTAATTTGTATGTAATAGATCAAGGGATCAATCCCCCTCCAGAGTTATTTAAATTTTAGTGAAATTTCACAATCACTTAACGTAGGCCTTTTTCTAAGCCAGTTGCATGCGTTAAAATAAGGCTTATATATAACGTAGAAATAAATAACGAAAGAAATATAATGTAAATCAATAAAATAAAGTTCAAGTTTTCTTAATGTCTGTCAATCACTCAACATTTGGTAAATAACGTAGGCCTACATATTTGCACCATTAAGAAAACAATTACGCGCGCATCGGGAAACGTCACAACCTTTGAGACGCAAAGAATTTTTAAGATTTGTAAGATTATATAGGAAGAACTCTAAACTTCTCATTGTTCCTGAAAAATATGAGGAGTCCGACCTTCAATCTAGTTTCATCCCTCTCGTCCTAAGAGCAGGCACCTATGCTCTGTATGACGATGTGGACGCAGAACCTTTGAGACGCAAAGAATTTTTAAGATTTGTAAGATTATATAGGAAGAACTCTAAACTTCTCATTGTTCCTGAAAAATATGAGGAGTCCGACCTTCAATCTAGTTTCATCCCTCTCGTCCTAAGAGCAGGCACCTATGCTCTGTATGACGATATGGCGTGTGGACCCTTGGCTTACCTGCTGCCCCTCCCCCATTGTAATACTTTCGCCCGGGATCGACAGCAGCTAATTGCCGCGTGAGTCCCCTCACTGTGCGTCCAGTATGAAACAATTTTTTTTTGCCTCGCCCAATACTGGTAAAATTTTGTTATATTTGAAATAAGCGAAATAATACGATGAAAATGACAGCAAACACGAATAAAAAATATTAAATTTTAAGGTGTTTCAAGGTAAAAGCTCAACAACTACTTTAATACACATCTTCAGTGCATAGTGCTTTATAACGCCAAATTTTTAATATTCCACACGCCAACCATCGTCATACAGAGCATAGTTTCGTCACTGCTGTAAACAATTTGTCGACAAAAGTTTAGGCGTGTGACACATTAGGCCTAGTGTATGACAAAACCGACCTGAGTAGTGACGGTGTTTTGTGAAGCAGGTGAAAAAAATAAAAACTGGAAAACACTGCCGATGTCGTCTACAAGAAACCTTATGAAACCTAATTAGAAAATCCTGTCGTCGTTAATTCATAATTGGTCCCGTTCGAAGACGAGGCGGGTCGCCGGTTACAATATACACCGACAGTGGACATTATTAAAGCAAAAAGAATCCAGAAAAGCGTATATGTGTTAGGCAGTGGATTCCTAGGCTCTACGTTAAACAAATTCATCAGAGCTTACTGAAAGAGTAAGGCTGCGAGATGTTGTAAACGCTACTTAAGGACTACTTTTAAATTTATGGTTTCGAAAGTGTCACCAATCGTTGTTTAACGGTTCACCTGCACTTATTTTGTTTATAGAGACCGCCAATATCTTTTTGTATATCAACAGTATTTTATAAAACAAAAAACTAACAATCTTGTATTATAAATTTTGTTTTTTACACCTTATAGAAATCGTATAAAAGACGCTTCATTACGTTGAAAAGTGCTTTACAAAACTGACTTTATATAAGAGCTTTGCATATAAATTGTATAGTCTAAAGATGGATTCATTAGACCACAGATGACACAGAGAAGAGATCAATAAAATCCAAATGCGTATATACATTTGTAGATTTTCGGCTGGTGAGTTAGAAAGAAGTTTTTGAAAATTTTACCGAGCGACATTTATTATCAACATGCTTTCCAAAGCCGGAACAATATGTTTTGCTGGTTAGCAACAAGAGTGAAGGGGACGGCACAAAGAATAGCAACGTTATTTTCGTCGTTATTAAAAATCTGATATGGATCTCTCGCAACGAAGACTCGAAGCTTGGCAGCAACACAAAGACTTCATACCGACCGGCCCTTTCTCTCTGCTAACTGAATTTCGTTTCCGTAGTTTCAATGCATACAGCCTGCAGTCAGTGGTTCTATACCAGTGAAAGACCTTCGAGCGAGTGTCCGTTGTTTATACTTTATCTGCAGTGCGGTGTGAATTTTAGATTATGTAGGCCTATGTGTTATGTAGCTACTAAAATTGTATATACTTAGTAAAACTAATTCTGTAGTGAGGACAATTAATCAAACTGAGCGTTTTCTTTGTACATATTTTATAAAGACATAGACACTTAGTTTTTCACATTATAAATATTCAAACTCCACCATGGCTAGTCGCCGCGGGGATTAGACTGTAAGCACACAGTTGAGTCTGTAGGAAGACTTTGCTAATCAGTATACCAATGCCAATAGTAGTAATAATAATATAATCGCTTCCCTCCGTTTGCTCTTTCGAGTGTAGAGATCTTTGGATGTCTGGTTATCTATCCAGGTTTCTGCATGTGACGCTTGACTTTGTAACTGGAGCCGTGAACCGCAATTCAATAATAATAATAATTTATATATGTGTGTGTGTGTGTGTGTGTGTGTGTTATAGCAGGTTTTTGGGTACATCCGTGTACGTGATGCTTATATTCCCGACGTTTCGTTCCGTAATCCCGGAACATTTTCAGGGCGTACTAATGTTGATTTGACACACACACACACACACACACACACACACACACACACACACACACACACACACACACATTATATATTGTTTTAGCCACCACTATCATGTTATTTCTGTTGAGAATATACTGGAAAACTCTACATTCATTTTTAAGTAAGTGTACCTGTCATTGTAGAAGTGAAAGTTTGTATTGTGCGGTGGGAGGTCGAGCTGCTTGGGCGAGGCCTCAACCCGCACACATGCGCGTTTACTGTGAGAGTCTAGAAAAGTAATGTTCTCGAAGTTTTAAATAAAAGGAAAGATCTGGAAGCTGTTTTTCTATATAAATAGAGATGCCCTCGACAAGTACAGTTTCAGTTTTTAAATGTGCTCTTGTAATGTGTATTTCGTGTGTCCGTTTTATGTATACGTGCTACTAAACTGTTCCTTCAATAAAGCGTGTGTTTGCTTCTGTACTTAAATTATTCATTATTTTTACCCATACCTTAACAGGTTATGGGCCCAGTGGCATTTTAAAATCGGAGTGCAGTGTGTAATTGGAGTGCAAGTATAAAATATTTGTGCAAAAATGGAACCGAATATAAAAATTGAAAAACTTCGAGACAAAGATAATTGGCATCAATGGCGCTTCGTAGTACGCACGTTGATGGAAGAGGATGATGATGTGCTGGATGTTTGCGTAGGAAGATTAGCCGAGCCAGCTGTAGGTGCAGAAGATCGTGACGCGTTGTTGGAAAAGTTCAAGAAGGCGGACAAAATTGCCAGAAAGTTAATTGTTACAACAGTGGAGAGAAAGCCTCTCGAACTTATAATGGGTTGTTCTACTGCCAAGGAGATGTGGGACAAATTGAATACAGCATATGATCTAAAATCTGATGAAAATCTGTCGATGATTCAAAAACAGTTTTTTGAGTTTAAGTGGACAGAGAGTGAAAGTGTTACGTATAATGTATTATGTATTTCAAAAGTAGAACAGTTGGCTAGAAAAATGAGAAATCTCGGGGGAAAAATTGAAAAGACTATGGTGATGACTCGTGTTTTAACATCTTTGCCACAAACGTTTAATAATTTTCACAGTGCTTGGGATTCGGTATCTGACGATAAGAAGAATCTCGAAAATTTGACTGAGCGCTTGATGGCAGAAGAATTTAGATTACAAGAGCAAAAGGAAGTACACGAAGAGACGACAGCATTGCTAGCTAATCTGAAAATCGGTCATAAGGAACAGAAGAATGACTCTTATAAATATGAGAAGAATGATTTGAAACAAGGGCAGTGTTATAATTGTGGAAGACAAGGTCATTTAAAAAGGGACTGCTTCAGGTGTTATACGTGCAAAAGAAAAGGTCATATAAAAGTAACAATTGCTTCATGAATAAGAATAATGGACAGCGAAGATGGTCGAATAATCAAGAAAGAAGTAACTCGTCTTCTGGACAGAAGAAATCAACATCGAGGATAGCACCAATAGGTGACAAAGGCAGCTGTGGCAATCGGGATGATCTCTGGATTGTGGATTCGGGTGCGACGGATCATATGTCGAAGCATCGAGAATGGTTTTCAACGTTCGAAGAATATTCAACACCAGTCAGTGTAAGAATGGACAACGGTATGACAATGTCTGCATATGGTAAAGGTAATATTGACTTTGAAACTTATAAAAATAGTGAACGAGTAGAAGGTACTATCTATAATGTATTATATGTTCCTGATTCAATGTATAATCTGTTTTCTGTTAAATATGCGGGTAAAAGGGGTATAGATTATGAAATAACACATAATGCTACGAGATGTACTTTAAAGCATGGTAATGAAATTCTTGTAACTGGTTCCGAATATGAGCCTTGGTAGTTTGCTAAAATTAGACATTCAAACTTTATTTCCAAAAGAATGTAACGTGGTAGAACAAAAGAGTAGATCGAGCATTGCCAACGGTAATGTTTTACAATTATGCCACGAAAGACTTTGCCATCAAAATGTAAAACATGTGAAGAATTTTTTGAAAAATCTAAATATAAAATTTACGGATGAAAATTTCTTTTGTGACGGTTGCACTTATAGCAAAAATCATAGATTGCCTTTTTACGAATAGATCGATCGTGCCACTAAAACTCGCGAAATAATTTATACTGACGTTTGTGGTCCTATGGAAGTAGAGTCTCTCGGTAGAAAGTTATATTTAGTTTCTTTTAAAGACGATTTTTCAAGTTATAGAGAAATTCATTTTATTCGAGAAAAATCTGAATTAATAGAAAAACTAAATCATTTTGTATCGGGGTTGGGAATCAGTTTGCAACAAATATTAAAGAAATTCATTTTGATGGTGGTAAAAAATACGATAATAAAGCTGTGATCTCTTTTTTAAATAGTAAAGGTATAAAATATTCGATTAATGTTCCATATACGCCCGAACAAAATTCAATTGCAGAGCGCGATAACCGAATCATTGTAGAGGCTGCTCGATCAATGTTATATTCAAATTCAAACTTACCTCTATTCTTATGGGCAGAAGCAATGAATACTGCTGTACATGTAATTAATAGAACAGGCCCAACAAAACAAAATAATAAAACTCATGAGTTATGGAATGGAAAAACAGCTACTGTTGATAGATTTAAAATATTTGGAACCATGTGTTATGTACATATACATGATGTCCGATCACGTTTAGCTGAAAAGTTACCATCTAATTATAACGAAGCAATTACGAGTAAAGAAAAAGATAGTTGGCAAGCTGCAATGCAGGACGAAATGAACTCTTTGTATGAAAATAAGACATGGGTATTAGTGGAAAAGCCAAAAGATAAAAAGGTGATTAACAATTAATCGTTGGGTTTTTGTGAAGAAGCTCAGTCCAGATGGTACAGAACGTTATAAAGCGCGGTTGGTTATTAAAGGTTATTCGCAACAGAAAGATATAGATTATAAAGAAACTTTTAGTCCGGTTGTTCGCTTTGATACAATAAGATTGATACTTAGTATTTCTGCTCGTGAAAATTTACATATCAGTAAATTTGATATAAAAACGGCCTTTTTATACGGTGACTTAAAGGAAGATATATATATATGAAACAACCTGAAGGTTTTGATGATGGAAGCTCACGCGTATGTAAATTAATGAAAAGTTTATACGGCTTAAAACAAGCACCAAGATGCTGGACTGAGCACTTCACTAATTTTCTTGTAAATTTAGATTTTTGTCAAAGTACGGGTGACCCATGTTTATACTATAACAAAAATAATAATAAGATCTTGTTAGCAATTTATGTTGATGATGGACTTTTGCAGCTTCAAATGAAAGTTTGATTGATAAATTGTTGAATGATTTGAGTAAAAAATTTAAAATTACTAGTACTAAAGAAGTTACTAATTATCTTGGAATGGAAATTTGTAGATTGAATGATGGGTCTGTTTTCATTCATCAAAGTACTTATATTAACAAAATCGTAGAAAAGTTTAATATGTCAGAAGCTAATATTGTATCTACGCCAATTGATTGTAATCATGATGAATATTTATCAAAAACTATTGTAAGTAATGTACCTTATCGTGAAGCTGTCGGCAATTTGATGTTTTTGCAAATTGTAAGTCGTCCGGACATAAGGTTTGCTGTAAATGTTGTATCTAGAGTTTTAGACAAACCAAGTGAAGCTCATTGGTAAATTGTTAAACGAATTTTACTTATCTAAAAGGTACGATTGATTTTGGATTACTATATTGTAAGGATGGCAACTTTAAAGCTTATGGTGATGCTGATTATGCTAGCGATACAGTTACACGTAAATAAACTTCTGGCGTAGCTTGTATGTATGCAAATGCTGCAATTATTTGGCGAAGTAAGAAGCAACAATCTGTATCATTATCAACAACCGAGTCAGAATTTGTAAGTGCAGCATTAGCAACAACTGAAATAATGTGGTTAAAGAAGCTATTTAATGAATGCGATTGTAAGACTGATAAATATGATTCATATATAGATAATATGAGTGCATTAAAACTTATAAGTAATCCTGAATTCCATCAAAGGACAAAACATATTGATGTGAAATATAATTATGTACGTGATTGTTTTCAAAATGGAGAAATTGATGTACATTATGTTAAAAGTGTTGAACAAGTCGCTGATATACTTACGAAAGCTTTGTCAAAACCAAAATTTGTTTATTTAAGATCTAAACTTGGACTTAAGAGTAAAAATGAATTTTTTAAATTAATGTGATTGTGAGAATGTAGAGTTTTAGGGAGGGTGTTGAGAATATACTGGAAAACTCTACATTCATTTTTAAGTAAGTGTACCTGTCATTGTAGAAGTGAAAGTTTGTATTGTGCGGTGGGAGGTCGAGCTGCCTGGGCGGGGCCTCAACCCGCACACATGCGCGTTTACTGTGAGAGTCTAGAAAAGTAATGTTCTCGAAGTTTTAAATAAAAGGAAAGATCTGGAAGCTGTTTTTCTATATAAATAGAGATGCCCTCGACACGTACAGTTTCAGTTTTTAAATGTGCTCTTGTAATGTGTATTTCGTGTGTCCGTTTTATGTATACTTGCTACTAAACTGTTCCTTCAATAAAGCGTGTGTTTGCTCCTGTACTTAAATTATTCATTATTTTTACCCATACCTTAACAATTTCGACGACGGTTAAATCCGTTGAAATACGTATTTTATTGTAGATCTTTATGTAAAATAATTATTGTATGAAATATTTATTATATACTTTATAGTAATTGTTATTTATATTTATTATACTGGTTTATATTATATGTTGTAATATGTATAAATTAATAGTAATGTAAAAATGTGTGTGTGGGTGAGAGAGGGGGAGAGAGAGAGAGAGAGAGCGTTTTATGCATGTATTGATAACATACACAGTATTTATAAAAGCAAGTATTATGCTTATTTGAAAAATTTATGTGTTACACTAGTAACTTAATTTATTAAAATAGAATATTGTATGTATTCTTAACGTCGCATAGAAGTTTAATCCGGAGAATACTACTTCAAAAAATACATTGTATGTTCGTACAGCGCGCGTTATGTGTTTACACTTGGAAGTAAAATTCAGGCGGTTGTAATGTTTCTGTACGTTAGGAAAACAGAATTACTGGAGAATATTTAGAATGATTTGTCATAAGTAAGTAGAACTGCCTGTAGCTTATAGTGAGCTGAACTAGTCTTGTAACGTAAGCCACGGGCCCGCTGCCACTTGCATCTTCACTGTCTCTGAGCTCAGTCTGGGTTCGTGTCCACACGTAATCAACTGGGTTACGTGTTGCAATGTCACATTTGACTAAACTGATAACAGAAATTCTCGTAATTTCTTTATCCGGTAATTTGTCCATTACAATTGGTTGTGTGCTTATCCTTCAATCGTTATCTTCTAACTGTAGGTATTCGTACTTGTTACTATTGTCTTATAAATTTACTTTTTATTTTTCTATGTGATGTTCTTAAAATGATAATATCGCTTGTATAAAAGTTGGACGTAGAACGTCGACCAAGAGATAACTTTGTGTTGGATACCCGATAGTTGAATAGTTTGCCGCAAGTGGAGAGGGAGGAGGAGGAGGAGTAACCGAGTTAGAGAGAAACCCCCTACCTATGTAATTTCACATGATTACCAGCTATTAAACACCGCTTAAACTCCAGCTTCGGCTACAATTAAATAAAAGTGAAAAACAGGTCCGTATAGTTTTATTGTGTGCACGTGATAGCGGGGAGGGGGTTGACGCTTTTGTGTAAATTGTTGTTTAATTGTGCGCGCGCTTAGTAAGTGGTGGAGAGATGGCTTGGGGTTTGTGAGGGTGACGCGGTCGATATACGTAGTACGCGCGCTCGCTTCCCCTCCTACCTTTGTGCTTCCTCCTTACGCTTTCACCCCGGACTCTTTGTAAGGAAGAAGTTAATTTCCTTGTACGTACTGTATGTCGTATTGGCTGTAAAGCAGGTTATGCCTGGAAGAAATCTCTGATAACGCGTCTGTAGCCTTATACTTGATAGACTCGCGGTCCGCACTGTTCTGTTTAGTTATCCCTTATTTCTTTTCTTTTAATAATTTCTTAATGACATCAGTTGACTGTCAATAAACCACTGTGTTTCCTTTTGATTTGTATGATCCAGTGTATGGCCATCCCATTGGAGCATCATGACTCCGCTTGTAAAGTCATAATGGCAGACCTGGATGGGTGGATGGCAAAACTGCACGAGACCTCTGTACGCTCAAAAACGAGGACGGAAAGCTTATCGTTTGGTCGATGGCTCGATGGATATTGGAAAGGTTCAAGGACTCGAGACCTACTAATGTGGACAATTAACTCTACTGTAAAACCCTCTCGATGCACCTTTTTAGTGCCCATAAAAATAACGTTTCTTGAAGTGAAGGGTACAAACAGATAAGCGGACGATGACGGCCCCGTCCAGTACCGACAACCCATTTGTTTCGGTGTACTAAGTCGTTTTCAAGTCGCACGTAGACGATAGATATTGGAGTGGACTTGTAATAATTATTTCCTCTTCACATAAAATCTGTTATATGTGTAAGTATAATCTGTTACACCGTTATAGATGTAAGATCGTTGGATAGGATACTAGGTGAAAGAATCCCCAAGCAGGCCCACTACTACATGTGTTGGGTCACTATGGAAGCAATGGGAGTAACTGAAACAATAACAAACCGACAGACCTGTTTATCCTTGATAGGAAGTAAGGGAAGTAAATAAGCAAGACATTTAGTGTTTTGTCTACGCGGAACTGACTATACAGTATTTACGAAACTGGACAGACTCGCGTTCTGAAGTCGGCTGTTGTAGCAATGGAGTCAGATCGCGAGAGGAGAGTTTAGGAATACATAGTAAGTAGTGAAGAGGTTTATTCTTAAACGAAGAGGACGAGCGGAATACCTCTAGCCGGTCTCGGTCAGTTGCGACGAAACAACGTTTTTACCCGTTCTTACACGGTCAATTGCGCCCCTCACATTCACTTACTGACCGAATCTATTATTATAAACGTTACTATACTGGACTTCCATGAGATTTAAATTCTGCAACTTTTCATTTTTGTGAGTAACCTCTTTCTTCCAATATTTTTGTTAGGTCAGATTAGGTTAGGAATGAATATAATTATAATGGTAATTTCTGTATTATTATTATTATTATTATTATTTTTTTTTTAATAACATGAAAATGCAATTGATCCCAACTGACCGGGTTTAAATTTCCACCTCGGTCGCAACTGACCACGGTCGTAACTAGCTCGTGTATCGTAGACGATGATAATGATTATGATGTCTCACTAAATAAACATAAAGTTCCACGGTATTACACCGATGATGGGTAGCTCATGCATACGTCCAATCTCGCTACACTGCTTCTGTAGTCGTCACGGTTTTTTGTTGTAGGATATATTTTATACTCCCTGTAGGATATATTTTATATTATGTTTTTCTCTGTACGCGTCGACACGAAAAAAATATCGAATTTCAGGTTCGTTTTTTAAACCACACGTTGTTCTCAAGTAATAATGGACGTCAGCTGACCAGGGTTTTAACGTTTATTACCAGTTGTGTGAACGCTGGTTTTACCAGCGTCGTACATTTCACTTATGGGTACGTAAACTTACTTCTGATTAGGTTAACACCTAGGCCGATGTTGCTTCTATAAGAAATAACATTATAATAACATAAACGTGTATGTAGGCTGGTCTTCTGGTGTGTTGTGGTTTATGGTTTTATTGTTACGTTTTCTGGTTGTTCTGAATATAAGTCACTACTTTGAAATAAATAAAGCCCGTCTTTTAGCGTGGCAGCGTCACAGTGGCAACAGAACATTGCTTGCCGTTGCTTTTTCGTAGCACATCTGACCGAAACCGTCAGTTGCATTAAACTGAAGAGGCATTTAACGGTGTTAAACTAGGGTTACCATATGACCTAGGTGAAAAAAAGAGGACAACCTGAAAATTTAACAGCATGATCGTTACTTTACGGATCCAAAAACTTTTGACAGTAAAAACATTATACATTATGGATAAGAAGGTATTGAAGATTAAGTTAAGCTTTTTACAAAGTTTATACAATGTACAATTTAATTTTTGTGATATAACAACAAAAAGGTTTACAAACAAAACTTCAAATTATTAGTTAGAAGCGGAACTAGGATAGGAAAAGAATATTTGCTATATTTATTTTTACAAACAGAATTATCACTGTTGCACACCACTATAGAAAAATTATTCCGATTTTTTGTGATCGGAATTAATTACAAATTAATCAAAAATCGCCATTACAAATTAATCTGTGATTATAACCACTAACACAACTTTCTTAATTATATTTATTTTTAATCATAGCAATAATTAATTTAATATTAATCACTTTGAATCAGATTCACAGTCTAAATGTTCAATTGTGTCTTTATGGTGCCATTGGTATTTATCAGATGAACCAATTCCCATCAAAAGCTTTTTATTTTCTAATAAATAATCATAGAACCGAACACATGAAAGACTTTTAAAGTTGTGCTGTCTGTACACAAATTATACTTTTTCATTTTACACCATTAACCTATTTCTCTCTTTGGTCCACTGTGAACTGATCAGAGAAAATACCCGTTCTGTAGTAGAGTTGGTATTCTAAATGAAATAAAAATACTCGACAATTTTCAAAAGTTCTGAAAAGCAAGATGATGTTTGACTTTCCTTAAAATATTTACACCATAACTGACTGGAAAGGTGGTTATCATACAAATCAGGGTAATTCTGTAAAAACTTCTGAAAATTGCAGAATTGATCAAAACATTTGTTATTTTCAACGTAGATGTGTGTTCTGTTCTGGTTCCACTTCTGGAAATTTACCAGAAATACATTTCCGTGACTACATTTTTCAGTTTTACGTTTTACGAAAAAAGAAGACATTTCCCGTTTTTTTTTCCGGACCGGTTTTTAACACTAAAAAAGAGGACCTATGGTAACCCTAGTTAAACGAATGTATATTGGTTGGTACTGCCCGTTGTACATTCCTACTTTATTATCAGGTTCTCCGATAATTTTGATTCTGAGAGTGTCAGCAAGCATCAGTCGATTCTGACGCAGTCACAACGACAAAATTATTTTTGTACTTTGTTTTCTGTTTTCATTTGGGCGATTTTCTAAATACTCTGTTAAACTCTATCAACATTTTCTCCTCTGTGAACGATTTTACGCTCTCAGTACTCTATATTGTGTACGCATATACGACACTAATAAGTTTCTAAATAAAAACTCTTTGAAATTTAATTTAAAATACACGGTTAATTTATTTTATTTTAACTTAACGATTCTTTGACGAAATACGCTGTATGCAGGACAAATTTTAAGGTTAGCGCTCGTAGTTTCATCTAGTGGGCCAAAAATCTGCTCGTTAAGATAACGAACGGTTTAACGCTTGTTAACTTTTAACGGACCTTCATTTTCGGCTGATCACCGTTAAACGGGTTTAAAGGCCGTTAAAGCGTTAACGATTGTCGGCGAAACGGGACATCGGTATTATAAAATATGTGAACTAATTTTTTGTTTTCTGTGTCGAACCTCAGACACCGGCTGTATTGTAGTATGTAGTGTGTAGGAGAGAGGACGTGGCCGGAACCGAAGCGTGTGTCACGTCGCGATCTGGACGGCGGTGGGGGCGATGGCTGTGGGCCGGCTAGGCGGGTCGTCTTGTCTTGTCCGGCCTGCCTGCCCTTCACGCTACCACTGTTCGTACAAAATTCTCCTTCACATCGGGCAACAGGATGCAGTATTTTCTGTAAGAGTATTATGTTAGTTTCGTTTGCGATATCTTGTACCATTTGGACACATTTTGCTTTCTTTTCTTTAAGTCACTGTTTCCTTCGTAACTAATTATCCAAATAATAATGACGAGAATCGTGATAGTGTATTAATAATCTAAAAACCAGTTAGTTCTCTTCAGTTTTCATTATTTTTCAAGGTATTTGAAAGAAAGATTAAGAAATTTTAAAAGAGATCTTTTTTTGTAATTAAATAAATTTTAATGAAAGAAGATGGAAGTAAATAGCATCTTTTAAATTATAACTGGTGATTTAAATTCTAATTTTACAGTAATCAGTGTCGTTGCAAACCTGATATATAGGCCTACTAAGATTACGTATTGTGTACAGTAGAGCATCGATTATCGGAACATCCATTAACCGAACGATCTATTATCCGAACTCGATAAAAAGTACAATTATGTACTGTACTGTACTGTACAGTAATGTATTGGACACGTGTAGGCGTATTGAACAAAAAACAATTGTATGCTATAATTATTACAGTACTTAGACAGTAATGAATAAACGCTGTAGCTATACAACCTTACAGCTTATGAAGACGGCGAGAATGCTACTAATACAAAACCACGACGGCAGCAAAAGCTTTTGCCGCACTCGAGACTGTTCTAAAGTGGGCCGAAACAGAAGACGAGATAGAGTGTATTCAGATTATGAAACTTAAACGACTTCAGTCTTTAGCAGCGAGAAAACGGGGTATCGCTTTGAAGCAGACAGTGATAGACAATTCTTCAAAAAAGTGTAAATCCATGGTACTGTATGTTTTTCTTTATTTTTAAATTAATTTTATAGTACAGTGTTTGTCATTAAACTCTAATTTTCTTTAAATTATTTTTTTGTTTTTATTAACTACACTCAGTTTTAATTCAATGATTTTTAGTCTTAGTAGTACATTACAGTAGGGTATACAGGTTGCTGTAATTATATAACGATATGTTAGAAATGATTTTGTAATAAAAACCTTTGTTTTTGTAAAGGGAAACAATGTTTTCAATTTACGATCTATTATCCGAACGGGCCCTGGTAGTAGAGAAGTTCGGATAATCGATGCTCTACTGTATTTGATTTTTCCCAACCGTCTTCACATTAACCTCGCCTTTCGTGTTTATGTCCTTTGGCACCCCCCCCCTTTATCTCATGGTTTCTTAACTAAGGACACCATTGTAATATCTTGGCGCGTTCAACCGATTATCTGTGCTCTTGCTTTGTAACCTTCACTTAAGCATCGCTACACGTCTTCTTGTATCAGTTACTCTTCCTTAGATCTAACCCAATAATACTTTTCCGGTCATGGACGGAAATGCGTAACTTAGTCGTTCCATCGCTTGTTGCCTTTTTCATATTTTGTTTAGCCTACATTTGTTTTGGTAAGGATCTCGGTGTGTACACCCTAAGTAAACAGTAAACATATGGAGAACACTTTCATAGATTTTAGCTTTTATTTAATGGAAGGCATTTTAGCTTGTCGAACCTTCCAGCCGAACTTCATATTTCTATTAGAAGTTTAATTAAGAAAGTTGTGTTAGTGGTTATAATCACAAACAGTATTATCACTGTTGCACACCACTATAGAAAAATTATTCCGATTAGCGCTTTCAAACTTCTCAGCTCATCGTCACATCGGAAATTTCTTATCTGACGATGAGCTGAGAAGCTTGAAAGCGCTAATCGGAATATTTCTATTAGTCTCCGACGTTTGATTTTCTTTATTTGCCTTAATAGTGTGACCTAAGTAAATGCAGTCAGTCAGTCGCACTAACTGTCCTTAGATGCGATGTTCGCTTAATTCCTGGCTTCCAAAAGGATATCGTCCCATAGTTAAGGTTCGTTTGGTAACCCCTGTATCTTTCCATTTGAGATTTTGTTTTTGCAAACGCATTTGTGTGCCGTTGTGGTATAGGTGTTGCGTTAGGCCTAATGATATGATACGGCAGTTCCTTGAAATGATAAGTATCGAAAGAAATAAGCGAAATTCCGTTAACAAAAAAACCGACGTACAGAGCCTCAGTAAGTATTATTCAATCCTTATACATTCCCAGAAAACAAACAAAATAGAAATCTGACAATTCAACAACCCCATCAACCCCCTCCTCCACTGGTACCGTTATACCTGACAATTCTTTGCTTTGTGCTTCCGCTCTTTCTCGAATCACCTAATAGATGCACACACTGCCACTATGCAGTATACAAAGTGAGAAAAAAAATTAATTAATATGTATCATAATGTTTTTGTATCGTAGTGTAGTATATAGTTTTATGTAATGCGTGTATCTGCGACTCAACAATATATGTAAGTACTATTAGTTATTCTATACAACACAACGCTACTTTTAATATCATACAACTTAGCCTAAATATTATAATTAGAACTCTCATTACAATTAAATTTACTGTATATTTTATGTTGTAGGCATATGAGATAAAATAAATCTCGAAACGTCGCATAAAAACTGCATTTTATTAGACCGAAACTCGATATCAACTTCAAACCAGAATTAACACGGTCGATAAATAATATTCTTATTTAAATTATTATCATAAAATAGGCCGTTGGGAACTGTAAACTTGTTAAGCATCTTTATCTTGTGATGCCGTCTCACGGCTGAGTTTGGCAGTCGGAAGCCTTTTATGTAATAATGTGTTCCCGACACTGTCTCTGTGCACCAATCAGTTTGGACCGTCAGTAAGACAAGATTACCGGCAACGTTTTGAGTCTACGTTACCACAACCGCAGTTTATTGCCTATGTCAACCATGAGTTTTGTTTATTGTAAACTAAAAAAAAAAAAAAATTCCTACCTAATTACCACATATGTATTTTCGCGTTACATTCTGCCATAGAATCATTTACAATTGGTACAATTCTTCTTCTTCACATCGTGCGATACTATCTTGTACACAAAACATCGAAAATGTTGTGTACGTATAGTTATTGGGAAAGTATCGAAAATAATTATAAAGTGAAATTAGTCGTAGTGATGACCGTAAAAACAGGGGAAGGAGATATCATACGATGGTTATTGTATTTTGTTGTTGTTGATGGTGCATAAGTAAAGTGAAGTTTGCTGTCGGTCGCGAGTACGTGACTGGAAAGAAGAACACATTGTGATGGTGTGGTGGTCAACAAAGGATCACACGCAATTCGAAAACGTCTATTCAGTTGTTTCCTTTCGTGTGCGTTTGAAAGTAGACATCGATTGCCATTGTCCGCTACTTTGCGCGATAACTTCTCTGAGGGACGGAAGTACTCGATGCTTGCGCCGCGCCGTAATTTTACTTTCGAAACGTTTTGTTCCGTAAAATCGTTTTCCAACGAGCCGCAAAGAGATTGGCAGAAACGCTTGTGGCGTATAAAGTCGCGGTCGAGGGTTCGATTTCGACTTAGAGAGTCCGTTTGTTAGTTGGCTGTATGACGTTCTGTAAAGTACGCTGCCACTAATATAACATTCTTCATTGAAAATTAGTAAACAGAATTAAAGTAAATAGTTACACAGTATTTGAGACTTTACCTGCTGTATATGGGTAACCTTCCTTTGTTACAAAATTGACCAAAAAATTTGTTTACAAATTCAAATTGACCAAAAAATGGCTTACTAAATTTAAGGAATCAAAAGCTAGTCATGAATATTTACTGGTAACTATAAAGTGACGTAAAACTTACTAAACGTACACAACCAAATACCGTGACATGGCAATACTAAAACCATATCCAAATCTTTATTTCTTTTGACGTTCCGTTTGTATTTTGTTTAAACAGATTTTTAAAACATGTTTGGACGTTTGGTATCCAACTTTGTGGTTTAATCAAACTATTGATATTATATTTTTGAATACATATTCTAAGACCATCGTTGATTTAAAAGAAACTACGATCTCTGCGATAATCCGAAACTAGCGCTCGTGACAAATAAAACTCTGAAAGGTGTCCGAGGAAACACGAAGCAAGACTTCCTCGTCCTG
Source organism: Magicicada septendecula (assembly GCA_034769895.1). NCBI lineage: Eukaryota > Metazoa > Arthropoda > Insecta > Hemiptera > Cicadidae > Magicicada > Magicicada septendecula. Next base: position 177,177,293 of record CM068374.1, read on the forward strand.
AAAACGTTGAAGTCATCCAACTGCTAAAGAACGTATATACGTTGCGGAAGACTTAAACGGAGAAGAGATTTGTGTAAGATATAATCTTTTAAGTGTTGCTAAAGCAGTCCAGTCCTGTGTATACTTATAACCCACCAGACTCCCTCACACACATACAAGCCAGTTGTCTACTGCTGTTGCCGCTTTTCGCATCCTACTCTCCATTTATTTTTGTCTTTCCAATATTGGTCCGCAAGTTCTTTACTCAGTTGAATTTGTCCCTCCGTGATCTTTTGCTACTCTATGATTTTTTTTTTTGTCTCGGTGTCCAACTCCGTACTCGAGTAGGCCATCTGTCTTCTGACATATCCCCATATCTGCATACCAGCCCAGTCATTTGGCTTCAGTAGCGTCCATAATTCCGAACTTCCCATTTCACTTGTTATGCTATCGATACGTACTCTATCTTGCTTTGTTGCAATTAATTTAGATAGATCTATACTTGAGTAGTTAGTATCTCCTAATTTTAATCCAAAAGTTACTGAACTTTGCGTAATGGACTTATAAATACGTATTTTAGTACACTTTGTTATCTTTAACTCCACAATACGCCCTGTAACTGTCTTACCGCCCTGCTTGTTTTTACCATTCTGGTATTTATTTTCGTTCATAAATCCTCCTTTGGTAGATATTTTCACGCCCACGTACTTATAACTGTTTGGATCTCTTATTATACGTAACCCTAAATCCACATGCTGCCCCTGCTCACCAGTTAATACATACTCCATTTCAGCTGGCTTTACAATTATATCCCAGTTGTACTGGGCCTTCTATAGTTTTCTCAACCCCTTTCATCTTGGGCTAAAGTCACTTGACAATCAACAAAATGCAATAAAACGTGCCTCCGTCAATGATTACTACGCTCATATTAAAGTACATATTAACGCCAAATGTATACTACATCCCTCTCGTAAACCCTAAGTGGAGGTGAAATTTTACTGCCAGAGTATATGCTGACCTTCATATTCTGATAACGGTATATTCCGTGTAGTGCGCTAAGTGGATGTAATTTTTATAAATGAAGCTCGGGAACACTAATGACAGACTCCTCCTAAACTAAATTAAGTTGCGGTTTAGCATAAATCGAAATTGATCATTAGTTGCAGGAACGGATTGCAGCTGAATTGCTTATTTAAGCGGTTTACAAAAAAAAAGTATTCAGGCGACGTTTTACATCTTTAAAATAGATGCTTTAAGTATCTATCTAGGAAATTTATGTACCCAAATCGCTAAAACGTAATTAGGCCTACGTTTATTTACATATAATTTATCGATGAGTACAAGCGCACAGAAAGACAACTATCAGGACAGAAGAGCGAAGTAATAGTAATACAAGTAGTTGTACCATAAGAAGAAGAAGAAGTAGTAGTAGTATAAACTTTGTTAAAATAAAACAAAGATCATCAGGTTTGATTCGCTCAGCCGGTAAGCTTTGTTCTATGCCATATAGATATGTATCATAGTTCTGTTACACGACTGCATGTTACATTGTTCCGCGACGATCAACACGCACACATATGCTTGCGCCCATGATGCGCCCGCGCACGCAGGAAACTGAGAACACGTTCCGACGACCCCATATGGTGGCTAGTGCGATAGTGATCTTCATAGTCGACGTATTTCTTCTTGCGCTTGTAACAGTGCCACCGCACTGTACACAGAAGTATCGCCGTTGTATAGGAGGCATCGGACGTAAGGCGTTTAAAACTTAAAAACTGTAGGAAGCGTATGACACTCTTCATTACTTGCAAAGTTATTGCTTGGTATTGAACTTTTGGAACTTTTTTTTGTAGTTTATCAGGGCGCTTGTTTGTTTTTGCCTATAATTTGGGCAAACTCGACGGACAACTGACAGAAAAGTCGACCTGAACTGCAATTTAACTGGCAATACTTTCTGACAGCGAATAGGGCGACCTCTTTGTCCGTGGTCGAAACTGTGTTCCGCAACCTGCACTGTGTACTGTACCCAAGACGTTGAAATGACTGGCTACACAGACGTCGTGTATAAAAAGCCGCGTTCTCATGTGTCGTGAGTCTCGAACGAGAGGCGTGCTTTCGTGGTTAGCTGCACTCGCATTTGAAATTTTTCGAAAACGTGAATGTTCACACAGAGCAATGTTGGTTCCGATGCTGAATGGCATGCGGTTGTTTGTACCGTTTTAGCACGTAGTTTTTCCTGTATACGACAGTGGAAAAGAGAATCTAAAAGATAGGTGTCGACGGGTTGGCCACAGAGCGTAATGTGCCTGCTGTCATACGTGTGTACGATAATAATAATTGATGTGTTTTCTCGCCCGTCCTCCAGGGTCGTTAATATCTTACGTACATACAGTATTGTTAATTTTCTATTACTAATGTTTTGGTTAAGCCCGGTTTTAGTATGTTTAACCTCGAGTTGAACCAAAAGATTGCACGAGCACGAATATAATAAATTCCTTAATACTGTAATGCTTTTCAACAAATATTTTGTAATTTTTTAATTAGGGGTTTCTGAAATGTTGTTTCCTTAAATCACATGATGTGTAAATCACAGAATTAAAAACTGCAATATATATTTCATTTTCCAGGCAATTTTTCTCTTCCACGTTTGAAGTGTCCATTATCTACATTTCCGTCGCACAGCGTTCTCAGTTCCATCTTTCATTCCACTTATAGGAATTCTTAGGCGGCCTTCATCTTCTACTTTTTCATTTTGGTTCCCAGAGCATCTGCCTTTCTTACTTGTCGTACCATCGTAATCATTTCCTTTCCATAGTTTCTTTTATCATCATCATCGTCGTCGTCATCACTAGCTTCACAGCCTACCGTGGGCCTCACCTTCCCTCAGGAATTTCCTTCAGTCTTCCCCACCCTTAGCATATGTCCACAAATTTCTCACTCCAAGTACATTTACATTCTCTAGGATTCCATCAATCCATCGTAGTCTGGGTCTTCCACGTCCTCCTTCTGGCGTGCATTTAATAATACTCTTAAGAACATCCTCTCCGTTCATTCTCTGTACATGTCCTGCCCATGTTAATTGATAGCTGCTCAGCCTATTCATAGAGCTCTCTGTTGTACCTTATTCTCCATTTTCCACCTTCCCTAATGGGTCTATATATTTTTCTAAGTATTTTCCTTTCAAAAGATGCAACTCGAAAGTGGTCGCCCTGTGCCAGTACCCATGTTCACTTCCGTACATCAGGACCGGTTTTACTAATGTTCTGTATAGTCTATCTTTGGTTTCACTGTGAAACTTCTATTCCCAATTTCTACTGTGTGTCATTCCTCACACAGTATTGCTTAAACCATAAATTATAGTAAATCTTTAAGCATAAGCATATTAAAAAAATTTATGAACCTTATAAAATATGGTAAAGTGAGTGTAGATTATCCGGTACCTCCGCCGAGCAGGAACCGTTCTATCTCGTCACGCACCTTCAAGCCGTTACTCTTTTAAGTGTAAAGGCTTTAAGATAGTCACGAATTTTTTGCACGTAACTCCAACGCATTCACTTCTTTTATTTATCATCTGACAGGCGTAACGGTAATCGTGAATATCGCTGGTGTACAGTCGTCTCTGTGTGCAGTGTTTATTAATAGACGGGATTAGAGAGTGTGTGGCGTCACTTCACTGCAGCAGACCTCCACTGGACTGACGCCCTCCTGGTGGGCGCGCTTTCACACGACTCCGACTCACGAAGGAGTGAAATCAGCCAACGTACTTTCCAGAGAACACAAGACGTGTAAAACTAGTCCAATTTTTAAACTTAATTCGCCCAGTTATTATGATGTTAACCGAGTATGAACCTGCAGGGTCCTGTCAGTGACGTAAATAAGGACCCGTACACGAACAACGAATAGGCCCAATCTTCACGGCTCAACACGCATGAGATTCCGAAAACTTATAGGAAAAACTTTTTTCAAAGGGCTTTATTGTGTGTGTGTGTGTGTGTGTGTGTGTGTGTGTGTGTGTGTGTGTGTGTGTGTGTGTGTGTGTGTGTGTGTGTGTGTGTGTGTGTGTGTGTGTGTGTGTGTGTGTGTGTGTGTGTGTGTGAATATTCTGTCTTTTAATATTGTATCACAAGAGTTCAATTTTTTTTACAAAAATGTTAAAAATATTTTTACATAAATTTTCATAATATAAATAATAGGCCTATAAGGCATTTCATCGCTGACCGAAAATCTATTTTTGTTTATAAATTAACACTTTGCTTAAACATCGTTCGCGACAAATCGTTATCTATTCAAGAGATCGTATACATTTTTAAACATTAACGTGAAAGTACGGGAAGCCGACAGTGTGAAAAGTAATTGAAATAATTTAAAACTGATAAAGCTAGTTATCGTGGCTCCCTGTACGTACGCCTGTTGTTTACGGCGCGTCGTTGTAACAATAGTTTTATTCGTATTCCCCATTTTTATTAGAAACTGTCATCGGTGGACGGGCTTTAAGAAGATCTAATGCAGGTTAGCGTAACAACTAACTTTCATTAATTGAAGAAAGTAAAGTAGTCTACTGTTAGACGAATACTGCGTACGTATGAGATGCTATTTTGAATGTGGGTTTTTTTAATCGTGTTTCCAGTTTTCAGTTGCGTGAATTGTTTAAAACGTTATTGTTATACGTTTCCTAACTACGATATTAGTGTGCCCGCGCCGATGTCAGAAAGCATGTACTGTACGTGTTCGGGGGAGAAAGATTGTGGTATGAAGGGGGATGGAAGAAGGAATTTTAATTTTACACGAATGAAGTCGGTTCGCTGCGTTTTCTGGTAAGAATGCCGGCTCCCCTCCGTACTCTATTGGCTTTCGGTACAGTATGTTGTTTGTTTTGACGATGGTGTATCCGATCTGTGTGCGCGCGCGTGTGTCAGTCTAAATTAACTGTTGTGTATATTTTTTGAAAATCAATTTTAATTCTAATCGTGTGAAGCTGGCGTTGCATACACTGAGGACATGGCAGTCTTGTGGATGTGATAAGTATATGACAACATAGAAGTTCCTGGCAGTGGTAAAAAATGAGGGTGCATTTAAAGACAACAACGGACTCAATTTAAATTTTTAAGATTTACCCATAGTAGTCCCTGCATCGCTATATGGTAGCGCGAATCTTGGGTTCTCAGGCAGAGCGTAAGTCGTTATCCAACCAACATAAGTGATTTTCCTGTGAGCTATCAAGAGCTACACGCTAGTAGGGAGACAGTATAATGAAGATATTCTAGAACAGCCGGAGATATTTTTATTCTCGATAATATGTGTGAACATGGGTGTAAATGGAAATAGCATCTGTACAGGATACCGGACGACATATTATCCCCAAGACAATTCGTAATTATAGGCCTTCTCAAAGAATAGAGTGTTGAGAACCCAAAGGAACGGTGGATATCATTGATGACGGCCACAAAGGTTATAGGTCCATAGAAAATGCTCGTTGAGGTGACGGCGAACGTTTATATCTTCTCTGAATGCGTACTAATTTGCAGCTGTTAATGACATTTCAGTGTATACGTTGAAGGTGACAGTGTTTGTACGACTTAAATAGTACTCACAGTGGAGAGTGGACAACGCGAAGGTCCCCCCCCTACAGCTGGTCTCCTCACTGGTCGGGCGCATTCGTTCCGACTGTGGTGCATTTGGCGCGTGACATTGCACCGGTCCGGTTCCAAATCGCGTTCCTCGTTATCGAATATTGTCGTCGTTACTTGATTGTGCTGGAAGCAATTGTTGGCATTTATGTTCGGAAGGAAATCGTTTGGTCCGTCCAAAAATAGCTGCGGTGTCCAGTAAACAGGCAAGTTGTTTTGAAGTAATTTTCATTTCGAGTACGTATGTAATACGTTGTGGTCAGTTGAAATTAATTATGAACTGCCAAATAATAAACGAACTAACAGCGGTGTTTCGCGCCAGAAAAATTATAGAAACTTGTGATTATTTAAATCCTAATTTTGTTCAGTCGATTTTTCGGTTAAATACAATGTCATCGTCAATTAAAAAACCCCGCTTTGGTAATTACACAACAACCTAATGTAACACGTTTTAAAGTAGCGTGTCTTGGAAGATATTTTTGAATGCAAGAAGCGTTTGGTGATCGTAAAAAATAATAGTTGTTAAAACCAGAGAATAACGAAATCTATAATTTCTAGAATTTATATTCTTGTAAATTACGAAATCTATAAGCTTGTGAGAAACCTTATTTTAATAGTACCATAATTTTTTCTTCTTTCAGTTATTGTAATATCACTGTTAATTACAATTACACTTGTTTTTATTGACGAAAATCTAATCGTTAGAACGGTTGCTTTTAATAATAATTTTTCTTCTTTTCTTAAAGTAATGTACCCTTACGTGTTTGTATTTATCTCTACACCAGATACTGTTTTTGACAATTTCTTCTGTAATTCTTCTCATTTTTAAGCTTACGTGCAGAATTTTGTTAGTCATACTTTAGATTGTTTACAGTCGTTTAGAGGCTTAAGCATAATAAGTATATAGGCCTACATAGATATGATCAGAGTATGAATGAATTGGCTATTAATAGAAAGTAGTAAAAATTCAACTATTTTTAAAAAACTTTAAACTTCAAAAAACTTTTTTTTCTAATTATTCAATTCAAATTTCAATCTCGCCTATATAGGCTAACATGATGTTAAGTAGCGCGTTGTTAAGCCTGTGTTCGCATCATTTGTAACCTTTTCTAAAATCATTTTTTTTACGTTTCAGATGGCCCAGCCTGTACCGCAATCAGCACCAGCCGCAGATTCACAGACTATCGCAACATCGCCACCACCAGCACCTCTCCAACGAGGTTTACATCATCTCAGAGTGGTGTATACAGTGAAATAAATTCTCTTTGTTCACACGACGAATAATAATAATAAGTGTTGCCGTTGTTTAATCTTGTTTTCGATATTTATATTTTTTACTGTTAATTCTTTTTTTATTGTTCGCGCGAGATCTTTCGTTCGAGTTTAACAGTAATCTTTTTTTCTGTAGTAAGAACGTAATAGGCCTATTTTTGTATTAAAAAAAGAAAAGGAAAGGAAACCGGAATCAGATGTGTTATTTGTTATTCAGATCTGTATGTTTCTTTTAGTCTCAGAAAAGAAGTGAATTCATATTTGTGCGATTTTCATTATAGCCCTATACGATTTCAGTTGAAATATAAGTGATCGACTCCACGACCGCATTTTCTGAGTGAAAAATATAATCGTCGTGTTATCGAAAAATAGTTATTACTTAGTTTGTTATATATATTGTTGGGTTAACATTGTTGAGGGTGTTAACAGCACAGTTTTTTCGGTGTTGTGTGACTGAGCGTGAGTAGAGGATAGTGGTAGTGGCCACAGAGAACGTACGACGGATCCTAGTGTCTTGGAGGGGAGTGCTCCGACAACGTGGAGCCTAGATGGGGTGACCCTGGAGTTCCGGTTAGTGCCAGGTAAGCTCTTGTGTTAAGTGTTGTATACTTTTTGTTAACTACGGTAGCGTAAATAAGGGATGCAGGCCCCAGCAGTGAGGGAGGTCTTCATGGAATACGCGTAATTACTTTACTTCTTGGAAGTTCGGTCGGCGGAAGGGAGTGGTTCGTTAAAGTCGACGAACTTTCATCCTTAAATTTCTTGGTGCATACCGAACTTCACTTTGTGAACTATAGAACAGTCCAGTGTAAATGATTGCACGGTTTTCCTATAGGCCTAAGCTAAGTTTGTTCTCGAAAATGTAGAGCGCACATCTTGTAATTACGATTAAGAAAAATGTCACGTGGTTACACATTTTGCACATATTGACAATTTTTTTTTATTCACAAAACCGATTTCGAATATTATCACATGGATTTAATTTAGGCCTAACTTTTGAATACTTTTTTCAAACAACAGTTTTTTTTAGTGACAAACCACTCATTTGGGCTACCAAAATTGTTTTTGCATAAATTTATTGTATTTTTGTGCAAACTACAGATTTTTTGTACCATCAGTCAAAAATCTGAACGACTACTTATGTCAGTTTTCCTAACCTCCCATTCTTGTACACATACACTTTTGTAAAATAATAATTTTGTTTGAAAATAGAATAAAAATTCAACGAATTAGCCACAATAACCACAACCTTTTTCGTTTTTCTGTACACATTCATGTGTCAAGGTAACACTAGCAAAAAAAAGAATTGTTATTTTTGGTTAATAACAATACAAATTGAGTTTTAGACCCCCCCCCTCCACATAAAGAAACACGTGTCTACCGTGCAAGGCAGTTTTCGAATAATTTAATGCTGTAATGCTACCGCAAACAACCGCAAAATGTTTTTGCAAATTTTGATAGGGAAGCAAAAGTGTTTTCAAGGCGAAACCGTGATTTTAGCCTATAATATATGAAGAAATTAAAAAATACGCGGGCCTCTGGAAATTTGTTGAAAGTGTTCGACCAATTTTTTGGAAGGCAACATTTTGTTTATTCTAATATAAAGCATAATAATAAAATAATATTATAAAATATTATATAGTAGCCTACTTTATGAAATATTATATAATATTATAAAGTACTTTATAGCACTATAATAAAAAAATAATTATAATATAATATAAAATCCGCACTGGATTTGTTCTTGAACACACCAGTTTGTTCATAGCCTACAGTACTCATTTTGCTTTTGCGTATTGTGATTCCAGTTTAATATTACAATTTTAATAAACTCAATTTTTAAATGTAAAATACTGTACGAATAATTTTCTAGATACACCAAAATTAACATTACTTACTGTGCCAAATTTCGGTTATTCGGAACTGTAATTATTCCACCGCGCCGTAATTTGGATTACAACTGTAGTGATAACGAATTATTACAAAAAAACTATATTTCTTCCTCTTTTAAACCTAATCCGGAGATTTGTGGGTGGCTATCAGGTGTTTTTGTCGATTGCCCAAGTGTGTGTGTGGGGGGGGGGGAGATTTTCGCGGGTGTGATGTGATGTGTCCTTTTTCGGATAGAGCCTTGCGACGTGCTTTGCTGCTTTCCCCCGAAGAGTTATCCGCACGTTTGGCAGATCTTTCTTCGCCATTCTCAGGCAGATTCCCGCTAGTTGACTTAATCCAACCTGTACACACATAGTTTTAATACAGTTAAATAAGCGAATTAATGAATTTATTTATTTACTAAATGCGTCGTTGGTCAACTAATTCAGGTTGCTGGGATGTTGCTTGTCTTATTGTCTTATGATAATGAGATAGATGTGGACAAAAAAAAAATAGAGAAGTTTAATCACGTGTGGAACGATGAGAAGAACACTGAATGGAAAGGTCAGAAAAGATACTCTTTTGAAATTTTATAAAGTGATGGCAGTGCCGTCCGGCCTTTATGGGAGTGAGACTTGGACACTGAACGCAAAGACCCAAAGCCGGATAATGCTAGTGAAATGCGACTTTTACGATCAGTACTAGGAGTATCACGGAGGGACCGGCTAAGAAATGATATAAGGAACATCCTTGGCATATATATACAACCTAAACGAAAGGATAAAGCAATACAGACAGGATTGGACAGACCTTGTTGAAAGGATGCATAAGAACAGGATACTAAAACAAAACAAATTTTGGTTTATAATCCGAAAGGAAGGCGGAATATTGGAAGACCAAAGAAAAGATGGTCAGACCAAGAAGTGCGCAACGGATCGTAAGGTCCACAGCCTGAAGAAGACTAAATGCCTCGTTTAGTGGGTACAAAAGCGTGAGATTTTTTGTGTGCACCGATGAATTAAAATACAAGTAGATTAAATTATTTTCAGATTAAACTGTTCTTATCGGATGTACACGAACGTGTTATCACTTTGTTACCCATGCGGTAAATATTAATTGTACTAAACAAATGATGAGGCAATCTGTAAACGTACGGACCTTCGTTGAAGTTCCCCCAAATAGGAGAAAGCAAATTGGTATAGAAACCCAGTATTAGTTTTGTACACGTAAGTGGTAGTTCTTTTTTGTTCTGTTCTTAATTTACAACTCATAAGGTTGAAGTTATAATTCAATAAGTAGGTCTGTTAAAAAATTAGCAAGTTGTTATGTGAAAATAAAATTTTAGTGCTTGACACACGCTTAAAACACCGAGGGTCTTTCTTATGAAAACAAGCGATAACCAAATACGAGATTTGATCAAAGTGTTCTTGCAATACTTCTTTATTTGAAAAATGGTGTCTTTATTCATATACACTTATATTGGCCCCTTCGAAGTCGTATATGACAGGATTATGCTTACGCTTTTTTGACTCTACAAACCATTTTTCGAACGCACATTTTGGTATAGTCTTCAGCAGCTCGCTCAACGATTTTTGTTATAGGCCTAAGTCTTCAGCAGTCACAAAACTTGGTCATTTCGTAGTACTTTTCATTACTGGGTAGAGGAAAGATCGCATTGAGAGATATTTTGCGGATTTGGGGTTTGCGTGTCATTATGATGTTTTATTTGTGCAACAATGAATGACATGCGTCCTGGTGCATATCGGGGTACAAATTCAGTAAATACGCAGTTTTCTAGGAACAGTTTCATACAAGTGGCGTATAATGCCCGAATGGTAGCCTATTGGTTATTTTTCTAGTGATGAAAATTCATGAAACAGAAAAAACCACGACAGATTTCAAAGCTTTTGTATAATTGGGAAACCACTTGTTTATGTATAGCAAGCTCGCCAGAAGCCTTCTGCAACATTTTCACCACGATAGCACCAGTTTGTCGTATTCCATACATAAACTTTAATCCACGTTCTTCAATTTTGCTGTTAGGATGACAAAAAAAAAGAATAAAATCGCCTAGTACACCAAACCACAACTTATTCAGTTCATCTGTCACATCTAAATACTATGTATCTAACAAGGGCTAAAATTTTACACACTCATTAAGACCCGGGATCACATAAAAAACAGTTTGTAGTCGGCCACTTGTGGAGCGAGAAATTCTAAAATTTTACGAACTTTTGGATCTGACCTGATACAAAACAAAACAAAAAATCAGCAACCAAGATACTAAACAGCGGCGTTTACAAAAGTTAATTCAAAGTCTGCAACAAATTTTGTATGACCCAGACAAAGAAAAAAAACAGTTTTACAAACGTAATTTAGGAATACATGCCAGGTGTTGCCAGACACCATTAACATCCCCACACAAAGCACTACATTGAACATTTGAGAAACCGTACATTTATTAAAGTACGTGTAACGAAATAAATACGAAATCGACACAAAATACGACACACAGCTTTCAAAACATTCAATATTGAAAAAACAGTCACAAAATAGAAATGTCCGCCAACAGGCTAACCAACATGATCCTGTTATTGCCAACCATAGTAACAATAATAATCATCCCATGCAATAATACTTTAACCAACAACAGATCGAAATATGACCATAGAGGCTGAATATGACCATACGGCATAATGCTATGTAGGCTATCTCAACGATAAGATGAAACATCTTGACAGTACGTACAAATAATATCAGTAAAAAAATATGTATAATAAAGTGCCAGTGTAACATATGTGTACACACCTACAGCATATGTTGGGGTAATAAATAATTATTTTTGTAATAAATGTGGTAGACCTATAAGCCTCCATCTTATCTTGTATAATAAGGGAAAAAATAAAGATTTGTAAATTAGCAGAAATTATTATTTTTTTTTAAGTAAAGCCTTAAATTAGTGGAAATTATGTTCTTTATTCAGTCTTGCATTACCGTCACCTTATTGTGTAGTGACATTAAAAATGGCGTACCTACATTTGCAGTAGTTTGTGTACTTCTGTAAGAGAACGACGTTAATAGCTTTTATGATTTCTTAAAAATTCCACTTCCAAGTTCCAACCAAAATACTTTCGTTTTCTTGAAGGCGTATGTGTAAAACGTTTTCCCATCGGTATCTTCGTCTGTATTCGTTTTTGTTGCGCGTATTCGTGTAGCCTGTATTCTGTACGAATGTAGGCCTATATATAACTTTATTAAATGTATAATCAACTTACGAGTCGACTTCACAGGATATAGTTGACGCTCCAGGTTCCGGTTGTGGCAACCGATTAATCGGAAGCCGTATGTAGATTGTTTCCTATTTTATGAAACGACTCGGAAAGAAGACGTTCAATCAAAACGTTAGCGTGAACGCAAGGTAGCGAAATTAATGTGAAATAATTTCGCCCTGTACGTCTCGAAACTGTAGATTGTACGTTGGATTGAATTCGTATAGGCCTGAGGTTAAGGATATGTATCTGTTTAGCAAATTATTAATTTTTTGTGAAATTATCGTCTACATTGTCAATAACTGTATTGCAATTGTAGTTAGCAAAATTTCCAATATTTATTTTTGTGTTCGTGATCGTATACTTTTGTTTTTATGTACCTGTTAAGGTATTTGAAAAATGTTTACATCTTTTTAAACGTTTTATAATAGACATTTTTAGTTTGTGTTCTTAAGTTTAAAAATCGTATAAGTTAATGTTGATTTCCCTTCTCTTATAGTATGAAAACAATCACCGAAAATGTTTTCTGCAAGACTATAGTAAAGCAAGATTGCAAGATTTATTTTTATGTTCATGATCGTATATTTCTGTGTGTACTTTTTAAGGTATTTGGAAGACGTTTACATATGTTTAGACGTTTTGTAATAGACTTTTTTTATACATTACTAGTATTTGCATTTTTGAAATACATCAAAGTATATTTCCGTATCAAAGTATACATCGTGAATATGACTTCCGTAATTCGTTGTTTTCTCCAGTCCGCCATCTTTACGGTGAAGGTTCAGGACGATTTGAGATAAGCTTCGGGGAAAAATATGAAATTGTCCAAGGATAGGAGTGTGCACGTTGTAGACATACCGCCGATCATCATTAACAACAAAAACAACAACAAATTATGTAGCAACTGAAGGCTTCATGATCAAAACACAAATTGAATTCTCTTATCGGCATTCCTGACTCACCGCAACACTTGTCGTCACACCACTTCCGGCCATGACGAAATATGGTTTTTCTTCTAAATATAAAAATTCAACTCTCGACAAACTTCCGTATTTTAAATAATTAACGAGATAATTAACGTTTACGCACGCGCGCGCGCAATTACCGCATTCTTTCCGTAATTATTATACAACCGTATGGTGACTGAGGTTGCTGATATAGCGCCTCACTGATAACATTTCCGTGCATGAACTATATTGTTGTGTGAATTCATCAGCCATATGATTGATACATAGTAGTAGTATAAAAGTATATAAGATGCGAGGGCAACGTCAGCCATGAAAAGACACCCGTTAGTGATAATAAAATTATTGTTTTATGCAAGAATTTTTTAATGTCTATAATTTTTTCTACTTGTACCTACTCATTATTATAATCAAACTGGACGCCCATTCTATATGTGTGGCATCCTTAGCGGTAAACGTTTCAGCCATAGAGGATAACGGATCGCAGAATGTGCGATACGTTTCGTCTTAATATTAATAAACATGGTTGTCGCCCTATTCAAGTATTACTATTAAAAGTGTTGGTGAAACTAATTTTTTTTCTTACTTTATAATTTGTCTTTATTTAACACGTACTTTATTGGCGTAGCCCTGTTGATGTGACATTTTCGCAAATATGTATGTGAAAATAACTTTTTTAAGTTTAGCGAAACTGTAGGTTTCGGAACATGTTTACAACAGGAGCTAACGTGACACGTAGTTAGAAGTAAAAATATATACAGAAATATATATTTTTGTAAAGAAGAAATGTACAAACACAGACACAGACTGGAAGATAATTTTGATGTGTACATAACTTACATAACTGGAGCGGTACATATTATTAACAAAATTATTAAATTTGTTTTATAGTACAGACGTAGAAAATAATTCTAAATTATTATTATTATCGCGATGTAAAAATAGAGTTTTAGATCTAAATTGAGTAATTTGTGGAATGGAACGGCTTAAAACAGAATACAGACATGCATAACAGAAACTACGGCGAGGAGTATTTCTATTTATATAAAAAATTAAATATAAAAATATTAGGCCTATATAAAACCATTAACAGGGGAAAATATTATCAGGATAAATTTTTTTTATTTTTATAAAAAGGCTGATACTGTAGTGGTAGGCGGTAGTGGAAGCCTATTCCTAAGGCTATTTTGTCTTTTCAGGTGTTCTAATAAAATATAAAGTAAATGTACAAGAGTCGTACAGCGATGGCAAACGTATATCTTTTATATGCGTACCTTTCTTCTGATCTTCAATTTTTTTGAAGAATTTAAAATAAAATCCGCGCGCACGGGCATCTTTATGTAATTTTTCAAAATTCTTATATATTTATTTCGTGTTAACTTCTTGTAGGCCTAGTTCTTGTAGACTATTAAATTTTGCAGAAATACTTCCGTAAACTGTCAATAACATTTTGATTCGTTGCTGAATCAAAGAAGACGCGTTCGCTGCAATGAAGTTTGTCAAGTACTGCCATCAAGTGGGTGACGAATTACAGACGATTTGTTGTAATTTTTTCACTCTTTCTGTGTCTCCCGTCGTGACTTTGTACTTAATTTCACCTTTTGAATCTCCCGAATCTTGAAAATTCTCACCTGCGGTTGGTCGTTTATGGAACGATGTACAGTTGTATCAGATTCCAAATATTGTTAGAATATTAGTGATGGAGTATGGTTTAGTGTTACAAGTGAGACTTGATTTGCACGTCTGTCTGTTACAAATTACGCGTTTTCTTAGTATTCAATCCACAGTTCTTTGTAACCAGTCATACGATTGTCCCCACTTACTGTGTGACCCGACTTACTGATTAATTGTAATTATTATTTTTACGTTTCCCATGCCGCCATAAGCAATTCTAACTATTCTTTGAGTATATAGCTGACCACGGCTGGTGTGTAAAGTTCTCTATTTTTAAGCGGAATTTTTATATAGCTTTATCGGCCTATGATGAAGCTTGTAACTAAGCGAAAGCTGTTGCAGGCTAAGGTAAAATATAATTTAAAATTTTATCCAAAAATAAATCACTATTCCAAGGTTGACGAAAAGCATAGCATAACAGCCGATACTCGCAAAAAAAATGCCTAAGCACTCAGAATTCTGAATCTTCTTTCTGTTCTTTCCAGTAGTGAAAAAAAGACGTGCTCTAGTATACCCACACGCCATAGTTGACACGGCGACAGTTTCATGGAATAATTCTGACCCTTCTAATATCTACTAAGATGGGTATATGGCAGACTGAAGTAGTCTAAGGTTCGTCTCCGTAACGTTCTAAATATACTCTTTCCTTACGTACAGATTCGTAAATTTACTACTCTCGGATGAGTCCCAAGTCCCAAGTTCCTTTTGATCTCTTATCCGTTTTTCTCATACAAACTTGCAGGAGTCTTCATAAGTCGTCCTACACGCAGTAGCATCTAGAATTTGTTCTCGGCGGGGGGGGGGGGTCCGATCGAGTCGGCTTCAAAAAAAAAACAACACTATTTAATATTACTATGGCTAAAAATATGTGATAACATCCTGAAATCAATCCCATTAAAGTAAACGGTAATAACACAGTTGAAATACACGTTATTGAAACATTGTTTACAAGGTATGAATTGACTGAATTAATTTTCCTATAGGCTATTTCAAACGTATACGCAAATGCTGTCTAATAAACCTTTTTTTTTATATTTAAAATTGAGTTACTGTTATATTAGCGTACACAGCTGGGAAAAAATAACAAAATTCCCCGTTATCTTTTTTCGACCCTCTGGGGGACGTCCGTTCGCCCCCCCCCCCCGTAAATACGCCTCTGCCGACACCAACCCTTTTGTTATGATTACTTATTTTTCTCTTCTTGCATATTCACTACCGAAGTATGTTCTTACTCAAGTTATTATTGTTATTCGTAATATTCCTAGAAACCCTCACTTTACACGTATAGTATACTATAAATAGTACGCTTGTAAACAGTCATAAACAAAATACTATGTGCGCATGCGCTGGTGTGATTGCACCGTAGAGATATTGAAAAATTATAGCTATGAAAAACCCAACAGTCTGGTGAAGAGCAAAACAGTAACCATTATTTTGAACGCGACTACGACCCCCATAACGGTGGAAATATTTCAGTGTCTGTTGTTTTTTAGAGTCGATGACGATGGGTACAACGTTTATGTAAACTTTTTACGGAGACTTTTATCGTGCAGCTTCCATATTTAATAAACGTAAAATGATCGTAAAAAATTATTGCTTATAACTTAAAAGTAGTGGATTGTGTTGCACGCGAAGGATAGAGCGGGGCGGCAGGACAGTGGTACGCTGTTCCGCGCGATTCCCTGCGGATTACTCCCCCCCCCCTCGCTACTCTGATTTACCGTCTCGGCTTCCTTTTTTCTCGTTTCTCATGTCAGTCAGCCGTGTGATTTTCGTTGTCCGTTCTCTCTCGCTTTCTTCTTCTGCTCCTCACGTAAGTCGCAGCAGAACACATTTCTTCCTTCGTGTCCGCGTTCGTTATTCTTCCGTATGAGACTACTGTATTCGTTCTGTGGCATTTTCAAATTTTGATGTACACAGGTATTGTAGTTGTCAAGAACTCAACTAGTAATCTCCTCGAGCTGCAGAACTGGCTCATTATTTTGAACAAAATTGATTTATCATTAGATAAAATTAAATTCATAAATTGTAATTTTTTAAAGTAGTGAATAAAAGTTCTTCATATGTGCAACTCTTAGCGTCAGGCGAGGAACTTCACGAGGAAGTGACTATACTAGGGTAGGATTCAGCAAGCAGTTTAGGGGGGGATATAAAATGGTGGATCATTCTTTAATGGCCTAAAGTATAAATCGTAGAAATGAGTGAAGATAAAAATACAGTGTGTTATCAACACAAGTTTATTAACGTACAAGTATAATATCATGTCTGTGTTTGTCAGTTCATTGTTCTTTTAATAATGTTCACTCAGTTGAAAATACCTACTAGTCATTTATGTGTCAATAAAAAATTAAATGGTTGTAAGGTACAGACACAATTTAAAGTGATTTTAGAGTAAAACCGTAAACATACAGAACGTGATATAATTTTTATTATATTTACAATCACAGAACCATTCTACAGTCACAAGACGACGGAAAAATTCCATCTGAAGTGACCATTTCGAGGGGGGGGGATCCCCCCATGGGTCCGCACCAGGATCAAAACGTGATCATACATGAACAGTCAGTTTCCTTAGATATCTATAAATCCACACCTAATAGTTTTCTCAAACATACGCAACTGATAACAGTATGAAAGTTTTTTTTTTTGCAAACATAACTGACGATTACTAATATTAGATACAAAATTCACGGACTATTTGGCCGTGGTCTAATGTTCGAAACTACAACTCTGTTATCGCCCGACTTTTCGACGGCTCGGGCGGTCGTTCTTATCAGAGACAGGGCTGAAGGCATGATGTTAAATGTCCCAAAAGTTTGGTAACAAAGATTTTACCAAATAATTTGAAATGTCCCACGTCTTTGTTACCATACTTTGGGACATTCAGCATCATGCCTTCAGACGCTTCGAAAAGTCAAGTTGTTTCGAACGATCCGTGAAAGTTGTCATCATTGTGTAGCTTACGAACTTTTAAAGTGGGTCCAGAACTTAGAAGGAACGTTGACAGATATAAATTTAGTCAACTTATTGAAGGCACCAGGTTTGTATTTCGATCCGTCCTGTCCCCAGACTTAAAACAAATTCAAAGTAAACAATGCATTCGGATTCGGTTAAAAATTGTGATACCGAGCATGGATTTGTGCAATTCTGTCAAAATTTTGATCTCTTTCTCTGACCTTAATGTCCTAAAACTTAGAAACTTAAAACCTTAAACGTTTTACATTAAACACTATAGGCTATATCACATGTTCAAACTTTACGATAGAACTAAAACACTAAAACACCAAAACAGTTTTAATATGAAATTTCAAAACTAATGTAGGCTTGTCATGTATTGCAGAACAGTTGAGGGTCGTTCGAACGAGGGGGTCAGAGCTGTTGGGATGCGCGTCGTGAGACGTCCCAATGGTATCCTAGTTCCGAGCCTCCGGAAGGGGCTCCTGCCTAGTGGTCATGTCCAGACGAAATGTTTATTTAATTAGTGGCCGCTACAACGGCATGCTCGCACTAGGTAGTTCTAGTGCAGTAAGTGCCGAGGCCGTTTCAAGAATCACCTGGACGTGGTCGGTACTTGCCAAGGCCGGCTATGAGAGGGTTTGTCTGGGTCCTCGCAGCACGTAAAATTTACGTCCAAAGCGCCGCACGGTGTCATCCAAGGAGCAGACACCGATTCCGCTTCTCAAAAGTCGAGAAGGGAATAGATAGGGGGCTTTAGCCGCTAGCCGAGTCGTAGCCTCGATACGAGGGGGTCGTTCTAACCACACCATGTTATTCAGGCGCGGTTTCAAAATCAGACGTACTAAGGTTTAACGTTAACAGAGTATGTGTAAAATAGTTCGTTGATAGAAAGTTAAAACGATAGGATTCTACGCCTTTCAGATTGTCAAGATCTTTTGTTCGTTCAAATTTCTGTGTTTAAACGTGGAAACCTAGCTACTGCTTATTGTCCAGTAATTATTTTTTCTTTTAGTGCCTAATGATGAAGGAGACATCAATACAGACAATCGAGTAAGAGAAAAATTTCGGTTATACAATTTAGTTTACAGTTACTGTTTAAAGAATCAATAATATCGCGGCGGACCTAACATAACAGCAGCAGCGTACCGTTTGTCTCTTCCTTACATTTCAAACCAACAGAGCATTACGTTAGCATCCTTTCATGTCCATAAGATTTTGCGGTTTCGCAGACGGGAGCTCCCTCTTTGTCTGCAACCACCGAATCAACGGCAGTCACACTTTGTACACGTTTTGTCCACGTGAAACTACTCACAGCCTTCGACGGTTGAAATATTCAAGAGCATTCGAAAAGGGAGCTTGTTTTTTTTCGGCAGTCTGATGGCTTCAACGGATAAAAGGCCTTTTAATATAGTTTAAATAAAAATGTAAACAGATAAAATCGACTTTTATACTGTAGAAGGACTACGACTACGATAGCAACGGAAGAGTTTGCAAATAGATTTCGTCCGTTATTGAACAGATTGTAGGAATTGATTGCACTAGCGATAATAAAACGTATTTGCGATAATCAAATTCAAAACTAACAACTGGTTTAGTTCTGTTTATGGCAATTTTCACACATTATACACTCTCACTGTTTCTTTGTAAACAGATTACGAATATAAATTAAAAAACTACGTATATCTTGTCCTGTGCTATCAGTATCTGTTGGACTGTTACACTAAGTGTTTCTAAACATTGGCCTACTGTAGTTTGATGAGCTAGAATTACACGTACTATAATTTTTTAAAAACTTAGAGTAACCCGTAAATAAGCAATTTCAAGCAAAGCATGCGCCTTCGAATTGTTATAGGCTATACATTTATATCCAATCTGTGCAGATCACTGTCACAACACAGGAACTAACATAGTTACAACCCGTTCATTAGACCACTGAGCACTGCATGTGTTTTCGTCAGGCGCTTGGTAAATACATCACAAGAAAAACACGGATATTCTGTACAAAAAAAAATTACTCAGATTCACGCACTCAAAATTATTTTTGGATATAAACTTTGGGACACTTAGGAGATCTTAGAAACTATTCTGTAACTGCCAACTCTTTAAAACTTTGTTGTGTAACGATTCAACCGAATGTTTTATTCTGTTAGCGAATCGAATCTTTTTATCCTTTACTAAGGATAATCTAATCTCTCGTTTTTCGAGTGTAGAGGTTAAGAGCTGATGAGCCGTCGGCCGTCCTTCCAGATTTGTTTCCACACACTTGACGTTTGCTTGAGAACTGAGATACAGTTCTTAAACTACACGAGTGTACCGATGGGTTTTTCTATTACACAAACTTAAAACTTTGAGACTATGAAACGTATAGTCAGATGAAAAGTTGTAATGTCAGGCGTACTCTCAGTGGAAATAGGACGTAATATAATTTTGTTGATGAGTTTAAGAAAAAAAATCATAACACGGTTTTCTTTTTAAGGCAACTCGGAACGGATGACCGCAATCGTAACTACGTTTAACAATAGAATAAAATACTCTTTTTAGTCTCGATTTTAACTTTTTTCCGTTTTATCGAATACATTTTTCGTCCTTCTAGGAAGAAGGTTAGCTCCGTTCGTCGAACCCCTATCTATTACCCTAAACATTTTCCCCCTGAAATAAAAAAAAAAAAAACTGTTAGTTTTAAAAGAATTAAATTTTAGAGATCTTTTCCCTTAGTTGGCGCATTTCTTCTGTTAACAAAAGGCGAAACGTGTCCCTCTCTCCCCTACGGTACAAGCAACGCCTATGCGATTAATCATTTGTCGAATGGAACTCTGCCGTTTCAATTAATACTAACCGACATCGTCATATTGTTGTTATTGTTGATATTCGCGGTGCTTTAACTTCAGGTAATTCGCTCAATCGTAACCGCAAAACTTTTGATATTATTTCTGTCCTACCTAAACTACGATAGATACATTATACTGCAGCCAGTCGTCAACGCCGCAGCTTCTCGAGAGGGGAGTCGTGAATTCGAATCCATGATAGTCTTTCACGGCGCGACGTCTAGCGCACTTAAACCAGTACATAGGTCTACGTCTTCTAATTAGGTTTTTACTTATTATTTTATTTTCAGTGAAAAATATTGTATTTTTGGTTTCTTATGGTGTGTCCGAAGTAGGCCACTCTTTCTTTACCTACGCGTTGTAAAACCTCTTAGATCGTAAAGTAGTGATGAAACCACGTCATAACAAGTCTGTCCGAAAAGTTTCCAGCTATTTGGACTATCTCGACGGCACGCCACGTAGCCAATCGCCGGAAAACTTGCCGTGCAAGCATGAAGTCAGGCTTCCGTCCCACCCGTATTCGGCAGTTTTAAGTAATCTTGAGACGACATTAAGTGATCGTCGTAGGTCAGCGAGTGTGTATCAGGTTTTGCTTGGACATTCATCTGCGGAAACCATTTGAACGATTATCAAGGCCTTCGGGGATGATTCCACAAGTAATGCTCAAATTAAAGTTCTCTATTTACGCTTTCAAGATGGCCGGAAATCCTAAGAAAGTGATCCACTTTCTTCAAGCAACATGAAGACCCTGCTGACTGTTCTTTCGACCATGAGGTTCGTGAGTACGTTTCTGTAGATCAGACTGTACAAACTTTCGTTGCAAGCTGAAGAATGTATTGAGTAGTAATCGGCTGCAGTTGTGAGTAACTGGGATCTTCGCCGTGATAATGCACCTGCGCGCTTGAAACAGGTTCTGTTTAGCGAAACATCGCATCACACAGTTTCTCAGCCATACTGCAGTCCTGGATTTGGTTCCCTCTACCTGTTGGATGTTTCCAAAATTAAAATCTCCTCTGGGAGGGAGGAAATTTCAGACTATGGTCGGGATTCAGGAGACTACGACGAGGTAACTGACGGTGATTACGAAAGAGGATTTTGCACATTGTTTCGACAAGTGGAAAAACGATGGGAGAAGTGTGTAGTCCTAAGCGAGGTGCTTTGAAGGGTCCACTGTACTTAGAATGCTATTTTTCTCAGAATTTTACATGGCTGAATATTTTCCGGAATGACCTCGCACACTCTCACGATTCGAATTGTCATTTGTACGTTGAGTTTTCTACCGTGACATTTTCGTATTTTCACGAACGATGATAGTGCTTTTTCAATGTTTCTTATTCTTTTTATTCTGTACTTCATGTATTGGAGCGAGCCCCTTATGTACCTAGAGCTTCTACATCAGATTGGTTCGTATATTGTCAGTCTAAGCTGTAGTCTTATTATTTCGAGTATCATCCATTTCGGCAATACGTTCACTCCAGGGCTGTCCGTTTATCTGGAATTTGCTATCAAGTATTCAGTTCCTCTGTATTCCTTTCACTAGCCTCACGAATCCGTCTCTTCTGCTTGAATATGGCTTTCTTACTGTTTATTTATCAGTCAAGATTTATTCTCATACAGCAATGTTAAGACTACCGTTATTTCACAAAATTTCATCCTTGTTTCCTTCTCTGTTTTGATTTTTATAAGTTATAGTCTATCTGTTCCTCTATATATTTCATCAGTTTTTATCTGCGCCCTTTTTATGTTTCTATGGGATGTTACAGCCTAATACTGGTAATTGAAGTGATCGACTTACTCGAATATTTTGTTGTTCTCGATTACAGTTTCTATCTTACAGGACACCCTCTAATAAAAAATATTTTGTGTTATCCTCCGGTATATTTAGACGACACTCTTCACAAACACTGTCCAGCAGATGAATTCCTCTTTGTAGGTCATCCTTTAGACCTATTGGCGTTACAAATGTAACACCATCGGCACTTTTATCTTCTCAATTCTTCTACTTCTTCTTCACCTCATGGAGTAGGCACTTTGCGTGTTCCGTCTTCACAGAATATCTCTCCACTCTCGGTTTTCCTACATCTCTTGTACCAAAGGGTCTATATTGAAACGCTACCGTAGGTAGTTGTCCATCCTCCATTCTGTTCAGATGGTGTAACTATTCCCTGCGATATGTCTGGATCTTATAATTTATGGAGAATACCTGTAGCTCTTCTCTAATATCCTCATTGCGCAAACGATCCTGTCTCATGCAACCCTTCGTTCTTCTCAGAAACTTCATTTCCGAAGTTTGAATCTGGTTTTTAATCTTCTTTGTAGGAACCCATGCTTCAGATCCATAGGCTATAGTAAAACAGCCACTGTCATTGTTTTATAAAATTTAAGCCTTGTCTTTTTCCTCAACGTTCGAAACGATAAATATATGACACCACACATCATCTGAAACCTCGATATTTTTGTCTTCTCAATTCTTAAATTTAATAATTAATGTGTCAATAAGAAGTAACAAGCTTTCACGTGACCGGAAAAATTATGTTTAAACTACGTCAAATCGCTAGAATTCGATCGTAGATTGTGGCGTTCGAAACGTGGCATCGTAACGTTTCAATACACTAACGACACCGCGTATCCGTGATTTTACTGTTAATCATAAGATAATATCTTGCAGTATCATTAAGGAGAGGATAGCAAGCGAGCGGCTGCAACAGGAAACGACGGCGGAGCAGGCAGCGGTCCGGTCCGCTCATTGTTGTCGTTTCTCCCACTGCCGTTGTTATCGTAAAAACAAAAACAAAAGTTAATTGCATCGGCTGACCACTTCCTCTTCTTAACGATACAGTAACCATTACTTTGCTTTCTACGAACAGAAAAACGTGCGATTTCTCTTTCTTGAAAATTAAATAAAAAACGAATCTTTTCTAATCAAACAGATACCACTTTTAAAAACCTCTACTTAGGTTACGTAAAACATTTTTTGTATTTATCTATTCATTTGTGTAAAGCTTGCAGCAAAAACGAAGATTTCTCTAGAAAAGGTAATTCTCTATTTTTTAACATTTCCTTTATCTTTGTAGTGTTACAAAGTTGTTTTCTCCGGGCGAGAGAACAGCATCGTTTCTCCTTTCTCTCGTGCATCTTTCACAACCACACGTAATGCCAGGTGTCTGTACCCGAATATAGTAAACTACTAAAAAATGACCTTTAGACAAAGTTCAGACCTTTATACAGTTATTCAGAGCTTCATTCGGAAATGAATCTTCACGAAACAATCACATCGACTGCCCGGTACCCTCATGGACAAGAAACTTCACAGACGTGTTAATGCAAAATCCAGTTAATTATTTACAGAAAAACATTTCGTATAATTACAACAAGTTACAGTTACTGGAAACGTATTAATCGGACTGTAGCTCCTTGTCTCGATTATGAAAAAGTGAGAGCATAAGACCGAATAAAAATTATTAGTATTATGGTCACTAATACAAATAAATTCGGATAGATTTCACATTTCAAGGTTTCAGGTAATTATGTTCTTTTGCATAATAGGCTACATGATGAGCCCAAGTATACGGTTAAAATTATATAAGTAAAATCATGTAATAACGTTAAATTATGTAAGTAATAGCCCTACATGACCGGTAAATGATAACTAATTGGAAAAAATATAAATGAGTATATTTATGCAATTTGTCTATTTGTTTGTGTAATATATTTATAATGAGTTCACAATTTTTAATTTATTGACTTCTCTCTCTCTCTCTCTCTCTCTCTCTCTCTCTCTCTCTCTCTCTCTCTCTCTCTCTCTCTCTCTCTCTCTCTCTCTCTCTCTCTCTCTCTCGACATTTACAAACTTTATTGTGACAGTTTTATGCAGATGTTTTGATCTCTCCGTGAACACTATCGATGATTGCCCAGTACTTGATTAATTCAGTTCCCTCAAAACCCGTGTTTTGCGACAAATCGGTTTCAAAATGTTTGAATGAACTATTTTACAACAGAAATAACACTGTTCCACACCACTATATAAAAATTTTTTCCGATTAGCGCTTTCAAGCTTTACAGCTCATCATTATATTTCCAATCTGATGATGAGCTGTGAATCGGAAAAATTTTCTATAGCGGTGTGCAAGAGTGTTAATTCTGTTTGTGATTATAACCACTAACACAACTTTATTAATTAAATAATCTTTCTTTTACCCACTATTGTACAAAGCTTATTGTGCACGCTTTTGAGTTATGAAAAAAAGCGGTAGTTCACAAACTCACTTCTCACCTGTGAACAGTGTGAAAGTCAGGCTATCTCACTTGTTTTAATCTCTTTACGCATTTGTACCAAGGGCCTAATTTTCTTGTTTGATTGTGCAAAAATCGGCGGCAAGCCCGGGTTGAGGCGTACAACATCGACGGTTTCGAAACGACCAAGGCCGCACCATAGAACTCACGTTACGTGATATTCACTTTTATGCAAGTAAGTAATCATAAACAGAAAAACAATAAATTTGTCCCCAATCATAACAGGTATTAAAACGGACATTACACTTCTCACATTCACAAAAATTACATGTGTTCACAAAACTTCACTCTCGCACGCCCAAACGTCAAGTAGCCTACATCATCTACATACGCGCACCACAGACGCGCGCGCACGGACATTATTACTTTCACTGCACCTGACTTTTATCATCATTGTTAAGCGACGTTTCGGTTGCGTAGCAGTTATCACGACTAATTTAAATTGGATATCCATAGAATGATGAAAGAGAGGTTTATGTCTTGGATAAGATCCAAGTGGCTGACAGTCAAACAAATAGGCTATATGAACAACAAAATTATTAAATGAACACTGGAAATATAATAACAAAACCCACAAGATAAATACTGGAATGGAACAGCCCTTGCAGGTCGAGCGAGTAAACAGAAATCACAGGTCCCCCGACAAAGACTGTTCCATTCCCGTTTATTGACGAGTTTCTTGTATTAATCCTTTTTTCTATCGGCCATCTAAGGAACACATGCAAATTTCAGTTCTTTATTCTTTGTTCTTTTCTTTTTGTCCAGTATCCAATATTAATCCTTTATTTTTAGGATGTAATATTTCTGTTACAGGCTGCAGGAATACAATTTTTACGAACTGCAAAAGATCACATTACAAAAGACTGATATTCGCAATCTTAATATTGTGCAATATCACACGCGCGCGCACACATTATTACTTTCACTGGAACTGTCTTCTATAATTATTTTTAAGCGACGTTTCGGCTGCGCAGCAGTTATTAGGGCCAATTTAAATTATACATTTATTCAAAGATCATGAAACCGATATCCACAACAATGATAATGTACATATATATCGTGCCTTAGAACTGAATATGCTATAAAATTTCGAACAAATAATGGGGTGAAAGAAGAACGGTCTATTAGACGGTGTACGAAATCAATGGGCATTGGAATAGGCACATTTCCCTCATTCATGGCAAGATGATGTGATATTTTTTCCGTATATATATTTGAATCGGTATCACTTGTTAAGTGTTTAAATAATACGGTACGACAGAATTATGCGTTTTATCTTTCAACAATTACTTAATTTGTGCTGATGACAGCTGCGTGGCTGAACGGCGTTTTAATAGAGAACAATGATAGACAGTGTGCGTATAATGAAAACATAATTTTAGTACATCAGTGATATCTAAAATAATATTCAGGTATAGTCTTATTAGACAGAACAAAAATGCTACTAGGAAGTGACACACCAGAAGGTTGCATGGCACAGGCAGATGTACTTGTGTCGGTTGGCACGCAGGGATATCTCTTTGGCAACCGGGTCGCGGAGGCACGCAGCGCAGTCGGCGTTTTTGCAATCCGGTCGCGGGTCCAGGACTTGCACAACCGTTCTCCTTGTTTGGTTCGCGTTTCCTGGCACGCTCGACGTTTTCCATTTTAAGGACGCGTAAGAGCCGTGACTAATAGGCTACGTGATAAATGTAGTACGCATTACTAAAATTTCTCTCAACAGGAAAAAACCTTTAGAAAAAAAAAAAAAAACTTTATGTACGCAGGTGTTTGCATATCTATGTAGAAAATGTCGCAGAATAATTGAGGAAAATACGCGAGTTCTAGGCGTGTGTTAATTAGAACATGTGGATATGATACGACGCCGCGATATTCCAAGGCCAGTTCACGGTATTCAAAAGGAAGGGTCGGGTTCTTTAAGGTGTCTGGTCTTGCGAATTCTGATTTATTAACGTCTCTGACCGTTTACCAGATGTAGTCCATTTGGTGGACCTTGTGCCAAAGAGAATTTTACTCTCTGAATTGTTCTTCCTATTTACATTAATCGCTCTTCTGCAAACGCAAATTTTACTAGTGAGTACAAATATATTCCTACACCGTTCAGTTCAATCTTTCCTACAATTATGTTAGGGTTGTGATACCTGTGTGTAATAATAAACTGGACAAATATAGTCATATTATTATTATTGTTATTGCGGCTGTACACGCATTTTCCGGAACCAAAGATTACATAATTGATTGAATTCTCATCTTCTACTGCTGCTTGTCCATCCAAAGGTCTTCTTCAATTTCTCTTTTCCTCAATATAGTCTGAATTCTTCTATGAATAGGCGATCTTCCTCTTTTCCTTCTTCCTGGTGGGGTCCATTCCATAACTCTCCTTGGCAATCTTTCCTGTGCCATTCTTTTTGTGTGCTTTTGAGATTACCACTGTAATCTTTTCGTTTGAATAAAATCAGCAGTTGAATTTTTCACATTCATTCTGTCCTTAATAACCTCATTAATATGGTCATATTACACGCGGTAATAAATATGTGAGCAACAGAAGTCAAACACGTCCAGGTACCAAGATGAACTGTTTTTTTAAGATTCTAACTGCGCCAACGCTGCTGTAACATAGTGAATCAATTCGATCGTATGGAGTCTGTGGAGATAAGGTTACACACGCGTTGAAGGACTGCGAACGTGGTGATAAAATTAGGAACTGGCACATGGACAATCCGAATCTTTTTAGCGTACAAGTACATTCGAACAATAGAAAAGAAATTGTGCTGACCTTTTGAGTACTGAGTGATATAAGAGAAAGTTCCAGAACTCGGAGGATCGTCCAAAACACCACCAAGTACCGTTACAGCAATTTGTTGGACGAAGGAGAAGAGGAAGAAAAGTAGAAGGAAAATCCGAAAAATAAGAAAAGCGTTAGGAGGAAGAAGAGAAGTCAATTTAACCGTCCAAACGCAAAATGACAGCAATAAACAATACCAATTATTGATGTAATTAACGTCCGCGCTCACATTTACACGGACGCAGCTGCGTGTGACATACAGTATACACAACACGTACGCATTATACAATGTTCTATATAAAAATAACGCATTGTACATAAAGTGGCGGCTGCCAAATGTTTTAGCGCCGGACGTAGAGACGCGATGTTCCGTGAGTTCTGCTTTGCAGCTAAGTAATATTCCAAGACCGGTTTGGCGGTTCCTTACCGCCAACACGAGATGAATTTACCAATGCCGTTTGTGTACAATCTCGAGGCAGGCTCAAACATTTGTTTTTTATATTAGAGACGTAAAACTCTAAGTACCATTATTACGAATCGGAAAGCTCATTATTATATCTAGTCTTTTTAAATAAAAATTATTTTAACTGTCAATAAATATTACTAAAATTGTATTAATTAAATGTATTACATTAAAAGTAGGCCTATATTACGAAAAGTGTATATAATAATTAAAAACCTAAAAATGGTAAACTATTAATATTCGGGAAAATAGTTCAAGGGGGAACGTTTCCGGAGGAACCGGAGGGCAGCTTGCCACTAGAGGTCCGAGTTCTCTAGGCGTCAAACGGGCATGGGTCCAACCTCAGATTTGGAAAAATCTTAATATTTACAAACACAATAACAATAATTTACTAATTAAAGAACAAACTCAAATAAAAACAAAACAAGACGATCTATTTAAAATTATAAATTTATTAAAATAAATAAAAATAAACAAAAAAAATTTCCAATATAACGGTCAAACCAGCTGATTAAATAAATAAACATTACAGCGACCGATAATTTAAATCGATTATTGTTATTTTATATTAAAATTGTAACAAACTTGATTATTCGTTAGGTTTTATATTGAAATCAAATGAATTTGATTTTTTTTTAATTCATTTCTAAACCACTGAAGATACAATCAACGAAAACGTGCATAAGGTCAATTAAAACGATAAAAAAATAAGATCAGTAACTTGCAGAAGTAATTATAATTTGATAATATATAATATTACTAAAGTTTATGTATGCATGTAATATTACTTTCAATCACAGAGGCATCGCAGAACCTCGGTGGATAAGCTTCTTCCATATGAGTCATATTTTGCCACTTAACGTTTCGCTTTCACTTAAGATCGAGTGGATTATTGATACTCAATTTTCGTATCCGGCTGTCGTTCATGCAGTTTATAGCGGTTGGATCTGGATGTATTACAAGTAATTTAGTATACCTGTCACCAACTTGTGCGATGACTTCATTTACAGTAATAATAATTTGCAGAAATTACACTGTTGCACACCGCTATACCAAAATTCCCGATTAACACTTTCGAGCCTATCTGCTCATCATTTGGAAGTATATGACGACGCGGTGTGCAAAAGCGTAATTCCTTTTGTGATTATAATAACTAACGCAACTTTAATAATTAACTAATCATTTAAAGAGCATGAGTCCTTGTTTGTGACCAACCTCGGTGCTGGGATTCAGCATCTTTGACTGAAACGTTTTAGGAATAGAGTTGTTGGAACTGGACGCCTTTTTCCAGCTGGTTTGAGTATGATATTATACGTTTATTTCGGAGTATTAACTCTGATTTTCTCCATCCAAGAGCCAGTAGTGTTTGCGGAACTGGGTGTCAAGAAGTTTCCTGCCTTATACGAACATATGTGTGGTCACTGTTCAGCCGTTTATTGAAGTGAAGACTTATATAATATATTTATTTTATATATTTTTTATATTTTACGCAGTCTTTTGGAGAGGAGGGTTTATAACTTACGTATACTGTAGTCGTCGGTGCGCAGATTGCATTTCGTGTAGTTTGCTCTCTTTTATATTTTGTCTTCTTCTTCTATTCTTCAAGGATTAGGTTATATAAACCTATTCCCGCACCCATCTCATCCCCGGACGACCCACGTCTCTTCTATCAATGGCTTTAGAGTTCAGTGCCGCTTTCGGCAATATCCCATCGTGTAGTAGATCCGACAAAAAAGCAAAATACTTTCTGAACAATTCCAAATAGGTTAACTGCTTCCGGGCACGATGACGCAGAATGCACACCGACAAGATTCAAGGAGTGAGACAAACATGGCACGAATTAGGCCAGCTCATTCATTTCTTTAATCCTGGCTTGGACTCCTTTATAAGTACCGACCATATTAGACCCGTTGTCGTAAGATTGACCACGACATTGTCCAATATCCACACCATCAAGTTTAATTTTTTCACAATCCGTTGAGAAGTATATTCTCCTGTCTTTCCAGCAACTTCTATGAAATCAATAAAACTTTCCTTTATTTCACACAATCACCACATTTTTTTACGTATCGAATCACCTGGCTCGTTTGTTCTGTATGCGACACATCTAGAGTACAGTAGAACAATATTGTGTAGTATTTGACTTCTTTGATATCGTTTAAAATGCTATTTCGAATTATGTCGACAATTTCATTTTGTATCGTCTTTGATAAATATGATACCTGTCCCTTTTTTAGGTGCATCCTTTGTCATCCTTTGCAGATGATCCCACCATTGTCTTCTGTAAATTGTGTTGAGAATTTACTAGAGTCAGCTGCATGGAAGTAGTATCGTCAAGGTCACTCACTTTCACTGCTTCTCCCTGTCACCTCCACGCCCCTCGCCCAGCGTTGTTGCCGGCTAGTACAGTGTGTAGCGTTTTAGCAGTGTTACGAAAACAAATTTCATACATCCACATTATATTCTTCGTTTCAAATTTATTTATGCGTATCGCGTAAATGAATTTGTTTTATCAGGAATAATTAGTTGTGGGTAACACTACTCAGTTAAATTCTGGGCGCCAGTATTTGAGCTCTAAAAATTTGTGTGAGTCGGCAACATATTTTTTGTTGTCGCGTAAATATCTACAGAATTTCTATCTTTGCGTTTCTTCTGTTTCTTTGGCTTTTTTTTTTGTTACGATTTGCAGTTCTCTGAAACTACTATTTATACTGCGCTGGTTTTTCTTATGTTAGAATCTAAACCTTTTAGCAATACACACCCTAACTTTACGAAGTACCATTAGGTCAGTTATTTTGTGATTTCCGTACAGTGCACTTACTTATTAAAGTTTTACTGTTTTCTTCATGGGCGGTTATCCTACAGACTGACAGTTGTCTGAGAACGCTGACCTTGCCTGCTGTTGTCGCTTTAATTTTTTCATACTCACGGTCTTTTCCCTTTTGTAAATGAATCTGTTTTTGTTCTCTACACGGTCATTCCTAAGCCATATGGTTCGGAAGTTCTGTTAGGTATATGTACACATTTGGTATGCACATTGCGTATACCCTGTCGGCATGTCTTTTCGGTAAATATTGCTGTCTGACACTTTTATGAATGCCTTTGTCATTTTATAATCCCCTCAAAAATGTGTATGTTTACTGCCCGCGCTACTACCTTTCTTCCGTTGCACAAAGATAAATAGGACTGAGCAATTTCTGTAAACAAAATTGTCGCTGTTGTGACAAAAGCCAATCCCATTTCAGTTACAGTACCCCATTCCAAGTAGGTTGGGTGGACGAGGTGAGGAAGAGACGAACATCCAAAATATTTATCGTCCTTAGTATTGTTGACAGACATTTTGTGCGTTTCATGTGAACGGTTGACGTCTTTATTGTAGACAGTGTGTGTATTAGTTTATTTCAATAATTTGTATTTATTATGAGTGATATTGAGGAACAGTATCCTACATTTAGTTCGAGTACAAGCAGCGGTGGTGTACGTGCGGGCCGAGAGGACATTAGAAAACAAAGTAAAGTCATCATAGCAAACGTTTACAAGTTTTTTAAAAATCTTGCGTATAATGAAGAAGCCAGGAGGAACATAAACTTTGCACAAGTTCGAAAATTGACAGCGGAAGCTTGTGGCATTTCTGAACAGTCGGTGCAACGTATTAGCAATACCGTTGCTTCGGCAGATGATCAAGGCGTGAGTGTTGTGTTCAGTTCTCCAAGGAAAGGGTATAAACGGGAACACAAAAACACTGAACTGGACGATTTTAATAAACAAATAGTCCGCAGGACCGTACTAGAATATTACGACCGAGGGGAATACCCCACTGCAAGCAAAATTCGAGCTGATCTCTGTCAGAAAATCAATTATTCTAGTTCAGAAGCCTCCGTACTTCGCCTTCTTAAAGTGCTTGGTTTTAAATTTAAGAAGTGCAACGATGGACGAAAATTTTTAATGGAGCGCAGAGACATTGCTGCCTTGAGAGCGAAGTTTTTGAGAACCATGCATATACATCGTACGGAGGACAACAGGCCTATAATTTATTTGGATGAAACCTGGATATCACAGAATCATACGAATAAATACATCTGGCAAGACTCCAGAGGGAACGGTGGGCTGAAAGTACCTACTGGTAGAGGTGGCCGGCTGATTATTGCACATGCTGGATCCGCAAGTACAGGTTTCATAGCAGGTGCCAAACTTGTCTTTCGTGGCAGTAAGCATTCAGCTGCATCTGACTACCACACAGAAATGAATGCTGAAGTTTTTAAGACCTGGTTTGTTGGTATGTTGCGCTCCTTAGAAGAAGGCTCTGTCATCGTGATGGATAATGCCAGCTATCATTCTGTACAAATAGATAAACCACCATGTTCAAACTGGCGTAAAGCGGATATCATGGAGTGGCTGCGTAAGAAGAGAATTTCATTTTCCACAGCTGAAACCAGGGATGAACTTCTTTCTAAAGAAGAGATCCGAACGGTCAAGAAGACGTACGAATTGGATCAACTGGCAAATGAAATGGGACATACAGTAGTGCGCCTGCCACCATATCATTGTCAGTATAATCCGATCGAGCTGATATGGGCCCAAGTTAAACGGTATGTTGCAAACAAGAATACGACTTTCAGATTGGCCGATATTGAACAACTTGCACACGAAGCTTTGGACAGGATAACTCAGGAAGACTGGGAGAAGTGCGTAAGACATGCGGAGGCACTACAAGAAGCCGATTACTCAAAGCAGTGCACGAGAGACACCACAGTGGAGCCCTTCATCATACACTTACGTGTGAGTAGTGACAGCGAACCTGAGTCCAGTGAATCCGAAGACGAATAAGGCAGGAGTGTTAAAAAGTGTATATAGGTGGTAAACGTGTCTATAGCGAAGCGTAGTATTTTCTATTTTTATTGAAACATAAAAAACCGTGTGTGCGTGTTTTCTTCAGGAGTGTTATGAATGTGCTCTGTGCTATCACTTTGCAAAGTGATAATTGTGTGACTAACCCTATTTAAGGTGAGTTTTTCAACATACTGCTTATTTATAATAGTCATAAGGAATTCTATAGTTCATAAAATAAGGAAAATTTTAATTATAAAATTAGTAAGGACAATGCATAAAATATAGAATTATAAATTTAAATTCTATATTTAAAGATTTAAGTTAATATATATATATATATATATATATAAATAAATAAGGAATTTTAAATTTATTTCATGAGACATTTGTATTTGTTGTTTATAAAATTATCCTTATTTTCTTAAGAAATCCAATTCGTTTCACGTTTATACATACCATTATTTTTATGCTACTTGTGCATGTAACATCTTATAGTATAGTTCTAATTTTTTTACTTAATTAATAAGCAGCGCAGGAAATAAAAATAGAATATTTTTCTGAGTCACGAATAGTGCGGTGTCTTCAATAATTAAATGGGGCAAGCTTAAGACACAGGATGCGTATAAAATTCGTTCAAACAAACTATAGCTGACGCGTCGAATTGAATGTTATGTATAAGATACGGAAATTAATTGTTAATTAATTATTAACAATATATTAATTGTGATGTAATTATTATTAAGAATTATTGACAATGTAACAATGTACTCAATTGCATGTATTACAAACTTTCTCACTTTGTTATATTCTTTACATTAAGTAGGCTTACTTACTAGTGTAGCATTTTTCGGAAGAAAGGGAAACTGTTGCTTAGTGGCAACGCTGTAAGTAAGCGGTGTGACCTTGACGATACTAGTTCCATGCAGCTGACTCTAGAAAACTCTACATTCAATTTTAAGTAAGTATACCTGTTATTGTAGAGTGAAAGTTTGTATTGTGCGGTGGGAGGTCTAGCTACCTGGGCGGGGCCTCGGCCACACACATGGTTGTTTACTGTGAGAAGTCTACAAAAGTAATGTTCTGGTAGTTTTAAATAAAAGGAAAAATCTGGAAGCTTTTTTCTATATAAACAGAGATGCACTCGACCAGTTAAGTTCAGTTTTAAATCTGCTTTTGTAATGTGTATTTCGTGTGTCCGTTTTATGTATACTTGCTACTAAACTGTTCTTCAATAAAGTGTGTGTGTTTGCTCCTGTACTTAAATTATTAATTATTTTTAACCATACCTCAACAGGTTATGGGCCCAGTGGCATTTTAAAATCGGAGTGCAGTGTGTAACTGGAGTGCAAGTATAAAATATTTGTGCAAAAATGGAACCGAATATAAAAATTGAAAAACTTCGAGACAAAGATAATTGGCATCAATGGCGCTTCGTAGTACGCACGTTGATGGAAGAGGATGATGATGTGCTGGATGTTTGCGAAGGAAGATTAGCCGAGCCAGCTGCAGGTGCAGAAGATCGTGACGCGTTGTTGGAAAAGCTCAAGAAGGCGGACAAAATTGCCAGAAAGTTAATTGTTACAACAGTGGAGAGAAAGCCTCTCGAACTTATAATGGGTTGTTCTACTGCCAAGGAGATGTGGGACAAATTGAATACAGTATATGATCTAAAATCTGATGAAAATCTGTCGATGATTCAAAAACAATTTTTTGAGTTTAAGTGGACAGAGAGTGAAAGTGT
Source organism: Magicicada septendecula (assembly GCA_034769895.1). Lineage (NCBI taxonomy): Eukaryota > Metazoa > Arthropoda > Insecta > Hemiptera > Cicadidae > Magicicada > Magicicada septendecula. The sequence goes on from CM068374.1 coordinate 177,211,846, forward strand.
TACGTATAATATTTCAAAAATAGAACAGTTGGCTAGAAAAATGAAAAATCTCGGGGGAAAAATTGAAAAGACTATGGTGATGACTCGTGTTTTAACATCTTTGCCACAAAAGTTTAATAATTTTCACAGTGCTTGGGATTCGGTATCTGACGATAAGAAGAATCTCGAAAATTTGACCGAGCGCTTGATGGCAGAAGAATTTAGATTACAAGAGCAAAAGGAAGTACACGAGGAGACGACAGCGTTGGTAGCTAATCTGAAAATCGGTCATAAAGAACAGAAGAATGACTCTTATAAATATGAGAAGAATAATTTGAAGCAAGAGCAGTGTTATAATTGTGGAAGACGAGGTCATTTAAAAAGGGACTGCTTCATGTGTTATACGTGCAAAAGAAAAGGTCATAAAAGTAACAATTGCTTCATGAATAAGAATAATGGACAGCGAAGATGGTCGAATAATCAAGAAAGAAGTAACTCGTCTTCTGGACAGAAGAAATTAACATCGAGGATAGCACTAATAGGTGACAAAGGCAGCTGTGGCAATCGGGATGATCTCTGGATTGTGGACTCGGGTGCGACGGATCATATGTCGAAGCATCGAGAATGGTTTTCAACGTTCGAAGAATATACAACACCAGTCAGTGTAAGAATGGGCAACGGTATGACAATGTCTGCATATGGTAAAGGTAATATTGACTTTGAAACTTATAAAAATAGTGAACGAGTAGAAGGTACTATCTATAATGTATTATATGTTCCTGATTCAATGTATAATCTGTTTTCTGTTAAATATGCGGGTAAAAGGGGTTTAAAAGCATGGTAATGAAATTCTTGTAACTGGTTCCGAACATGAGCCTGGTAGTTTGCTAAAATTAGACATTCAAACTTTAATTCCAAAAGAATGTAACGTGGTAGAACAAAAGAGTAGATCGAGTATTTCCAACGGTAATGTTTTACAATTATGGCACGAAAGACTCTGTCATCAAAATGTAAAACATGTGAAGAATTTTTTGAAAAATCTAAATATAAAATTTACGGATGAAAATTTCTTTTGTGAAGGTTGCGCTTATGGCAAAAATCATAGATTGCCTTTTCACAAAAAGATCGATCGTGCCACTAAAACTCGCGAAATAATTTATACTGACGTTTGTGGTCCTATGGAAGTAGAGTCTCTCGGTAGAAAGTTATATTTTGTTTCTTTTAAAGACGATTTTTCAAGTTATAGAGAAATTCATTTTATTCGAGAAAAATCTGAAGTAATAGAAAAACTAAAATCATTTTGTATCGGGGTTGAGAATCAATTTGCAACAAATATTAAAGAAATTCATTTTGATGGTGGTAAAGAATACGATAATAAAGCTGTGATCTCTTTTTTAAATAGTAAAGGTATAAAATATTCGATTAATGTTCCATATACGCCCTAACAAAATTCAATTGCAGAGCGCGATAACCGAATCATTGTAGAGGCTGCTCGATCAATGTTATATTCAAATTAAAACTTACCTCTATTCTTATGGGCAGAAGCAATGAATACTGCTGTACATGTAATTAATAGAACAGGCCCAACAAAACAAAATAATAAAACTCCTTATGAGTTATGGAATGGAAAAACAGCTACTGTTGATAGATTTAAAATATTTGGAACCATGTGTTATGTACATATATCAAAAGAAAAGCGTAAGAAACTTGATAAAAAATCGATGAGAGGTTATCTGGTCGGATATCATGAGGATTGTAAAGGTTATCGTGTATATGTTCCGGAAGTGTGAGATGTCATTATAAGTAGAGATGTACTTTTTAAACCTGAAAGAGTATTAGCTGATTCAATTATTTTGAATTCTTTGAACAATAATAATAAAGAAACTGAAGAAAATGAAATTATAACTCCTAAAAATAATGAACTTTTACTTAAAAATGAATCAAATGAGTTTGAAGAAAGAGAACCTTTACAATCTTCAAATAGCGATAACAATCAAACTGGACGACAATTGCGCGATAGAACAAAATTAAAACCTACAGAATATTATGGATGTCCGATCACGTTTATTGCTGAAAAGTTACCATCTAATTATAACGAAGCAATTACGAGTAAAGAAAAAGATAGTTGGCAAGCTGCAATGCAGGACGAAATAAACTCTTTGTATGAAAATAAGACATGGGTATTAGTAGAAAAGCCAAAAAATAAAAAGGTGATTAACAATCGTTGGGTTTTTGTGAAGAAGCTCAATCCAGATGGTACAGAACGTTATAAAGCGCGGTTGGTTATTAAAGGTTATTCGCAACAGAAAGATATAGATTATAAAGAAACTTTTAGTCCGGTTGTTCGCTTTGATACAATAAGATTGATACTTAGTATTTCTGCTCGTGAAAATTTACATATCAGTAAATTTGATATAAAAACGGCTTTTTTATACGGTGACTTAAAGGAAGATAGGCCTATATATATGAAACAACCTGAAGGTTTTGATGATGGAAGCTCACGCGTATGTAAATTAATGAAAAGTTTATACGGCTTAAAACAAGCACCAAGATGCTGGACTGAGCACTTCATTAATTTTCTTGTAAATTTAGATTTTTGTCAAAGTACGAGTGACCCATGTTTATACTATAACAAAAATAATAATAAGATCTTGTTAGCAATTTATGTTGATGATGGACTTTTGCAGCTTCAAATGAAAGTTTGATTGATAAATTGTTGAATGATTTGAGTAAAAAATTTAAAATTACTAGTACTGAAGAAGTTACTAATTATCTTGGAATGGAAATTTGTAGATTGAATGATGGGTCTGTTTTCATTCATCAAAGTACTTATATTAACAAAATCGTAGAAAAGTTTAATATGTCAGAAGCTAATATTGTATCCACGCCAATTGATTGTAATCATGATGAATATTTATCAAAAACTATTGTAAGTAATGTACCTTATCGTGAAGCTGTCGGCAATTTGATGTTTTTGCAAACTGTAAGTCGTCCGGAAATAAGTTTTGCTGTAAATGTTGTATCTAGAGTTTTAGACAAACCAAGTGTAGCTCATTGGTCAATTGTTAAACGAATTTTACGTTATCTAAAAGGTACGATTGATTTTGGATTACTATATTGTAAGGATGGCAACTTTAAAGCTTATAGTGATGCTGATTATGCTAGCGATACAGTTACACGTAAATCAACTTCTGGCGTAGCTTGTATGTATGCAAATGCTGCAATTATTTGGCGAAGTAAGAAGCAACAATCTGTATCATTATCAACAACCGAGTCAGAATTTGTAAGTGCAGCATTAGCAACAACTGAAATAATGTGGTTAAAGAAGTTATTTAATGAATGCGATTGTAAGACTGATAAATATGATTTATATATAGATAATATGAGTGCATTAAAACTTATAAGTAATCCTGAATTCCATCAAAGGACAAAACATATTGATGTGAAATATAATTATGTACGTGATTGTTTTCAAAATGGAGAAATTGATGTGCATTATGTTAAAAGTGATGAACAGGTTGCTGATATACTTACGAAAGCTTTGTCAAAACCAAAATTTGTTTATTTAAGATCTAAACTTGGACTTAAGAGTAAAAATGAATTTTTAAATTAATGTGATTGTGAGAATGTAGAGCTTTAGGGAGGGTGTTGAGAATTTACTAGAAAACTCTACATTCAATTTTAAGTAAGTATACCTGTTATTGTAGAGTGAAAGTTTGTATTGTGCGGTGGGAGGTCTAGCTACCTGGGCGGGGCCTCGGCCACACACATGCTTGTTTACTGTGAGAAGTCTACAAAAGTAATGTTCTGATAGTTTTAAATAAAAGGAAAAATCTGGAAGCTTTTTTCTATATAAACAGAGATGCACTCGACCAGTTAAGTTCAGTTTTAAATCTGCTTTTGTAATGTGTATTTCGTGTGTCCGTTTTATGTATACTTGCTACTAAACTGTTCTTCAATAAAGTGTGTGTGTTTGCTCCTGTACTTAAATTATTAATTATTTTTAACCATACCTCAACAAATTGAAATAATTTCATTTATGTCCTTTAATTCGAGTTCTCCTCTGATATCTGCATTCCTTATTCTATCTTGCAATGTATAATTTAAAGTATTTCGAACAAACTGCATTTCAGCACTCTGAATTTTGCCGCTTTCCTTTTTTGTCTTGACCCACACCTCACTCGCATAATTCAATGTGGGTAATGCGGTTGTCTTATACAATTTAATGCTTGTGCTGTGTCTTGTTTTATTTCTAAGATGTTTATGAATTTTAACACAAATATTCATAAATTTATTTCTCTTCTCTCTTATATCATATTCAGATTCATAGCTTACTGCAGAGCCGAGATATTTGAAACGGCTCACTTGTTCTAAAGTGTTGTTGTTATTTTTATTTTATATTTTTGTTTGCCATAAATACTGATGCTGTACTTATATTTGGGTTTGTGTCCGCGTAGGTTCGCAATATCATCCGCAAACATTGCAATGATCACGTTATCAAAAGTTGGTAGCTTCGCTGCGTACAGGAGGTAGATTCAGTACATGCAGATATAGATATAAATATAGATACGGTAGATTAGATTTGGTAATAGCTTATAATTTATTTATTACAGGATAGTACCTACATGCTCCAACAAAAAGAATTAAAGAATTAATAAAACGTGTACAATTATATGGTGTTGAATCCTGCCACAACATACTGTTTTGGACCTCTTTAAGATCAGCATTGATAGATACGTTAAGGGAATACTGTTGCCAGATCGACCTCGACTTATAAGTACAATGTTTCTGACATTATTGTATAACGTTAATAATACCATATGCCTAATGTAAAAACCATCATCATCATCATCTTCAGCAAAGATTAAAAAAAATTGTTTCTTCCGGTCCCAAGCAGACAGAGTAGAGACAGTCACTCCAACGCTTCTTCGGACATCCCACATCTCTCCGTCCTTTCGGTTTATAATTCGATAGTTGTTTGGGAATCCGGCAGTCATCCATTCGGTTAAGATGTTTTAACCATTTTAGTCGATATGGGGCAATCCTACCGAGTATACACAGTTCCTGTCGTATATCTTCATTTCTTCAGCGATCTTGAAGAGCTCACTCTGCCACTGCCACGTGCCTGACAAATCTCATTTCGGCCGCTTGAATACAAGTGACCTGGGATATAATACAAATATAATGTTTTTAATTGTACAGTCTGAAAGAAACAAATTTTAACGTTACTTCCAGACACATTACTGTGCACACCATGCTGTATTACTCCCTCATTCAGACTGGCTGCGTTGGCTGTCAAAGCGACTCCTGTCAGTCGTAATTAATTGGTGTAGCTCCACTCATATAGTCGTGTTGGCGACAGCAGAGTGACGACGACAAACGGGTCGGCTTCGTTAAGCTGATAAGCTGCAGTCGCTAAATGCTAATTGTGGCAATGCCTAGTCCACGTGGACAAGACATTTTGACATTTTACTAACGGGACAATCTGATTGGCGGATATGGACAGTATCACTGTTCTACGAACACATTATCACATCAGAACGCTTCACATTTACTTTAAGCTCGCGAGCTATACCCCGCATAATTCCGCCATCGATATATCATCGATACGGTACCAAGATACATACTATAATATTATGTGATGTTCAATAAAATGAACAAATCTTCCCAGTCCTGGTGGTACAGAAAGAATCATTTCTTTAGGCGTATAAATTTTGACTTTAAGCAATGGTTGTAGACGTTCGATAAATCAGACGCTGGCACTTTATACCACAAAGTCCGATTTTTTGGACGTTGACGTTGGCATTTTAACAGATATTATCAAAGTTGTGACGCTGACATTGTAAGAGTTAACTAAACTATACGTCAACATATTTACATTTTGTGGCTTTACTGGATTCTGTGCTATAGGCCCAGTGCCGGATTTAAGATTTTTGAGGCCCTAGGCCAAGTTTTCTGAGCCCCCCCCCCCTTTGAAGTAATGTATATACTGCAGAAGTAATTTGATGTCAGATTAATACTATCAAGTTTAAAACCAGTAGGCTACTATCAGTCAAATCTGACGTTAAAGTACCCCATGTTTTCGGACCTAATAAATTAAATCCTGGAATACAAGCGATACTTTTTAAATTATTTTGATTCCCTTAAATGTTTAAATTATCCACGGGCTTATTAATGGTCTGATCATTTACAACCTTTGCTGCAGAAGTACTTGGAACATTAAAGTTAGTTTCTGACACACATTTAACTGCAGGGCTAGAAATCAGAAATCATTAGAAACCGGCGTAGTTTTAAAAAATTGATCTAGTTTTTGAGTTTTTTTAAAAATTGTTTCCAAATGAGCTTCCTCTTTAATTTTTTTAGCTCACGTTTGTAGGCTCCACTTGCCGTGTGAATGTTTATGTTCATGTTCATGATGAATACGTTTAGTGTACGGATTCTATTCTATGTTCATAAAGTTTTCACACTAATAAATATCAACGAAACAACACGCTGCCCACCACACAAAGCTAAACACCTTCTTTACACTCAAAACAAAATAAAAACATAACCTCAAATAGCAAACCGTTCAGTCACAAGGCAGATAAACAATGATAACAAACAAGGGTGATATCACGGTCGTGTAAATTCGAGGGCAATGTAGCGGACGTTCAAAATTCGCATGCGCATATTAGTTTTCAAGGATGCCAACGACTTAAAAATAAGCGCGCAATATTTAAATAAGAACTGTCTTCCATTTGTATTATTAACAAAAATTGATCATTTAATTTCAAAAAATATCTGTAGCTTGCGGCCCCTTCTGATCCCGCTGCCTAGTCGGCCTAGTGGTAAATCCGGCACTGTGTAGGCCGATATACACAATAACTTGGTGCTAATTAATTATTAATTTTTCATATAAATGTAACATTTTTCAGAGACACAACCATTCTACAAGAAATGAAAACGTTTGACTTTTTCCGTATTCCTCATATAAAAGGAATAATAATTTTATCCAAATAAGAAAAGAAATTAAAAGGAAAGAGACCAGTAAATTATTATAACCACTTTAGCATTTACGGTGTTGTTATTACGTATATTATATAAGGGAAAGTTGTATTGTTATTATGTTTATTATAGTATGGAACAATAATTATTGTATAATAATACCCGGTCCGATGTTTTGATCAGGTACCAATCGAACCTGCGACAAAACAAACACTTTTAAGTTGTATAACGCGGTGCGCTGTCTTCATGACGTTTAGATTTATGATGCCTAGCTGACATCATATCCGGTTTACTCGCTGCATTATGTATGTGTTATTGGCTTCACAGTGTGTTTTTAAAAGGAACGTTTGTTGGAAGGATTTTGTCCTCGGGCGATGGTAGAAGCAAGTTTTCTAGGAAAAGCCGCGTTTCACTGTAGGCCTACCTACTAGAATCGATCGAGCGGTTAATTTGTATTCCTTAGATAAGTTTGATGACTTGATTGATGCTATAAACCCTATCCAGGTAACGAGCTTATACAATTCTTAGCTCGTATTTTTTCAAGTATTGTTTGCATCCGCGTTAGAAGTTTTGTTTTTTGGTTTCTCAGAACGTATGTTAAAATTGGGGAATAATAAGTGCGAGGGTCGATTTAAAAAAATTCGACTTATGTATAATATAGTTAGTGCTATTTTATATATTCATATAAACATTCCCCCCTCACACACACACACACACACACACACACACACACACACACACACACACACACACACACACACACACACACACACACACACACACACACACACACACACACACACACACACACACACACACACACACACACACACACACACACACACATATTAAACACTTCATGTAGATTGTTTAATATGGAACCTATTTTTCTTTCAAGATTATATTGTTTTCCTTACTTGGAATACGTTTCGGGCATCATAGGGTATAGTGTGCCCATCCCCAGCCATCTTGTTTTTTTTTTCTCTAAAAAAGACTATCTGTTACAGTTACAGTTTTAAAGTTAAATATTCTTTTATTTTGTTTTTCACCTTCTATCAGGGACTGGGTGAATCACCTGTTCCGGTCCCGAATGAATATGTATCCACTTCACCAGCCTCCTGAGTCTTCCTATACTGCGTTGTCCAGTAGGCTTGCATTGCCAAATTTCCTTAGGCAACCTGCCACTTGGTATCCTACTCAGACTAGGATCTGGCCATCTGGCAATCCATCTCTCATTCTTTATTTTATTACGTATAACAACCAGTATCTACAGAAATGGATATGTGTGTGTGCGTGCGCGCGCGCGCGCGTGCGATACGATAAATTTTTGACACTGTAGAATGTGATGTAACTAGTATGCTATGCTCACTGAGCTGCAGACTCTCACTATTTTGAACGAAGTACGTTTATTGTTACAGAAATTTCGATATTACATAATTTTTCAATTATGGGAAAAATTACAAAAACCCCAATTTCTTTAGTAATATACCAGTTATAGAGCACACAATCACACAATAAACACTACAAATTTGAAACATTCGGATTTAGTTCCAGTTCCAGTGTCTGACACCCTGATGGATTTTCACAATTTAAAAAAAATGTTTGATCCCTCTTTTGGGCCCCGGGTCCCAAAATTTTGAAATTCCAAAACTTAACACTACATTCAGATGTTAGTAGAAATCCTCTTTAATCGGAAACCCCATATGAATTTTTTCGATTTTATCAAAATTTTCGTTTAATGTTTGGGCCCTGATGTCAAAACATTTTGAAATTTTCGAAAATGAACATTATATTTACATTGTATTATAGTGGTTTAAATTTACTATAATTTTGTATCCCACATGAGATTTTCAAAAAATGAACACAATATTCAGATTATGGTTTGAATTCTCTTTAATTTGATACCCACATGGAGTGGTGATTCCTCACAATCCTCCCTCTACACACACATTTTTGCCTCCCATCCCCTATTTTTGGAGAGATCAGTCTCAAAATCAATAGAGTTCTGTAGAATAAATCAGTATTCTGTTTGGACACGCCTGCCAAACGATTGAGTCAAAACTGGGAACTTGCTTTGTTCGTTCAGTAACCATCATTACTTATGCATTAATTATATGAATCTGTTACAGGATTACAAACAAGCAACATTAAGCAGCTAAAACTTGGAGTAAAATGTTAAAAATAGTGTCTGCTCACTGAAACATTCAACAGGTTACGGAACAAGTCTACATCGGTTGAAAATGTTTAAAGTGACATTTGGAATTGGTATTTGGAAAAATATATTAACCACGTTGCATTAGGTTATCCCAACAGCATTTTACGAAATAAGTCGACAAAGTAATTTGACTTTCCTATCCCCGACAATAAATATTTTTGTTTTATATACAAATCTGTCTCGAATATATTCAAATAAATACACTGCAAGTAGGTTTATTTTGACCTGACGCACGTTTCACAGAAATTATTCTGTATCTTTCAGAGGTTTGTTTGAATTGTAATTGAATGTTTCGGGTTACACTATAGTTGGCCAACATAATTTCTGTGAAACGTGCGTCAGGTGAAAATAAACCTACTTACATTATATTTATTTGAAGATATTACATGGGAAACCTGAAGGAAACTCAACGAGTTACTTATTAAGGAATAATAAATATGTTTGGATAGGATAACATAACGTACAATGCTCTGTGTACAACAAAATGCTACACGCTATGTTAATATGTCGGTGCACTCAACCCATTCTGTAAAGCGTTTGGTATTTGCGATACTACGTCTTGCAGCATTATTCCGATGCAGTAAAAAACCTTTTTTAGGTTTATCTTGCACTGTAGCTGCTTACAAGACAAAAGCCGGGAGCTGGTGTGTCGCAGCTGACTGCGTGTTGGGCTGTAATCACACGAAAACGGCCGAACACGCGTATTGTTATACTGTACTGACATTGGTCTACGACTCTCCCCGCACTGTCAATAGTTTGTATCCCTGATTATGTGTTGTTAGAGAAATAATATTACCCTTTAGGGTTTATTAGATGACACGTATTGATGGCTTTAATTAATATTCACTTGAAATTTGGGGAATTTTAATTTCTTAGGAGATGATTATGTCTGTATGTGGATTGCATTTTGTTGACAAAAATTTTGCCACATACACGTTAACTAAAGTTGGTCACGCTGTTAGACAGTTTTAAACAAGAAGAATGATGGTCGATGTGGTGTAAGACTGAGAAGAACGTTTTATCTACTTGTATTAGCCATATTCTGTTCAATAAAGTTGACTGATTTTTAATAATTTACCTTATATTTAATCCGCTAATCGATCTTCTGTTATATGTTTTTACAACATGTTTCGGGGATAAATCCCCATCCTCAGTAAAATGTTTATTCACCCTAATGCATACGGGTCGTCGAAAATGTTAACGCACATAAAATGTAACACATAAAACTAGATAAAAACACAGAACACACAAGCGCGTGATACGTGACCCAGTGCACTGGTCGGTTTCCGATCGTCAGCTAGCTTTTACGCGTGTTTCACTTCTTATTTTCAATGCGGTCTCATAGAGCGCGTTAGACTTAAATATCAGCTGATCATTAAGTAATTGTTCTTTATGTATTTTTGAGGCCCTGTAAATTTCAAATTCTTCTAGGGCATTCAAAAGATGACCTTTATATTACAGATGTGTATAGGTTCCATGTTTTCTTTAAACCCGGTGTAATTATGGTTTTTATTTATAATTTTCTAATGTTCACAATTGCGAACTTCGGCGTTATGTTATAGCGTAAACATTTTTTATTAAATTTAATATTGAGGTTGGTTTTCAATATTTTCGTCTTGATGTTCTTATATTTATAGACTATATTTGCTTGACTTGCTTCGAGATTCATTTTATGTATAGTCTCCAGACCGCTGAATAAATAAAGATAAATGGGTCACGTATCATGCGCTTGTGTGTTGTATGTGTTTTATGTGTTTTTATCTAGTTTTATGTGTTACATTTTATGTGCGTTAACATTTTCGACGACCCCTATGCATTAGGGTGAATAAACATTTTACCTGAGGATGGGGATATATCCCCGAAACATGTTGTAAAAACATATAACAGAAGATCGCTTAGGGGATTAAATATAAGGTAAATTATTTAAATTTGGTTCTAACAGCGGTCTGGAGACTATACATAAAATGAATTGACTGATTTTGTTAAGGACGCGTTTCTTCTGACTTCATCAGTTTATCGTTCATTTATTATTTACTTTTTATAATTTCTTTCATGTACCGGTACTACCATTTGTCTTGTGTTATTGTTAACACTGTCAATCATTGTCATTAATTAGTAATTTTTTTATAAATAATTATAAAGTTATATATAGTTAATTATAAATAGGCCTATTATATAGTTAATTAAACACTATTAGTTAATTAACATTTTATTTATGGTTTCCAATATTATTTGAATGATAAAAATATATGGAATTATAATAATATCCAAAATTTATGTGGAGAACAAAGGTAAATGGAATCAGTTATTGTGTAGGTGCCAATAGACCGGATCTTACTGTGCAAGTTCTAGAATTGGCGTTTTAGGTACATTCTGCATTCGAATTGTGTTTCAACGAGTGCCCAACTGCAGTAGTTAAAAATATGCAAAAACTGTGGAGATGAAATAGGTAGTCCTAATAATTTAAAAAAATGTTAATTTTTTCGTGAGTAACAATTCTTCTTACATAAAGGAAAAAACGTAGGAGCCAACTGTGTAATCCAGCAGTTCAAATTGCGTGGTCCCCAGCGGGGGCAAGATATTACCAACAGGGAAGCACCATCAATTACGATTTGTTCATTGTAAAATTACATATCATTTAATCCTCATAAACAGGTGCAATGAGTATAATTTTTATTTTTGAAATTTTTTATCAGCAAATATTAAACGCGTGATTAATAAAATGAAATTAAAATTATGGAACATAATATAAAATTTCAAAAGTTTTTCCCTTTTTTATGATAGTAATTTATTAGAAAATCACCGGGGCAAGCGTAGATTATAGTTTAAACATGCGACCGCAATAAAAAAGAATAGAGTCGGTTATCGGAGCATAATTAGCAAGTCCTTTTTACCTATAACAGTCACAGGTTAGGGCCTGCTGCGGTCGCCCCACGGCTTTTCTTCTCTTAATGCTTTGAAACCTAATCAAAACAATTTCATGTTAAAATAATAATCGCAGTGGTCAGAGCAGTCGCTTCCAAGCCAAGGAACAAAGTGTTCGCGTCATGGTATGTCGCATACCTGCAGATTCCTTACTGGCGAACAAGGTTACTTTACTGACCCAATGAGGTTAGGGTCTTGTAAGTTGAAGACAGTCTGATGATGATGCAAGTCACAGTATTCTACTATTGTACTGATTATAGAAATAAAATGTCTGACTTGGATTGTTCCCCAAATTAAGAATTTTTAACAGGAGTAAGTTTTTAAAAATAATTATGTCATTATTTTTATTGTAGATATTCCTTTTCTGTTTGTCTATGTGATACTTGTTGTCGATAGATATATATTTTTATTTTGGCCTAATTATACTGCGAAAATAATCTCGTGTTGTTTAAGAATTAAATATGGGTAACGGGGCTTCCATGATAATGAACAGCAGAAGTGTTTATATGATTGTATTTTAACTTCTCTCCCACAAGTTTCGGCCGGCGAATATTTCTTTTTCCTCTGGGTCCACAAAATAGGATTCGCTTTGGCAGGTCCTTCATCTTAACACGTGGTCTTCTCACTCTTCTCTGTATGCATTGATCTTTTTATTTAAATTATAAATTCCAAGGCAGTCGCTGATTGTCTCGTTTTCAAGTCTATCCCTTCTTGTTACTGACCTTAGAAACCGCATCTCAGCTGGACTCTGTTAAAAGTTCTAGTATTTAGGGTCCAGGTTTATGTTCCATATAGCCGCCCACAGGCCACAGCCACTTCAACGTCGTGTCCTTTCGTATTTTGCCCCACATTAGGCAGAGTTTCTCTGCATTTTCCCAACTTCCACTTCCCTGTAGTAGGTTGCATCACAGTGGAGGAATCTGAAGGTATTGTCTTGTTCTGTTATTTTTCTTTCTAGTAAGAGTTTACACCTTAAAGGATGAGCCTTGGAATGCCATGGATTTGGTTTTGCTCGTGAATTCTATAGGTCGTATAGACAGTTTATACTTTTTGTAAGTCGTGCAAAGCTCTTTGTATGTTTCTCCGTGTCAGCACATAGAACCTGATCGTTTGGAATAATTTGATCCTTTAAAAGCGTATTAACTATTAGACCTGTTATATATTTTTAAGAAAATTGTGTTAATTATTAACCTTTTTCAGATATTTCAAAAAATAGATTATAATTTATAATTCTCTAAATAAATTCATCACTTGCACATTTTTGTGTCGTAAAATTTTAATAATTTTTGTAATTATTATAATTTTGTAATTATTAATGAAATATGACATTTAATTAATTAATATTTTTATTGGCTCTTACAATTGGTTTTTGGGCGAACTAAAAGGATAATTATTAGGAAATCCACACGTCGAATTTTTACACATCGTCCCACCAGTAATTAGGACTAAAATTCTGTTGTTCTGGCATGTATAATATATAAAATGTACTTTGTACGGTGAGACACGTTTACTGAAATTCGTGTAATGTATCCAAACGCCATTATGATTGGAGGAGGGGATTTCTGGGTTTAAGCACGCAGGAAATGCTGCTCAAAAATTCGACACCAAAGTAGTTGACGCACGCATATTGAAAACGTGCGATTTCCGTGAAAAAAAACGCTTGAGGGATTCGAACGATTTCGTTGAAAACCAAGGAAATAATGATGGGGTATAACGCTTCGCTGATCATCGTGCGTAGGTGTACGGAATTCATTACAATGGCCGCCTGGATAGACGTATATTCGTCGTCGAGAGTCTTGTAACTCGCAGATTCGATCCTTATCCACGGTGCAGTGATCACCAAGCACGCGTGCGTCAGACTGCAATGTTTTGTGCGCGCCAAGTTTTGTCGGATTTATACAAAACATCAGTCCTAGTTAATTGCAACAAATGGCAGTGGTTGTGCCAGTTCTCCTTTGTTTCGGGCGGCACGGAATCTTATTTATTGTTACATTCATTGTTATTATAATAGTTTGTATTTTATTAGCAGATTGTAGCTATTGTTTATCGTAGTAATTTTTTTCTTTCTCTGACGCCCGTACGACGAATACATTACAAAGAAGTGGGTGCAGTGTTTATTTTACGATTTGTTCAGCACAAGCGTAATAAATATGATATTATGTGTGGCTCAATAAGAAGAACAGCGGGTAAGAAAATTAGGAAATGTCGGCACGCATTTTATAAAACGATAGACGTTCCACTGGTAGGCCTACTATACGGCAGTGAATACTCACAAAAAAGGGTGTCAGGAATATTAAATCGGCGAAAATTAAATTCTGGCTATCAGTTAAAGCTATATATCGGGCGAATGGTCTAGGAGGGGACTTAAAATATATGGTTGATAATTGATCGGATTCAAGAGAACACAACTGGAAGAGAATGAGCGACGAAAGATTTTCGAAGATTCGATTTAATTATAAGCTGAGAGGAAAGCTCAACTTGGAAGGCTAAGGGAGACACGGAGTCTTGAACCAGAGCAAGTTCATAGGCTTACTGTTTGCAGTTGATAATGATGATGTTGGTATGAAAAGTATCGATATCGAGACTGCTCATAAATATCAAACCTGGAGACACAGTAACAGCCAACGTTACGAGAAGAAGACAACGTTCTCGAATATCTTTCATTAATCGACCCGTAGATTCGTAATTCTAGCAGGTTTTCTATAAAAATGTGTAATTATAAATGATATATCGCGTTACTTGGAAAATCGTTTAGTAAAGAGAAATCTATTTTACTGATATCTGTGGTGTTAAACCTCAGCATGTAAAAATCATTTCAAAAACCTTTTGTGATACTGCATAATAATAAACCTTTTGTCTACTCACTGCTGAATGAATGGAGCGAATGTGTTCCCGGTCATTCTCCGGTTAGTTGTTTCGTGAGAGGTTATTCTTGTATGGGAAAAAAATAGCAGTGTGAGCTAACTATTTAAACAAGTTATCTTTTATCTTGTAAAGACGCCCGGCGTCGTGGCAGCCTAACTTTCGTGAACATCTTCCAGCCAAATGACCAGACTTCTGCCATGTTATGTTTTATTCCGTACATAGTGGTAGTTATTGTGACGTACTGTTGCAAGGGACGTCGATTGTCCGGAGAAAAAAAGAAATTACCGTTAAGTGTTGCAGGAGCACAATTTTTACTGTTGCTGAGGAAGAGATCGTGCTAGAAAGTTGGAACGAATTGAATGTGAAACCACCAATAATCACTTGTGACGATATTCATTTGCGAAGAGAATGAGAGAGACTATTGAATTCCGCAACAAATGGTAGCAACAAAAGGCAAAACGTCAATAGGCATGGCAAGAAAGCAATGGGTCAGGCACACTTGCCTAATTTCTGGCTCATACAAAACAATTTGTTTCTAAAGACAATGGTAAATTTGTATTATTTATAATATTACTAGTTTTCCAAAGGCAATTCCCCATTAACAGTTTCTGGCATTGTATATGTTTTATTACTTTCATCCAAACTATTTCTGAAGGAGTGATATCTTTGGAACGCGTAAGTGCGCAACCTACGCGAAGGCTAAGTCAACGTAAGCAGAAATCGGCAGTTTTGTTTATATTCCATATAAAGCAAACAGTAACGGCAAACAATGAGTTGTGACGTGTCCGTCGATCGAGGTCTGGTACGAGCTTATCGCAAGTACCGCCGTAAACAGGTCGGTTTATTTACTGGAACGTGTCGCGCAGTAATTAGGCGTACTGCGCCACCGCGTGGGAAACACCAAAGGCACCCGCGCCTCACGAGAGCACGAAGTGAGAGGACGGCCACTCGATGGCTGGTACCGCTCACTTCCTTGAACGTATTCGGCTAAAGTATGTTTAGTTTATTGTCCGTTCTAAAAGTTTGGATACTCGAAGTTAAACGTAGTCGCGTCCATTGGTTTATACATCCACCAAAAGCGAACGGGTAGATTAGTTCAAACATAAGTTATAGGCTACCAGATTAGCCTATAGCTGCTATTTTTATGCGTTTTCAAACAAAAATTACAAAAAGATTCTATATAAAATATGTCTATTATCTAAATATGTTGTAGCAGGTTTTTGGGTAGGCCTACATCCGTGTATGTGATGTTTATATTGCCGACGTTTCGTTCCGTCATCCCGGAACATTTTAAAGGCTTACTGATGTTTATTTAACTACAGCGCGCGTTTTATATCTTGCTTCCCTTGTGATTTTTGCCGTGGGGGTGAGCGTGTTGTGGCCATATGTTGTTTGTTAATTTGTGAACTGTCAGTTAGGAATTTCCCAGTAGTCGCTAATTTAGTGTATTCATTTCTGTCGTTGACCGCTCCCTCTCTCATCCGGTAAATTTCTATGCCTTCTCTGTACTGTCTGATTTTCTTGTAGTTACTTCTTGCCAAGAGTTTTGTGTTCCTGAAATCGAAAGTGTGTCCTGTTTCGTTCCACAACACGCTCACCCCCACGCTTCAACCCTACCACGGCAAAAATCACAAGGGAAGCAAGATATAAAACGCGCGCCGTTGTTAAATCAACTTCAGTACGCCTTGAAAATGTTACGGGATGACGGAACGAAACGTCGGCAATATAAACATCACATACACGGATGTACCCAAAAACCTGCTACAACAGTTATTCACCGTGAAAGGCTTCGCACGAGCATATCTAAATACGAGCAATATCTATATATATCTATATAAGATAATCTAAAATATCTGTATAAGTGTCTAAAAACGATTTGGTGTAAATATAGAAATTAAAAGCAATTAAAATGATGCCAAACTTGACTTTAAACGAATTCTTCATGTCATTTACAAAAAATGACAGCTTTTGTAAGTAAGAACAATAAAAGTACGTGTTCAAACAGGCAGGGTAATGGTTGATTAAAATTTTGTCGTAATTGGTCAGCACGATTTTTGATCGATTGCAATTCCATATTTCTCTAAAAATGGCGAAACGTGGACAGTTTCTATGTTCTAACGATGCTAAAGTAATGACAATTGTGTATACGTTTTTCTTAAATAACAATACTAAACAAAAACAAGAAAGAAGGTAAAGTTTGGTACCAAATTATTCGCAACGTACGAATTGATTCACGTATTTGTTAAATTTTGGTGTACATCTAAACTCGAATTACAAAAACTTTGCAACGGACAATAGTTGCTGTAATTCCTGGTCAGTTACAAACGTGTGAAAACGGGAGTCTGCAGTGACAACCAGTAAAAGAGGAATATAGTAGGTTTTGAAGAATAGGTATATTTTTTGTTCTCTTTTTCTGTAACCTATTTTATTAGCGTAATATAGCTGATAACTGGGGAAACGTTATTTTCCAATCCTTATGCTACGTCTCAACTCCAAAGAAAAACTGCTTTGTATTGATCATTCTTTTTCATGTAATTTGTCTCTTAAATTCCAACCATATACTCTTACATTAACCATATTAGGTCGGTATTAATGGTAACATTAGCGTACTTTCGCGAAAAATTTACTGTAAACTTTTTTTAAGTAGATTCGTCATCAGTAACATTTTATTTTACTAATCACTACTGACGTTTTTAATGGAATTCATTAATTGATTTCTGAGAACTAGAGACCGTGTCTGCTTTGGGTTTTTATAAGACTCAGCACTCTAATAGATTGCTCATTTTTTGTTTTCGAAACCTAAGAGAATTTTATCTTCCGGTTGTACCATATCATTGTTCATTATGTAATGCACATTAATTTTACATTATTCTTCCAGAGTAACATTATTTTAAAACGACTGAACTATTCCTTTTTGCATTTCATGGTGTTTGCTACATACTGCAGGTTCGCAATTCTTAAATAAATACTGTGTGCAATACCGATTTAAATAACCTTGGCATACCTAAAACATTCAACGTTTCCTTCATATACGCGCGCCCGAGCTCACTCACTTATTTAAATATCTCCTGATATAAGATTCATCAACGATAGCAGATCTACGATCTTAGAGATGCTGTATGTTTAAAAATGATTATCTTCGCTTTCGTTATGACAGTCTGGATTGAATGTTTCTCGCATTGTATGCTTCTCATTTCCGTCTGCTTTTCCAGTCTTCTCACAATTGACGACCTCCCTACTAAAATTCCGGTCATCGTTTTTCTTTTTGATGTTGGTTGTCAGTTCTATAAGTTGGCCCATGGCTCTATAAGTTGATTATACTTCGTGATTCTAACTTCAGGTAATATTCTAGGAACATGTTTAGAGGGTCAAAATAAGAAAAAAACTTTCTCTCAAAAATTACAGAGATGTTTGTGATTAACGAATCATTATTAGATACAATTCATACGTAGTACAGCTAAAATAATTAGATATGAAACGGGCGCTGGCTGGGCGCTGTCAAAAGATCTCATTAACGCGTTTTGACACATGGTTGTCACAACCCACTTCCGAGACTGCCTTTCCTGCCATCATTACGATCTGCGCGACCCTTTTCATGTCTTACAATTTCATCTGTACGTAGTTGAAGTTGCCGCCATGTTGTTGAATGGACCATTCGTCATTCAGACTGTGTGCAACTATGTATTAATTAAACTGGAATAACTGAAAAATGCCAGTTTCTAACGAGAATATTTACACTTATTGAGAGACAGAAACACGAGGAGTACAAATACGTAGAACCTCTCGCAGTTAGCCCGGGGATATGGTTCATGGTGGTAACCGAGGGATTGGTCAAAAAACGACAAGTAGAGTGGCGACTATGATCACCCAGTCTTACGTCATTACATCGTTTCTTTTTGAATCCGATAAAGTCGGTGGTTTATTCCAATTGGCATACTAGGATAATATAGAATAACTACAAAATCGCACACGTAAGCTGCGACGCTATAAAAAATAGTCCTATTGCAATAAGGCATACTCCAGAAGCGTAGATTCGTTATGCCCAGTCTGCAGGAATGGAGGCCGTATCCAATAACCACTTCGAATGAATTACATGTAACAACATAATAATATATTGTATCTTTAACCATAAGACATGGTAATATAGATTTTTGCTTATCTTAACTTGTAGAAGACGGTCGTGGAAAACTGCCGTGCAATTTAGAATCACTCTGTCCACTCCGTACAATATATTGTTACGACATTACAGAACAATCTGCGTGTTTGTCGAACGTGCCAGAAGAATCTCGCTCTAACGTGTGTGGCGTACGTGCTTGTAGACGCATTTGCTAGACGGTGCGAGAATTCTCGCGGCCGCTCTCACTGTGTCACGGTCGCAAGCAATTACGTCGCAATTTGAAGGTAATACGTAGTATGTGGAATCGTCTAGATTTTCGGCGGCTATAAATACAATTACTCAGGGACGCTCAGTTCAGTATAGTGGCGATATATTTAAGAGCGGTTCGAGTTATTATCGGGCGAGATTACTGTGTACGTTCAAGTGGTTATTAGTGAAGTGTTGCGTTTTATAATCGGGCGGTATAATTGTAATACAATTGTGTTTAATATTAGTGACATTTTATTGCGTGTGAACAATTTTTATTTGATTTGTTGCAGTAGACTGTGTTGTTAATTATGAACTCTTTAACTGTAAAAATTAAAGCTGGTGATTAGTGACTTAATTGGTGTCTTGTATTTTGTTGTTTTCCACTGTACCTACGACGATCAAGTAGACCGTCGTAACAATATGTTATATTTAAAATATATTATTATAATGTATAATGAATAACATAACGTATTAATATATTATTATTTTTAAGTGGGGTGAAGTGATTCATCACTCCCACTTGTCTTCACAAGTCAGAAGAACCCGAAATAGCGGCCGTGACTACGCAAGCAATGTAAAGCAGTTATGACCACGATGATTGTTTAATATAATTTATGTATATTTGTATGGCTTCTTTGTATCATTACTTTACAGTACAGCGATTCTGGCACCACAGCGTTGTTGTTTCAGCGAACCAGAATGTATTTTTAAATAAGTATAAATCTAATTACGTACGTCTCAGATAATGTTAAGTAATTACTCTTGTTATAGAAACAAGTTGTGCAGTGAGCGAGCGACTCCCGTGGTAGTTGGGTTCCAAATGAATCCCAGTTATTTCCGTTCTCCGGCCCGTTGCTAGGCGACCGCGAAAATAATGACGCGCTGAGAAATCGCAGTCTCGAAGGAAGACGCACTCGCTTCCCGCGGAGCTTCTCTCTCGGTTCCCGAGTCGTTCGTTACACAACGCGCCCCGTGTTGTGCGCGTGCTTGCAGTGCTGCATTTGCCGCATTTTGAGTTTCACTCTGCACCATCTGAAATATTGCACTTCGAAATATGTTTGTATTTTGTTTTCGGTTATTTTCTAAATTTAGACACAGTACAGTGGACAATCCAAACCTGTCTTGCTGTAAGAATGTGAAAACTGAGCAAATTTAAAGATTGTAGTCTACTGAATAGATTGAGGAACGTGGTTATACGAGAAAGTCTGGCAGTCAGAAGTATAATGGGTGACACATCCACGAATGAGGAATTGGGGGATTTCCATTCTTTCATTCTGAATTGAGGTCGTCAATATAATCATCATCATTACCAGAGAATGCCTTCCCATTAATTCTGTCTTGAGCACTTCTTGACCAGTTCACTATACCTCACTACTTAATCAGATCATTCATCCTGAAAAATGGTTGTCGTGACCTATTTGTCTTTTTTCATCCAATCTAGCGACAGTTGTCATCATCGTATCGTCTAACCAAATGTCCTTCACGCCTCCTTTTATTTTCTTAATTCCATAAAGGGTATCATATACTCTCGTCAGGTTACATATCCATTAAAATCCCCCCTCCCGCCCCTTGTCATCCATAGCGCCCTCCATGGTCATTGCATATGTCAGTAATCAATTTATGTGTCAGCAAAATATACCAGTCGCTAAGTATCATTTTCTTTTTCGGATAGCAAAGATTAGTGACTGGATAGTCTGATCATTACAAAAGGTAGCCTATGGCGTATAAAGATATTATGTACGTCTGCCAAATCAGGATCAAACGCCTAACATGAGAGTTTTCGTGAAGATGTTTCTGTAGATGAAACCCTATATTCTTATTTACAGTAAAGTGTAAAAAGGACGTCACTCATTTGTTATCGTGTGTAGATGAGTGAGTGGTTCCAAAACACTGTGATCCGACGGCGAACCCGCGGAGCCGAAAACGCGGATCTCTTCCTACCGAGAACTTCAGGACACTAACGAAATATACACCGTATATTTTGTAAACAAAATATTTATAAATTACTATACTTATTAAACAAAATGGATTTTGTTTCATTTAATTTAACTACTACTACTACTACTCTCCTCCAGCACTACAGCCCATGGTGAGGCTTGGCTTCCGCTACGACCCGTCTCCACTCAACTCTGTCCATTGCCTTCAATCTCCAGTTCCTAATGCCCATCGTTCTCAGATCTTCTTCCACATCCTGCTGCCATCTTCTTCGAGGCCTGCCTCTTCTTCTTTTGCCCAATATCGTTCCACTTAATATAGTTTTGGGCATCCTCGTAACATTCATACGGGATACGTGTCCCAGCCATCTAATTCTAGCTGATTTTCTGTGCCTCACCAGGTCTTGTCCACCAATACACTCATTTATTTCACTGTTATTTCGGATCCTATACATATTCCCTTCCTTCACTGGTCCAAATATCTGCCTCAATATTCTTCTTTCAAAAATTCTTAGAGCGCTTCATTTAATTTAACTAATTTGAATTAAGTAAAATGACTTTCAACATAACTGAAATCAAACGAATTGTCACTATCGTACTTGAGATTACTTTGGCTTGCATGTATTTCACCAGCTGTGGAGTATTAGGCCGATGGTGCTGCTCAGAGCTACTCTTATGATGTCGTTTGCTTATTTTTGGTCACTTTCACTCGTAGCCGCTGTTGTCTATGTTTGTGTGTATAGTTATATCTTGGTAGTTACATCCACGGACCATCTCTCCGTAGACCAGAACTAGAGACCGTGTGTTTCTAAAAGAATTGTATCTTCCTGCTGTGCCATATCATTGTTCATTATGTAATGCACGTTAATTTTATATTATCCTACCAGAGTCACTGTTAAAATGACTGAACTATTTCTTTTTGCATTTCATGCGAACCACTACTTCGGTTTGAACAAACAATATTATTGTGATCAGATTTACGAAGACAAATTTATATTAACTTCTAAACTTGTTCTTATTTTTTTATTATTTATAATTGTATTTATTTTTAATATTTCTCCTATGGACTTATTTCTCTTTTAGGTAGTTTTTTTTTTACTGAATGTAAATTCTGTTCCATTTAAACATTTTATTGGTAGGCCTAAACGTTCATTATCAGGCAAATATAATGACTAGCAGCGACGGACGGTTATTTTCACTCTTGTTTTTAGTGGTCCTGTGAAAGGTTTGTCTTCGGGCCTGTGATTTATAGAATTTCCGATAGTCTTTTTCTTTGTCAATTTTTAATGTTTTGAGAGCGTACATGGAAATTTTCGGTAGATCTAGTACATTTTGAATTCGTGTCACATAACTGAGCATTTCTCAGCGATTTTGATAGTTTTTTTTTAAAGGAAATGATAATGGTTTAAAAACTATGAGATGATTTTTTTTCTTAGTGCACTCACGACGTACGATAACGCATCATCTTACAAAAATTGTGTTCGGGTTGCTGTGGTAAAGAAAATAAGTGTTTTAAGCCCCTCTTATAGGTATACATAACAATTTTTTAAGCTTACAGTCTGGACCTTGGTGGTTAATATTTTATAACATGAATAGTTAAACACTTGCTGGATTCCTTATCCAATTTTTTGTATTTTTAACAGCTTCTGTGTTTTCGTCCTGCTAAACCGCACTTAAAGATAGCAATATTACTACGTCGGTTCAGAATAATACCGTATACATTATCGTCAGACGTGTAAGGGATGTGGCAGTAATTTCAATAAGTGGACAGCAGTAAGAAGGGATGTTTGGAACGTATCACGCCACTGTAGTATTTGTCAAGACGTAACGGAACGTAACCCGGCTGGCGCCACGTGGATTACGTCGGCTGATGTCAGACATTACCCCTTTCCCCCAAACCGCAGCACTGTTCTCTGCCCTCTTTATTAATTTATTAAAAAGCTTAAGGCCGTACTAGAAACAAGTTGTCTCTTCTGTCGCGGACGGTTGACCTAAATAAGCAGGTTATTTCTGTAATGTGCATAGCGAGCCCATTTAATGTATTAAAAAACAAGGCGACACTCGAAAACGACAACTGGATTTAGCGATATGATAATGGACTGAGGGGCTGATAGACATTACGGAAACGAGCTGACCGGTAAACATTCGGCACGAAAAGCGATTATTCAACACGGCAGTCTAGAATTGATAAAATGACGAATCTATTATTAAGTTTATTGTTTATTTGTTCTTGTTCTAATTAACAACAAGATCTCTATAAGAGTACAAAGCGTGAAAATTTATACATATGATATATATTCTGTTAGCTAATTTTAAGGGGCGTTAGCTGTGATGAAGGGGTACCCCTTCCATTGACGTAGTCCACACTAAAAATATATAAATATATACATTTTTTGTTGAACATTTAGGGCTGTTTTAAGTTAAATCCTTAAATTCGTAGTGACCGTCAGTCAATGAATTTTTCAGTGAAGGGTTTGTGAGGATCGGTCAAAAATATAACACAAATTCTAACTTATTTGTATCGACGTTTCGACAGTGTTTATTGTCATCATCAGGACCTGTGTATGAATGCAAAAGAAATGTCAAACACAACAGAACAATTATTATTTCGGTGAACGTGTTTGTGTATGTGAGTGTGTGTGTGTGCGTATGTATGTATCATTGTATATATGAAGGAGTTGAGGTAGTTTGTTTACCTCTTCAAATGTTTTCTTTAAGACAACGAGAAATTTAATTCTGTGATATTATAATTTTTTCGTTGTCTAAAGAAAAAATTTGAAGATGTAAACAAACTATCTCAACTCCTTCACATATACAATGATACAAACATACGCACACACACTCACATACACAAACACGTTCACCCAAATAATTGTTCTTTTGTGTTTGACATTTCTTTTGTATTCATACACAGGTCCTGATGATGACAATAAACATTGTCGAAACGTCGACACAAATAAGTTACAATTTGTGTTATGTTTTTGACCGATCTTCACAAACCCTTCACTGAAAAATTCGCTGTTTAAAGTGTTAGTTCGGAGAACAAACTAGTTCGTTGCAGCGGTTCAGAAGTTTGTTAAAATGCAAAATGTCTGCAGTGAAAGATATGCAGAATATCCGTAATATAGTGTGTCTTATTGGAATTATGTGATTAGTAAAAGCTAAAGTTCCTTATTTTTCCATGGATCTACAGCCTTTTTGAAGAGCCTTGGCTTCTGTCCGTTCCGGTTATCTCGTGCCAAGTCGAACTCTTGTACAAAGAAGAAACGTACACACCGTCCAAATCCTTCCTCTTTTATTTCTCCATTCCACACGTCCTCCCTTATTTATTATACCTTCTTTGCAGTATTATTGTTCTTCCATAAATTTTACTTGTCTGACCGTCCCTGTTGCGTCCGTCTCTGTTAATTCTGCGACGTCTGAAGTTCCATGTTTGTTCTAAAACAGACCGTTATCATTTACAACTTCAAAAGTTTCCTCTCCACACTCGTAGTCTGTTCTCATTCACGAGCGTATCTAGTACGTGGCCTGGAGGGGAGTCCGGTCGAGTTGGTTTTATACAAAGGAAAACAAGTTACGACTATTCAAAATTACTATCTTTAAAGTGGTTGAAAGACGTATGATAACATCCTGAAATCAATTTCATTAAAGTACACGGTAATAACAATAAAAATACGCGTTATTGAAACATTCTTTATAAGATAGACTACTTAATGGCTGAATTGATTTTCCTATATTTCAAACAAGAATTACTGTTATATTAATGCACATAGCTGAAAAAATAACGAAACAGTCTCAATATTAAGACATTAACAAAATTAGTCGTTAGTGTTTTGACCTTTTGGGGGGGGGGTTCCGTTCGTCCCTCCGCCTCCCCGTAAATACGCCCCTATTCTCATCCGTTGAGATTAAAGGCTGTGTCTGTGGACTATATAGGCCTATGAATTCTGATATAATTATCAGTACGAAAAATTATCGGTTTCAACGTCCTTGATAGTAATATGATCACAGCAGAGCATGAACATAGGAGGATTTCGGAGGGAAGGTTGAAATCCTCCAAATTTCCCACTCAACTATAAACCATAATATTTTTTCCGTAGATAAGTCTGGATGGTAATAGAATTCGTTTGGAAACAGACGTGTACTATAACTCTGAATGTTATTTATATTAAACACAATAATTAATTTTGTATGTGTAGGCCTACTGAAAAGTTGTTAGGTGATGAGTTGCCAACGATTCATTTCAGTTTTTGTTGAATCCCTCCGAAATGAAAATCTACATAAGCCTATGTAGCAGTGGTAGGAACTCGTTGGCATCTGATTACACTCTCTGTAATCTGCATTTGTTGTAGTCCATCGTTTTGCTTTAACAAATGCTGCTGCTAAAACATGTAGCTTAAGTACAGGCCAGTAAACAAACCTTATCACGAGGAACGGCGATAAAGCAGGCAGTGGAGAATAGGCGAAACGCGGAATCTTCTGTGTGAACGGTGTTAAACAAAAATATAGCTACTGACGCGTTTTTATAGGCGTTCGGGCTTTGGAGAACCTTCCATAGAAGCGTTTTGTGTAAAACCTTATCGTCCGTTATACTGCAAGCTTTAGTGGGATTTAGATATCGTCGGCGGATGAACTCGTAAAATTTCAGTGTACAGATGCGCGCGGATGGAAAATTGAAAATTTGTTATGCCCGTTACACGAGGGCGATATCGGTCCCGCCGTCGAGCGGATGGAAATTTTTGGTCTCGGTGTCGTTGTCCGTCACTTTTTGAATTATTCAAACCTACTGTTGCATTCAATGGCAAACATTTTTGTGCTTATGAAATCAAGGGAATTACATACTGGTCTATCTCTACGTATGTCAACCCATTGTAGTGCAATTTGGATGTACGGAGAAGCGCTTGATAAACACGAAATAAAGATGAATAAAATAAAGGTGATATACAAGTAAAATGGGAAATTACCAGTTACCTATAATGAAAAATACCAATTTCAGTTGTATAATAGAGAGTTACGGGAAGTGAAAGGCTACATTATAAAGTAAAAGGCTACTGAACGAAAATAAAAACAAAATTTAGGCGGTAGCCTAAAAATAAAAAGAATAAGGAAGAAAGGAGGCGGAAGTGAAAGATAGACTGCAAAACGTTGGTCGTATTGTATTACTCGCATTCGCAAGGATGAGACGCTTATAGTTTGCAAAATTATTTTTAAGCCGATGTTACTTTGTGAAAGTGAAAGCCGGATATTATTATAAAGCAAACTACGGGCAACAGAAATGAGGTTTCTTCGATGTCGTATGGGGGGAGTTCCAGGCCAGAGATGAGAGAAGAACTGATTTGGAGGTGGAACATGTTTTTGTTTTTATCTAGACCGATCCGAGTATATGCGAACCGTATAAAAGAGAAAACACATAGGGTACATATGACGCGTCTTACCTATAAATGTCGTTTGGCGTCATATTAACTTCAAATATTGAACTGACCAGAACAGTTGTGATATCAGTGCAAAATTCAAACCGTAACCACAGAAACCTGTCAGATTTATTAGCAAACTCCGCGATTGTTTGTTTTACGCGGGACACAAACGATTGTCATTATGATTCCTGCAATAAAACGGGGGAACTACAATTGAAAAATTTTTTAGACACACTTAGGAGGTTTATATATCTTCCAAACAGTGGTATCGTTATAATATAAAAATAAAAATATTTGCTCGTATAATACATAATCACATTCTTAGTGAAATTTTTAATTCTAGGCCTACCTCTAATAAATATGTTTTTAAAATTTTACTATAATTAAAATAAGTAATATTTTATTTATATATTATAATTTATTATTTGTTATAAATAAATAATAATTTATTCGTGACAGTGGCGTAACTACGGTCGGGGTATCAGGGGATCAGTGCCTCCCCGGAGCTACGGTATTAGACATTTCAGCAAAATTCCCTCATCAGTTAACGAAAACCCGTTTCCATACCAGTATTAAGGCTTTCCATTTTAAATAAGGCTTATAAATAATTGTAGAAATAAGAGATATTACAGCATTTGTAAACTAATAAAATAAAGCCGAATCCAACCATCAAGCTAGTCTCATCTCTCCGCCCAGGAGCACCTTCAAGATACGCTACTGATTCGTGATGTTATTAAACTGAATTGTAATTTTTGAGTGAGAACTTTATACCCGGGACTCTGTTGCCCGTCTACACCTCGTGCTCCTAGGGCAGTAAACTGATTCAACGTGTTGTAATAGATGAAACGAAAAAGCAGTGTTGGCAGGTCAATCAAACCTCTGTTCCCCACATAGCTACCCAAAATTTCCCCACCGCCACAAATGGCAGTGTGCTTTAAACAAAGCATAATATGTTAATGTTTAAATACCATTACAAAAATAGCGTAAATATAAAAAAAATATTTTATTATGATAAAACAAAATGTACTCGCATGCTGTGAGAGCGAGCTGAATACTTCTAAAAATCCTTTTCTTGTACTTAGTTCATTAGTAGCGTAATATATGTAACAAGTTTCCAGTCGTTTAATACACAAAAACAATTTAAAATCAGTGACATCTATTTTTTGTTATAATATTTGTAGTATCGTCAGTGAGAATGTTTGGGGAATAAACCTGTGTGAAAAGAGTATAAGTTGTGTCTTTGTTTATTTTGTACGTTTTTTAGTTGATCCGTGAGTTCCATTCTGGTCGTTAATATTGTATTCAGCTGTTTTTTTTTAATATATTTCAAAATTCGATTTCATAATTTAGCTATTTTATAATTAAAAAAATTTGAATTATTGTACTGCTTACATTAATTACATTATATACCTATAATTATAATATAAATATATAATTTACGTATATAGAAAATACATAATTAAATGTCACATTCTATTTTTCAACTATTATTGTATAAATCAATTTGTTACATTAGAAAAAAGTTTATTATTTATTTTTTTGTATGTGAATTTATACTGAAAAAACGACGTGTGATATGATCCTACTTATATTCATTGTAAATATAGATTTCTTATACTAAAATATATACAGTATAAACACTACTATGCCCTCGTCTCATTTATTTATCCGTTCACTCTTATTTGAATATTAATTCTTTATAGCAGACTCTCTCTCACTCCAAATATAATGAGCAACATTTGGAGTATCAGTTCACTCGGCACTCGACACTGAAGTTCTCACTTTTGGCGTGTGTCCCATGACACACCCGATTTTCTTTTTGGTTGATGTTGTCTCGTAGTTAGTACGAAATGTAAAAGTGAAATTAGTTGTATATTAAAATTTGGTGATTACAAACAAATAGTCAACATTTTTTTGAGGCGCAAATTCACTGAACAAATTAATCGTACATCTCGTAGTTAAAATGCTGGCAAGAGCCGAAGCCCAGATTGTTCCTTTAACGTCCCTTAAATAAAGAACAAACAATATAATTTTAACCAAGAACAGCTAATGAGAACTCTGAAAAAATTACATTTAAATATAATCTGTAAAATATTCTTTTAAACACAATACCGAATTGTAAACGTTATTACTAAATAATAAATTACAGACGGTATCACCGAATTGATTCTTAGAATCCACTATTGTTTCTGTTGAGAGTAGTAAAATCAGCTGATGGGCGAAATCAGCTGATACGTCATCGGCCTTACCAGACACAAATCAATACTGCGACTGTACGCAAGTCGCCTGTAGGTCGCGCGACTGCTCTGTGTTCATACAGGGCCCGGTCACTCACTATACGTAGTACGTATTTATTTTTGAGAACACTGTCGACGCTTCCCGTAAGCCTGGATTATCGTGCACTAAATCGACGACCGCGCCAGTCCGATGGCGCAATCACCGTAACTCCGCGGCCCACGTATAAAGGGGCGGCTTCTTTTTTTTTTTTGAGACCATAGAAGATATCTATGGAAGTTCTTATAACGCCATTGTAGTAGTGTTCTGCAACATAATACTGACTTTCAGACTGTATGCATAAAATCCAACTATTGTAAATTTTTGTAAACTATATTTTTGTAACCTTCCTTGATGAATATTAAAAAGAGTAATTTTAAGTATTTACCATAAAGTGAATGCATTATGAACGATGAAATCTGAAGAGATACTTAATGCGAAAAAGGAAACACACAACTTTTGAACAGACCAGCGGGTTTTCTAAATCAATTCAATCTGTGAATAAAAAATCTGTTTGTCTAATTATTTTAGTTAATACTATTTGAAATTTAAATATGTGTTACATAATTTACATTTTGGAAAATATACCCTTATCGTTCAGAACTGTTAATTTTTTCTTATACTTAATTACCATCTTTTATTTTACAATGTAGAAATTAGACGGTTTCTCTACGAAATATAAGAGTAGCTAAATAGTCATAGGCCTACTAATAGTGATAACAGTAAAATCGGCCTACAGTGGAACTGTAATAACGAACCAATAACGAAATTTAATATCCCGTAGAAATTTCGTTATCGAGAAGTATTTTTTACTAGGAACGAAAATACTTCCCAATGTATTGTGTGTATTTGGTACTATGTAGTTATAACAGGGGCTCAGCCTAGCCTTTCCTTCTGGGGATTCAGTTTATTGAGATTAAAAGTCAAAAATATAAAAAAATTAGTTATTTGCTATTTATTTCGTTGTAATCAAGAAGGTTATTGTTTAAAGCATAGGCCTAAAGGTTACATTAATAGCTATCTAAAATTTAACGAAGTCATGAAACAGTAAAGATGACATTTTACATTACAATATGAATAAAATAAACGGTACTAGAAAATTGA
This sequence comes from Magicicada septendecula, assembly GCA_034769895.1. NCBI lineage: Eukaryota > Metazoa > Arthropoda > Insecta > Hemiptera > Cicadidae > Magicicada > Magicicada septendecula. The sequence goes on from CM068374.1 coordinate 177,241,906, forward strand.
CACAAACTTTTTTCCATCTTTTGCTTCTGATATTTTCCAACACGTTTAGTTAACCTTCAAGTAACTCGAACAGGAGGGAGGAACTTTAAACATTAACTGCCCCTTGACATCAAAGTTAATCGCCGAAACAATTGTCAGGATTTAATGGTACTGTATTAATGAAATGTATCCAGATCTTAAGTTTACTCAAGTTTATTGTTACTGAGTTTCACAGCGCTTTACTAGCGTCAGTGTTTTTAGTAACATGTGGTTTCGATACTTTGCGCTTTTCACCAAACGGTCACAAACTGAACTAAATAAGCAGTTATCAGTGTAAAGTGGCCGTAACTTTTAAATTGATATGAGCAGTTTTCTGCGTTTGAACTTAGCAAATTGAACTGCGTAATAAACTGTCCGAAGGCGTGACAGAGGGATTTATCGAGCCTTGTGTTACTGCGTTTCGATTACATTTACATATGTTAACCTTTTCACAGCTTATGTATTTTGCAGAGGATGCGGTTCAGCGCGTCATCGGCGCCTATCGTACTCGTCCGACCCGGACTGCTTGCTGATTAACTGACTGCAGAATCGGACACGCTTCTCCGACGTCCGAACGTCGGTCGCGAAATTCTGCGTATGTTAGTTAATCCAACCGCCTCGATATGAGGCAGCCAATGGCCGTTACAGTTTCGCCGGTAGGAGATCATTTTTTGTTAATTTTTCACCCATGGTATATGGGTATCACATTTCTGTATCAAGAAATCAGAAACATCTGTCAACTAAAGTAAAAATACGTGCCAATTTACGTGTTGCACTGTACTTCGAGTATTGTTACTAGTCTTTTTATCACATATCGCATTTCTTAAAAATTGGCACATGTTTAATCGAAATTGACCTTTTTTTGATTCTCCGTAAGGGAATAAACGAAATCACTCGTTTGATTGGGTGGGTGGGGGGGTATTTGACTGTTTGAATACAGAAATTTTGGCGTTAAAATGTGAAGTTGTCTATACCCAATACAAAGTTGTAAGTTTCTATACAAAGTTCTATAAAATATTTACGAACAGTGCAACAAGTTTATGAAGTTATTAAATCCATAGTTTCATCCATACAAAATCTGGACAGTGTTTTAAAAAAAGGACTAATTGGTACGTCTGGTAATCATACACGGACCACTAATTCACTCGATATGATTTTTGCAGTGTCGCTGATCGGATTTGTAGTGACACTTTGGTCTAAAATTTTAGCTCCATTACATGCATAGATTAGATTGGACAGCCAACTGAATAAGTTGTGTTTTGGTGATTTTTTTGTTTGATATTGTACAATAAAATGTTGAAGAACGTGGATTCAGTTTTGTATAAAGCATGAGATGAACAGTTCTGTCGCGGTGAAATTGTTGCAAAGGGTCCTGCCGAGCCTGCTGTCCATAACCAAGTGGTTTACAAACGGTTCAAAAGCTTCATGGACTGTCGTGAATGAGTTGAGGATTGTGGTGTTGCGTTCCATGAATTTTCATCACTAGATGCAACGGCAAATGAAGATTAATATTCAGACGTTTTCGTGTGAAGAGCTATTCGTAGAAAACGGGGCAGATGTACGGAAGGGTAATTTACGGAAATTGTACGCCGATAATGCACCAGGGCGCACATCATTGCTTGAAAAGGGTGCATTCAAGTAATGTTTTCAAGAGTAAAAAAACGTTTGCATAATCGTGTTATATCCGATTGAGACTACTTTGAAAGGAGCAGTTCAAATGTAAATGAGTCAAGGCGTAATTTTTTCAAATAAACAAAACGTGTAGCATCTTTTTCGCGCAAACCTCGGATGTGGTTGTCAGTATCTCACTTTAATATTCCGTAGTACGTCATGGTATATGCTGCTGGGGGTTAACTAACAAGGCCTCATCAGTTGGAGTGCAGGGGGCCCTTAAAATGTTCCGTTCCGATATTAATAAGTGGCTTGTTCGGTTTTCAAATTGTTATTTCAAAGATTCTTTAATGCCATTTATTTTCAGGACAGGTATTAAAAATTAGTTCTCAAGTAGGCCTATAACTTAGAAGAGTTGATTCTCTCCTTTTACTCTCGGGAAAAAGAAAGATGAAATAATCCTCAGAAAAGAGTTATTGAAGTATAGTGGAAAACGTTTGACCCGAAATGACGGGGACCAGCTGTTTTTTCGTGTGAACGGACAAAAAAGTGAAACGAAGTGAAATAAATGAACAAATACGGTATACATTACTCACTGTATTGTGTAGTAAAATAAAGCAATAAAGTAAATACAGAAGGTACTTACATATAAATGTTTTATTTATCCTTACGAATAATATCTGGTTAATTTTTTTTTTTTAATTTAGTATAGGCCTATACGTACTGAAGCTGTACGATCTACGTCTAGATCGTAACGGTTTAGGTTTTCTTGTGCAGCAATTAGTCTTATGCCTTTAAAGTTCTTTTACTGACAGTGTTCAGTTATTTTTAAATTGTCTGTTATTTTCTTTTGCACATAATTCTGCACTACTTTTTTTTCAGCAAATTATTGTAATTTATCAATTTGGTCAAACATTCCACCTTCCGAGTTGCCTTCTAAATATCGACGAACACGGCTCAGCAACGAAAGCATAGCCTATCGGTAGCGGTAAGAACACTGTTCACGGCAATTTGCATTGTTATTTTCCGTGTCAAGTTCGTCGCCACCCTCATTACTTCTACAGTTTTTAACTTGCACCGTTTGGGGGCGTGTATGTATGTATGTATTTATTTATTACTAGCGAGTACCCGGCATGCGTTGCAATGCCACTCAAAGAAAGAAATTGTTTGTATATATATAATATATAAAGACTTCGTTCGCGTGGTCTTCAATTTAATGCGATAATATATTTAGAACAGAATCTATTCCATTGGGTTGCCATAGTAACCAGATCTAATAAGTTAGTTTTTTAAGACTCCAAAGGACCCCCCAGAGGATCGTATCGAAAAAAAAACACCTGTCCTATGTTGGTTCTCCCGTTGCGTAAAATATTTGTGCCAAGTTTGGTTGAAATCGGTCCACTGGTTTAGGAGGAGATGTGGAAGACCCCAAAGAACCCCCAAAAGAACCCCATCGAAAAAACACCTATCCTATGTTGGTTCTCCCTTTGCGTAAAATATTTGTGCCAAGTTTGGTTGAAATCGGTCCAGTGGTTTAGGAGGAGATGTGAAAGACCCCAAAGGACCCCCAAAAGGACCCCCCGAAGGATCATATCGAAAAAACACATATACTATGTTGGTTCTCCCGTTGCGTAAAATATTTGTGCCAAGTTTGGTTGAAATCGGTCCAGTGGTTTAGGAGGAGATGTGGAAGACCCCAAAGGACCCCATCGAAAAAACACCTACCCTATGTTGGTTCTCCCGTTGCATAAAATATTTGTGCCAAGTTTGGTTGAAATCGGTCCAGTGGTTTAGGAGGAGATGTGGAAGACCCCAAGAACCCCCCAAAGGACCCCATCGAAAAAAATTCATAAACCTTAGCGGGCGTGCGCACAACAACTCACCGAAGTTTCATCGCAATCGGATGAATGGTATAGGAACGCATACGGGACAAAGAAAGAAACAAACATTCATTTTTATAGATATAGATACAGCTGTTGAAAGCCAACAAAATTATTATAACAAAATTTTTCGTGTTAACCGATATTTTTTAGTTAAAATTTCTTGTTGACCGATATTTTGTGTTAATCGTTTTCCACTGTATTGTTATTTATGGCGTAGACTGTATTGTTATCCTACTGGTCCAAGAGCTGCCGTGTAGCCTATGGTTCCTTTAACATTTCTCAATCCAGTTATATTTTTTCTCGGCTTAATCACAGTCGGTAGCCTATTCTTTCTTTACCTGTTAATTTCCAAACGTCTTGCCGGTTTCGTAGCCAGTTGTTTACGAAGGCAAAGACGTTTATAGTAAACTAAAGTAATGACCAACCACTTGAAAACGCAATCTGTTCAATTAGAAATGAGCAGGTCTTATTTATGAAACTTTAAAGAGGTACAAACAGAAGTAAAAGGTGTGTGTGGGGGGGGGGGCACGCGCGCAAGAGTACAATTGAGACGTAAGTAAGCAGTATCCTCTACTACTGTGTGTGCGTGAGCGCGCGCACACACAAATTGACTTAATTAACTATAATAGTGCAATTACACTATACATATACTAACATAATTAGACGGAGTCGTGAAGCATTCCTTCGTCACATTAGAAATACTCCCGCAGCGACTGCCCGTCCATTGTGCTCTCTGTGTCTCCGTCTCTGTCTGTCTGCTTTCGCTCTCATGTCAGTTTCTCGCTCCGTCTCCTTCTCACTTGTCATTACACTCATTACCAATCCAGGTCGCTTTCCCTTACCGCATAAATCTGCAACTCGTACGGCCTACATCGTAAAAATTTAATATCGACTTCTGTAAGTGTTGACTTCCTTCCCGTATATGTCAGCAGCATCCGCGCTTCAGAAAATGACCTCCGTTCTTCACAGTCGATTATCAGTTTCTTCACTTCCATTCTTCTTTCATTTCCTTCCATGTTTCACTATTGTGTTCGTCTAACGTATACGGCTGTACGAAACCGTAGATCTTGGCCGCAATAGTTTAATTATACTGATATATCTTCATCTCCTCCTCCTCCTCCTTCTTCTTTTTCTTCACTTCGTGGAGACCTGCTTCAGGTCTCCACCATCTTCAGGTCTTAAACGACAGTGTTTGATCATTTGAAAAATAACAATATTGAAGAAATACCAGTACTGTATATGTGTGGTGTGTATACACTAAGTTGTAAGGACTGTGAAAAAGTGTATGTGAGCGAAACGAGACGTAGGTTCGAAATTAGAATGAAAGAACATGGGAAAGGGGAAGATGATTAAAAAAAGGTCGTTTAAGACCTGAAGATGGTGGAAACAGCGAAAGGCCTCGTCAAGAACGATGTATTTAGCAGTGTGGCAATAAGCAGTGTTAAAGTTGATGTTAAGATAGCTGCTAATAAAACTAACAAAACTGGAGATTTTTAAGACTTAAAATTTTTGTTGAGACTATTCTATCGTTTTTTTTTTTTAGAATTGTGAATAATATAAGGGGGGAGGGAGAGAGAGAGAGAGAGAGAGAGAGAGAGAGAGAGAGAGAGAGAGAGAGAGAGAGAGAGAGAGAGAGAGAGAGAGAGAGAGAGCGTTGTGTGGATAAAGTTTTTCTGGTAGGTTTTTTACGAGTTCCCAAAACTTTACGAGATCGTTTGTTTCAGTATTTGTTCACAACATGAACAGAATGTGCGATTCAGTACCGTTTCTCGTATTGTACTGTTCATTGGGGGTATGAGCCAAACTGAAACGTAGTCGGATAGCATGTGAGCCTTCGAAATTAATCCTAAATATTCTACGTTCGTTGCTTTCAATATTAACAGTGTTCAACCCTTGTTAAATGTTGGTGTACGTATGTTTTTAATATGCGGTTTTCTTTGTTTACAGGTCAGTACACCGGTCACTTGACGAAATACAGTATCCTGTTTTGTGCCAGTGGTATGTTAGTTACTTCCATACATATTAACTGATTTAGTCCATTAAGCGTTTTTACTGTATTATATCAGCTAGTAGAGTATTAAGAATTATATAATTCTCAATAAGGATTGACTTTGGCTGGAGTCTGGCGTGATGACGTTCCTTCAGTCTTGGAGAACTCATTTATTATGTCACCAGAGAACGTTTTTACAAGGTCTCATATCTGGTGGCCACAGCCTGAAAATTCCTTTGTCTTATAACAGTGGTTATGAACATTTTTAAGAGTAGAACTAATACAATTTTGTTGTCCACATTTCTTTTGTGGACGATTTATTTTAGAGTTATGGGGTTGTATAGAACGTCCTCAGTTTTCATTTGTTATATACCGTTGGATCGTTAACAGTCATATTTATACCTTGGGTTGGCATCAATATGCAAGTACAGTGTCGGATGGGTTAGCATAATCCCATAATACTTTGATGTCTTTTGGGTGTTTTCACAGTGCGTTTTCTAGCGAACGTAACAACAGCAAAAAAAAAAGAACTACTTGCCGTTAAAAGGGAAATACTACGGAACAAAGAAGTAGAGAAAAGGAGAAAACGCCAAATGTACTGAACCATGATCAGAAGTACTCTACTGCGTGGAAGCGAATCACGGAGACTTAACAGAAAACGAAAAAGGCAAGCATTAAAAGATTGATAATAATATCAAGGTCAGAACGAGATAAAAACGAAGGCGTTAAAAGAATTGTGGGTTTCGAAGTTATGAGTATCGAATTCATACGGGGAAAGTAAATCATATGGTGGCCACGTAGACTTCTCAAAAAGGTTATGAAATGGACACGAGGAGAAGGAAGAGAGGTAGGACGAAAAACTGTATGGAAGAAGTATGAAAGCTGGGTTTGGGAAACTTTTGTAGAATGGAATAAGGGAAGAAAATGGGAACCAAGATTGTCGGAAGGTCAATATGCTATGTATTGTCTGTTGTACGCTACTACGTTTATAAGTATGTATGTAAGTAGGTATGAGGTTTTGTAACTTTAATTGGTATTTGTATACGTGTTCCTTATTATTACTGAGCTACCATAGACTTCGGACGTTGAAATGTCAAAGAGGAATCATCACATTTACGGTCTCGGGTGTGGGAATTGTTAAACCACTGGAACCGCCGGGTAGGAATTTTTAAGAAAAATGACGTTTGCGCGTATTAATTATCTTCTTGTGTGTCGCATATTTTAATGGTTTATTTATTTTGTTTCTACGGAAGAAACTGAACTACGCAGATTATAACGCATTAATTATATATTTATATAATTACGTGATTATGTGGCCACAAATTATTTTGTGGCCTACTGGGCCGTGGTTGCGGATGTTTATTTTTAACAATTACCATTGTTTGAAAAAGTCTAAATGCATTTTATTTAATTTCGTCAAACTCTAATCAATAACAAACGTGAAAAATTACCCCCTTTCCTTTCAACTACCCTTTTCATTTATAGATATTGCATTCTACCTTTGTACGGTGGATTATTATGACCTTCTTTTCATGATACTTTATTTATAAAAATTAAGTAATTTACTCTTGTTAAAACATAAAACGTTGCAGGTAAACTACTCCTCCCCCTTACCCGATCTTCACAAAAATCAATACGCCATGAGTCCTCTACAACTCGGGCACACATGCAAAAAATTATTTGATCTGTTTGAATTTGCAGCAGTTGTAGTTCGCCATAGAAAAAATTTACACACACGCACATTTCGGAAAATTACTTTCTTCACGTTTTGAGGGTAGTACAATCAAAATCAGCCCTTATCTTTTATCTTATTATTGAGATTTTTTTCACAATCACCATACTTCCATTTCCTTACGGAACATGGAAGTAAAAACAGGTCCAAGTATTTTTATTGTGAATGTTCGTGGCTTACTAATCGTATGTTTGACTGTATTTTTTGTTCTTTTTTTAATTTTAATATAAATTTATTATTGTACGAAACGATCTATTAAATATTTTTAAAACATTAAAGTTAATATTATAATTAATTTGGTGACTTATATTGTATTAAATTATACAAACAGTATTATTTAAATAATAAGTAATAAGATAATTTATTTGAAATATTTTCAGTTTTCTAAATATATTTAAGAATCATTAGTTTACAAACGTCAAATCGTCAAATTTCTTTTTCGTAAACTAAGAAAAACAATTTTTGATGGGCAATATCCATAACTGGCTTTAGCTGGCAGTCACTCAGTGACAGTAACGACATTCGTTAATATCATTGTCACCACCATCAGGATCGCTGGTTTCAGCTGACCCCCCCCCCCCTAGTTATTCTTAGGCCTATATTACGAGGGGCAGTTATAAAGTTAGTGGAACTAGCATAAAAAAGATCAACACATGAAATATTTATCAAAATTCTTTTATTTATCTGTAAGTACAGTTGGAGACCTACCGTTCCACAAAATCGCGAAGTTTATTTAAACATTTACCGTAGCGTGACGAGTTTGTCGATGCCATTGCTGAACAATTACCGTCCAACTTCCGATAACCAGTCCCGCGCTGCATTTTTGTTATTGTAGACGCTCAGAAATGGTGTAGCGCACACTTCGATGCGAAATGCCCAATTCAGACGGAATTTCCTCTACTGTGATTCGCCTGTTTTGCGAGCAGCAGTTGGTGAACGCGTTCAGTGTTGTCATCCGTTGTCGAAGTTAATTGTCTTCCTTGCGTAAAAATAGTATGTCACCGTACAATTCCCTCAACTGGCGATGAATTCAATACGTCTCTTGTCCACAGACAACGAGTCACTGAGTGGATTTCTAATTTTCTATGTTACTTGCAAATATGTGATACGTTTTCGGGCTGACGGAAACGGAAGTTTGCCAGTGATGCCGACAATTTTCGTCATCATATTTCTTTTAGAGAGAAAAAAAAATGGGCAAGTGCAAGTGTTCGTCGTACAACTCGTGGCTCCTTTTTGTAAAGTCTCTTTACATCCCGTCACCTACATTTTAACAACCTTATGATCGGTCGCAGTTTTGTCGTGGCCGTCAAGTTAGATGTCGTACTGCCTTGTCTGTTTAATTCTGAAACTATTCATAAATGCTAAATTTTTCATGTTTTATATTTTGTATTATTGATAATATAAATACAGCTTTATACAAGAATATATTTTTTATTTTGTAAATTACATATTTATGTTTCGATAGTGATTTAACTATCATCATCGTCATCATTTAAAATAATTATATCTGATGATGATAGGTAAATCTCTATCGAAACATGTATGTAATTTACAAAATAAAAAATATATTCTTGTATAAATTTGTATTATTATTATTAATAATATAAAATTCTGAAATTGTAATTTTTAATTTTATTACTTACCTGTTTCATCGTTGTCTTATGTCTCTCATTGTTATTCTTATCATTCACTTATCCGTGTTTCTCGGCTCTGTGAGAACATCGAATACGGAAGATTGACTCCCTCCAGGTGTCTCGATTTGTAGATCCGTAACTGCTTTCGTTTACAGTTTCATTGTCTTATTTTGTACGAATTGAACAGTTGGTGGTCTGATGCAGTCCTACGACATATCCGCGGCTAATGCAGGTTATTGTTTTTTGTAGCAAATAAAGATTTGCATTTTCCTCCGCACGTGTGTTTATTTATCCTAATATTTAAATCAGTTTTCCTATTATTTACCGCGTTACCTTTCCTCCATTATGTCAGCACGACCTTCGCGGTGTAACAGGTCGGAGTGTTTTCCCAGAAAACTGCCGAAGGGAACTGATCGTTGTTGACGCGTCGCGGGTACTTAGCGTCAGCGGTTTGATATAGAGTATGCAATGAAGTGATCATCGTTGACCGTGTTGGTTCCAGGGGTCACGCGCGTAATTACAGCCGGACAGATGACGCTCGCCAGAATTGAATCCTCAAGCGTTCGTAAGACGTTGGTAAGAATCAATTATCGCGTCTCGTATGACATGCGTGAATTTATTTATTTATTATTATTATTTTTTTTTTGTAATTGAAAATGTTTTCCTTCTATATTGTTTCGTTCAAATGTTTACTTACAATTATCATCTTAGCTACACAACAAAATTTTCTGATTTTTTGCGAATAAGGAATTTGTTCCTGACCGATCATTGCATTTTCCCGGTAGTTATAATTGTTAAACGATAAGATTCTACGTTGAATCCTTTCTAGAACACATTTTTGAGAGATCCGTCCAAAAACGTCCTGGACAATTGTTACAAAAGTAGTAACTATTAGACCGTACTAATAAATTAATAGTTTTAATAATATCAAACCAGTAATTCTAAAAAGAAAGACCATAAAGTTAATTAAATGACGCAATCCGATGTCTTTCGGTAGTTGTACACAGCTAGTCGGTTCCCTATGTCTTGCGTCTATTTTCTGTACTACTCTTACCGATATAATCGCACAGACGTTTTACTCGTAGACTTGGCGCGGTCGGAACTTTTAGCAACATTTTCTTGGTGGATAACTACGTTTTACTCATACCATTGTTAAATCCAAGCATTTCGCCCATTCTGTGGTATGGCATCCTCTTCAACGGTAAAGCTGGTATATTCGTAGTTCTCAGTTCCGAGCTTTGCCACATCATAGTGCGAAATAGTTGGAAACGTTATCAGCCAGGCTGTTTAGGCCGTGGTCTATAGTTTGTGTTGACATGCGTTTTGGACTCACCATCGAAGGCCATCGTCAGTGTCGGAAACAATTGGCACGGTGTCCGCCAATTCACCCCAGTGATGAATATAGTCTCTATCTCATCACTGGTGTGGATTGTTGGAACACTGTACCGATTGTTTCCGAGACTGATGGTGAGGCCGAAACGTCTGTCAACAGAAACTATAGACCACGGCGAAACAGCCAGGGTAATAATGTTTCTGACTACAGTATGTGGACGCCGGCCGTGAAAGCCTTGGGGCGAAATGTTTGGCATTAGCAGTGATACCAACCAAACGTGGTCGTCAACCGAAGAAAGTGCTGTTGTTACAGTCATGGTCACTTAAAAATTACCCACATCCGTCATACGAACAAATGATTAGATTTATCCCGTACAGTAATTCCTTTCAATATAAATATTTTTTTTGTTTACCTTTTCACGTTTCGTGTTATTCGCAATTTCATGTAAGTTTTCTATGTGATACTTAACTGCGCTAATTGGCTTGAAGCTGGTAAACGCTCATGTTCCGCCCTCACGAAATCGTCCGAATTGCATTATTTGTCAGGAGTCTGCTTTTAAAAGGTAGACTGCATTCAGCCTATGATTACTTGTGACGTAGCGGTTGCTGCGAGTACATTTGTGTGTCAGCAGCGTGTCTTCATATAGACGGGCATTCGTTTCGTTCAGTCTCTTCAGAACAAAATTTGCAATTCAAAAGGTTTATTCCATTGATTCCATTCCAAAGGTTTATCTCCTAGCGTCCTTTTGACAGTATACGGTCGGCATTTCCTTATGAGTCTTTTTCAATTTTTTTGGTTCTAAGAAAATAACGTTTTCCTCATCATGACTTCCTGTAATTGTACGTTTTTCTCGTTTTATTTGGACCAGCACCTTTTAGTAACAAAAAAGTTGTAAATTTTCCACCATCAAAGTAAGTTAGAAAGGTAATTGAAAATATATTATTGCGTAATATAATATTAATTAATGCGAAATAAGTCGGCCTACGTGTAATTGCGTAGTTCTAGTTTGAAAAATAGCTAAAGCGCTCCTTCTCGGTCTACCAACATCTCTATTCCCACTAGGGTAGGCCTAATAACCCAGGACAGCAACAGGTAACGGATATGAGGCATGGATTCAAGTATTCACACCATCTCCTTCTGTGGTCTTCAATCTTCTGGTGCAATGATACAATGTTTAAATCGCGTCTAATATCCTCGTTAAGTATAACAGAAATTTTAAATTATTTGTGTCGACGTTTTGACAATAGGCCTACTTACTGTCATCATCAGAACCTGTAGACTGATACAGAAGAAAATATCACACACACACACACACACACACACACACATTCACTCAATTAATTGATCTTGTGTTTGATATTTCCTCTTGTATATGTACACAAGTCCTGACAATGATAATAAATACTGTCAAAACGTCGACACAAATAAATTAAAATTTGTGTTATACTTTCTCACCGATTCTCGCTAAACCTTCCATCGTAAAAAATGTATTGATCAACGGTCACTACTAAATAAAGAAATAATAATACTGTAGGCCTAACTATTATCAAGAGACTAAAGAGATCAGTCTAAAAGGCATGATGATAAGTACAAGTAGGTATTAGTTCTTTCTTTAACAGAACCAATTATTCTCCGTGTAAATATGAAAGTTCATTCATATCCATTATTATGTATTTTCGTATACTATATTGTTGCAGTTGTTATACCATAACTATGTTGTAATTATTGTTATAGGCTGTACTACAATGGAGTACTGATTGATACTTTCAGACTGTACAGTGCACATGAGAAACGTACGTTGTACAGAACCAATGATAACATGATGTATTTATAATATACAAACACTTTTGCTTACTAATGGTACCTATAATCTAAATCTTCTATTGTGATGTGTTCATTGTTCATAACCTAAAGATACCATACATATGATTTATAAATGAAGTTTTAATTACTCACATTCTTAATTTCGATCGATTTCAGTTATAGACCATCGTCAGGATATACACACTGTGCAGTCGCGGTCACAATATTGTAAAACCGTTACTGTTTACAAAAAATGAATTCGTAAACACTGATGAATGATGGAAATCGTTTTTTTTTGTAGATAGTAACTGTTTTACAATATTGTGACCGCGAGTGCACAGTGTATATGTCCTGACGATGATCGATCGAAATTAAGATTGTAGAGAACCGTGTTAATATTATTTTGGTGATTATAGTAATGTAGGGGAGCGAAATTTTTTCAATTACAATATTAGAATGTGTGTGTTGTTTTCTCAGTATCCAACGTATGCTGGTGGGAAGCTTTAATTAATCGTAAACAAAAGGCAGAAGTCGCATTTACTAAACTTTCTCTGACAGATATGGTAATGAAATTTTGATATCTATTTAAAACCGAAAAGAAAAGTCGGTTTGCAAGAAGCGAGAGTAAAATGTAAAGGCGATTATTTGTAAAGTTTAGTTAGTGTATTGTTTAGTCGAACGCGCGACGTCTGTCCAACAATATCTGAACGGAACAAATGTATTCGCAGACGACGTTTTTATTGTGTCAGAAAGTATTTACAAAGTTTGGAAGGGAAGACAATACGCAAAGCACTGTCGTTGTCGGGGCAGACGCCGAATCCCGCCGACAGACAAACAAACCAAACCGTCGCCCCTCCGAATCGCCCCCCCCCACCCGCTGCCGTCCGGTTCGTTATTTCTTTCTTCCCCCCCACCTCGTGGCGCGCACTGTCCGCTGGTGCGGGGAGAGAGAGAGAGAGAGTGAGAGAGAGACTCGGGTCTCTTTCTCCACTCATCGACCCCCCCCTGTTTGTTGCCGTATTCTTCTTCTTCTTATTCGAGATTCCCGTCGTCTGCAAAGAAATATGTGTACTCCTTACGTAATATAAATACGGGAAATATGCGTGTGCCCTTCCTTTCTCTCTGCGCTCCGTGTGTTACAGCTCGCTGTCACGGGCTAACTAACTGGTTTTGCCCAAAATTATTAACGTCTATTAATTTTGTCGTTTATCGTATTAGGACCCGGGGTCGTCGGCTAAATCGTTTGTCAAACCGTCCTTGTTTCAGCTTAATTCGTCCCATATATTTCCCTTGTTGCACATCTGTGTCGGTGTCTCCTCTGTAAGTACCGTATATATATATATATATATATATATATATATAAAACATTCATGGAAGGGAAAAGCGCGTAGAAATTCGAAAATCGTCTTGTCTCGTGAAGCCGGTTATGTGCCGAGTTGGGATTGAATTGAGAAGTTCGAAACTTCTCGCGTTATAAATTCTGGAGTAATGGCAAACCCAGTGCCGATCGAGACTTTCGGGCTAGCAATGGCGGTTCGACTCCAGTTAAGACAGAGTTCATGCGGTGCGGCCGTCAGACAGTTTATTAAAAATGCCCACCACAACAGGCCAAATAGCTTAGTGGAAACAACAAGAAGAAAATAAGGATCAGTAGAGTTCATAAGGCTTTCACATAGTTAGAAACATATTAGCACGGGCTGTTAGGCCATGGTGTAGAGTTTTTGTTGACAGACGTTTTAGCCTCACCAAAACAATTGGGACGGTGTTCGTCAATTCACCCTAGTGATGAAGTGGAAGCTATGAGATAGTACCTCATCACTGCGGTGAATTGGTGGACACCGTGCCAATTCTTTCTTTCGTCTTTATTTCTTTCGTCTTGGGGTCTCTTAAATCATCACTTGTTTGGGGAGCCTATCTACGTATTCTCCCTACATAATCTTCCAATCTCTTTTATATAGTTTTTATTATTTCTCTTAATTTATTTACCTTAATTCCTTCTCGTGTGTCTTCGCTTGTTATCATGGCATGTTTCAACTTACTCAACAAATTTCGTCTCAGAAGAAACACGAGTGTCTATTACAGTTTTCCTGTCCGTTTTATCAGTTTATTTACTGCCATAATTTTGTAAAATCAGATTTTTGTTTTCCCTCGTACTTTCTTCTTCATCTCGCTATCGATCATTAGCACATCCGTTACGACGATTTATTAATTTCCTGATCGATATATTTGTCGAGTATTTCGCTTCGGATTAAACCTTTTCCAGTAACTAAAATAATGGAAGATAAGTATTTCCAGAGTCGAGTGAAGAAAAATGGAAAATTGACGTGGATCAGCTACGTTCTAAATCTTAAACATTTGTTGGGTTTAACAATTATTTGTTACTTTTATTTAATATTTTACTTTGGGACTGGCCTTATATTTTTTTGCTCTACAGTATGCGTAGTTAATTCACAAAAATTAACTACATAAAACCAATCGTGAATCGGGTTCTGTAAAAAGATTTGAATGGAAAGGGAAATTTGGCATTTAACACTTGCAAAATCACTTCAGATCGTCTGCAGAGAGCTGAAAGTTTGTGAAATATTACTTTTATTTCTCACAGACTGATGGCTGACGTTATTTTTGTAATGCTTATTCGTTTTGAGAGTTGGCACAAAAAAGTGGAATAAAATTTGTAGCTTCGGCCTTGTGTTTATCAATACGAAATAAACGTAATACGTGTATTTTGCAAACCGTGTAAAGAGGAGGTTTTTACGTGCTTTTAAAACGCTTTGTTTATATTTCGGCCGTCTTTTTCTACGACGTATGAAATACTTCAGTTTATTACGGTATTCACAATTCGAGACCAAAACCCGCGTGTGTGACAAAAAGTACAGGCCTAACGACGCAACCGGCTAGACTAGCCGTGAAGGTCTTGGCTTGGCATTGAACTAGACATTCGTTAATAGAGCTGTGTTACGCTGCAGCAAACGTACCGTTTTTGAAGTAACAAGAATAGTGGCTTTTCACGGCCAAGGTAAAATTTAGATTAACACAGGCGCGCACGCGCGTGGGAGCAGATCGGTTGGAAGCGGCGCGCGGCGACCGCTAAAGTTGTTGATTATCCCTAGTAGTGCGTAGTTGGACGAGACCGTGCATGTGTCAGCCGTGCCTTTTCCGTCTTTGGGCCTCCCACGTTGGCCTACCCGGGAAATCGGGAACCGTGTAACATACGGCGCACAGACTTTATACCCAGTAAACGCCGGTTAATTACAAATTCAAACGTTTTATTTTTAATATCCAATTGGCTAAAACACGAACTACATTCCTATTTTAATAGTATTAGGCCGAATGGTTTCCTTGGCCGCCTGTCTGCCTCTCCCCTTCACTGGATAAAAAGCTACCAAAAAGCTGAAACTACTGGTATACAGTAGTTAACAGTAGCCCGTTCGACGGATTCATACAGCAGATCAGGAGACATTTTAATCGGTAGGACGTAACTTCGCTTGAGCGAAAAACGTTAATTTTATTAATTTATAATATTTATGATACACTCACACTATTCTTATTATTTAATATTAATATAAATTTTTCAGTGAAGGGTAGTAGTGTGTTTGGCATCAGCAACAGTTGACCTGATGATGACAATAAACATTGTCGAAACGTCGACACAGATAAGTTAATAATTTGTGTTATATTTTTGACCGATCCTCACAAACCCTTCCCTGAAAAATTCATTGATTGACGGTCACTACGAATTTAATGATTTAATAAATAATATTTTATATTTTTTAAACAAGAATATATTTTTTAATATTTATTACAATGTTTCGACAGTTTATTTTATATTATTTTGTCATCTTCAGAAATAGAAATAAGACTCAGTTTGTCTGAAGATAACAGTAATGTAAAATAAATTGTCGAAACATTGTAGTAAATAATAAAAAATATTCTCTTGTTAAATATAAAATATTATTTATTATTTAATAAATTAATTTTATAATAATAAATAAATTTATAATTATTATTTAATTTCTCGCGTTCTGCTTTGGTGATCAGTCCGAAGATTAGATGGTAGGAGTTAGGTTAGGTTAGGTTTTTTCGCCTTTTAATTTTCAACTCTTTTAAGTTTTTCCGCCTTCGTTTTCATTTCTTCGTAGCTCTTGCATCTCACAGCAGTCACAGTGTGGTCCATATATCGTAGGCCTACTCGGGGTCTTCCCCTAGATCTTTTCCCGTTCACTGTATTATTTTTTTTAGGAGTCCCTCATGTCTCGTTAAATACCCGTTAAGCTGCACTCTTCTGTCGACGGGCTTCCTTTCTAAGAACTTCCTCATCCGTAATCTTATCGGTCCATTTAATTTTCAACATGCGCCTGTAGCACCGTATCTCACATGGCTTCAGCTTCCTCTGTGTCACAGTTCCCTCAGTCCACGTTTCACAAGCACATATGAATACACTCCATACATAGGTCTATGCTTTAAGAAATCTTTTCCTAATTTCAAGTATTTAATGATAATAATGTTATAATAATACGAATAAGAATGGAAAATAACATTAAAATTATTTTTTTTTTACGACTGAATTTACATTGACTTCGTATACTATGAATAAACAACAAGGAAATTGGATAAACGTGCGCCCGCGTTTGTTACCATTGTTTACAGAAGTTTGCACAAAACTGAGACTAAATAAACTGAATTATTAATTTGTGTTCGACAAAAATAGTAAAATAAAACTAGCCCGAGGAAAACGAAGAAAATACTTAACGTGTAAACGCAAAATTAATTCATAAAATGTTAACTATAATTTGAAGGTTTACAAGATATAAGGTTCTCACATTTCTTAATAAGATAATACACTGAATCGTATAGTCTGTCAAAAACTTAAGATTTTTAGAATTTTTTTAACCATCGCAAAATGAAATTAATATGTTTATGCAAAAATGAATATATAACTGTTCATGCAGTAAGCGATAATATTTTACATACGGTGTTTGTTAATAGGAGTGTGACTATCTTTAAACTTATGCTTGTGTGGATATTAAAAGTGAAATAGTTCCGAAATAATTGTTTATTATTTTTCTAGTCAATTTTCTAAGATAAATGTAGTAAAAAGTTTCATTTAAAAATTTATTTTTATATTTCATAGACTGGTTACGTAACGTAGCAATCTTCATTCTTTGTTTACTTGTTTTATTTAATCGTTAATCATTCTGTTTCTTTTTTACACGTAGTCCTCGAAGTTTTGCGGCACCTGGCGTGTCCCAGTCTGCATGCCTATATGTAAAACCCTGTATAGGATGTTTTATTAACAATAGTAACAATTTACAGTTTTGTTTCCAGTTTCCAGTTAGTAAAATAAGGATGTTAAAAGTAGAACCAAAATGCTTAAATGGCATACGCTTTTATGCGTCTTTAATTAATTAATTAATTATTTCTGTTTTACGTGTCAAATCTTGTAATTATTTTTCAGTGAAGGGTTAGTGAGGATCGGTAAAAAATAACACAAATTTTAACTTATTTGTGTCGACGTTTCGACAATGTTTGTTGTCATCATCAGGACAATTGTTGCTGACTCCAAACACACAACTGTGATTTGACGTAATTCCAGTACTTTGTGTTTGTTCAAACTAATTGTAATTGTAAAAATAATTTCAAACTAATGGCTTTATTAATGTATTTAAATCATGTCGTGTAGCAGATCTGTTTGTCAGCCGAACTGACTATAGCGCAGTATCAACATAGAACTGATCGCGCTGTTTTAGTCCACGTATAAGCACTGCATCTAAGCAAAACGTTATTCCGTGTAGCTGGTTTTACGCCTAAGTAGCTGGATTTTAACACGTGTGGCCGGAAAGATAGAGCCGAGGTTGACAAAGATAAGAAATAAACTTGATGTCGAGAGTGACTTAATATTGAAATTATCAGACATTAAACCTAATATTGCAGAGCTAATTGTTCAAAAACAGCTTTATTGTTCACACTAAACTATGAGTGATACAATTAATATTATAATTTTACAAGTTAACAGAATTTTGATTTTAATACATTTTAATTAATATATGAGTGTATCGTATTTACTGTTTGTTTTATTTCATAACTCAGACGCGGTACATGAAATTTTTAATTTTTTGGGTGGTCCGCGGACTGAAAAATTTGGGAACCACTGATCTAGACATATTGAAATGCAGTAGATGTTACAGGCTAGTAAATCTTTGCGAAAGAAGTATTATAAATAATTTTTCTATAAATATTGTAGGCTGTAAATCCAAAGTTTCAGCCAGTTGTACAGTAACTTTCGTACACTTGTAATTATTAAAACAATTATAAAAATATTATTATTTTCCTCAGGTAGACTCTTGTTATTTGTATCCGTAACTGAATGTATTAACGAATATCTGAAAAGGTTAGGCCTATTCGTCATCATGGGGCTGTAATTTTTCACAGTCGTAGGAAAATAATTAATTGTTTCATTTATTAATCACTAAGTGTGTAGATATTACGTCAATGAATAAAACGTAAAGATATGGCTCATGTGGCGCAGAACTCTATTAAAAACCTCGTTTTAATATGAGGTGTCATATCAAAAGATATTTTATTTAAGTTCCTGTGTGTGTGTGTGTGTGTGTGTGTGTGTGTGTGTGTGTGTGTGTGTGTGTGTGTGTGTGTGTGTGTGTGTGTGTGTGTGTGTGTGTGTGTGTGTGTGTGTGTGTGTGTGTGTGTGATTTTATAATTAATATGAAATCCGTATTTATAGGTGCAAAGATTTAAAGTTGCTCCCATTAGGCATAAAGAAAATCGCTAAATTTTCCCTTCTGTAAGTTCATCTTTACATGGATTAATTACGTTTCTGGCGAATACATTTTAAACGCTGTACACGTGTTCTGAAAAAGTGAATTCAATTCACGAACCAGAAACATTGATATACAATATAAATCCTACACCCGCTTTACTGTACTGTGGTGGAACTTGACTGGCTTTAAAATGGAGTCAGGAGAAGAAATTAATAGCAGCAGAAATATTTCAGAAAAGTAGCGGGTAGACGAAAATGGAATCTTGTCATGAACGGACACATCGGGACTGCGACTGATACGGAATCGATACGGGAAATAGAAAATAAGCAACTGGGAAACGGTTATGGACGTGTTACGAAAAATGAACAGAACCAGCAACCAAAGACCAAGCTTGAAACAGAAGTCAAGAAAAAACGTAAGAGAGGCAGGCCGAGAAAGCAGCGGCTTCAGAGAATGAAAAATTTGTGAAAAACCAAGAGAAAAAGCGGAGGGATTAGGAAAAACTGTGTGATAGGGAGGGTAGAGTAGTAGGGGTGAGAGGAAAGAAATTTCTCTCTAGTGGATGAGAGATTCTGATTAGTTGAGAATCTGATTCCCGGTAAAGTAGAATTACGTTTGTACGAGACGAATGTCTTTGGAATTTTGTCGCCTCTGTATATTCCAAATCATAAGAAACAGTAAGAGTACGCATGTAAATAACACGTATAAAAAGTATAAATACTCGGAACGCTCGTAAGACCGTAGCTGTGTTGCAGATGTCAAGTAGGCCTACAAATAATACTGTACAGGCTCTTACAACGCGTGAGATCATCGTACACACGAACATCAGCCATTCTGTTACATTCTGGCAGATATGATTCATTATACAACAACGGTCTTAAGTAACACAAACTGATAATTTTGTGTACCGATATTAATAAACAGAAATGTACAAACAAATTGGTAGGTATTACTAGATGCGGTAAGTCAGAAATAATCTCCTGAGAACTGACCCGGAAGTGAACCGGTTATCTAAAAGTATCGAACGGACAACAGGTTAAAATAGTTAGAACGTACGGTGCGACAGCGCGGAAAGACTTCCGAAGAGCATGTGGCAAGCGAGAGGGCTCCAGAAAATAACAGGAGACGGATCGAGAAAGACGTGAAACTGTGTGGTAACATTTAATTTAAAAGAGCGCGAGCGTACGTGGATCGAGGGATTAGTCGTATTATGATGAGGATAAGAAAAACGAACTAATATGTGTGAAAGCTTTTATGAATCGTTCTATCGCCTTATTTCGTGCGGGTATAATAAAGTTTTTGATAATAATAATAAGGTTTGCAACAGAAATTTTATAACATGTGAAAACTACCGCATTTAAATTGTCGCTCATTTCGACTTTTAAATTTACAAGTGAGGAGATACTTAAACTATATTGGCTATTTTGAAAATCTCGTTGGTGTTAATTATGGGTATCAGATTATTAAGTAACGCATCATGTGCGACTAGCATTGTTTAAGACTACATGTCTCAGTTGTGAATTAACGCCTTGAATCTCTGTTTTGTTCCGTAAAGCTGAGGTAAATTTTGTAAGCATGAACGTAGATACGAATGACAAGAAAACACAACCATGTTGTACAGAAAAGAGATAGACTTAACCATCAATCGAACGACTTTCAAATATGTAAGAGGATCGAATCTGTTACTACATAAAAAATTTGTAATCTACAAAAAATCCTTAATAATTCCCATGTGGAGTAGGAACATACCAGCAAATTCAATACATTTCTGAATCAGACACGTCAGTCAAAAAAGTATTGTTCTTCGTATTGTTTAAATTAGCAGCCATCCTTACTATTTCTTTTATGAATTTGCTAACTGCTATAATTTGTTATTGTTCGACTAAGCTTTTCGTCATTACTGACATCTTCAGGTCTTAAACAACCAACCTAAGTTGGTCAAGTCAAGTCAAACAACCTTAAACAATAGGTTGTTTAAGACCTGAAGATGTCAGTAATGACGAAAAGCTTAGTCGAACAATAACAAATTATAGCAGTTAGCAAATTCATAAAAGAAATAAAAAAGTATTGGTTGATATAGGCCTGTCTGAAACCAAATCTTCACACAGAACTAGGCAATATTGGTACAAGATATGGAACAGATAAGAAAAATTATTCCGTACTAAAACTGGAAAAAACGAGAACTCTGGGAACTCGAATAAAATATCTAAATTACGTGAAAAAGAGAGAAGATTAGAAGAAAATAGTATAGCCAATCGACCTGTCAGGATAAACCATCGTGTTATCACATTCAGTTAAAATTTAAATATTAGTTTGTACAATTTTGATTCTGATTGCCGATGAATAAATAAAGACATTATTAAAAAGTCTATTATCTTAGGTAGGCTGTAAAATAAAAGTCCATAAGATTTTTTTGTAGGTATCTTCTTTTTTTTTCAAAAGTACACAGAAATACGTGAACTTTGTCTAGTGTCGTATACAGAATTCATCGTTATAATTACGCGAAATCATACAAATGAATTGACAATATTTTTCAAGAATTATGAGATGGAGAGAATTTTGAATAAATTTATGAATAACCTTTAATGTTTATAATCTATCATTATTGTAATTTATAAAAATATTCTGATCCTGTGTAACAGTAGAACTGCCATAATTGAAATAAAATCCAATTTTGTATGAGAAAGTCGGATTTTTGTATTAATTGTTCGGGAAGTTTTCTCTTACTGTAGTAATACAAACTTTATTTTAAATTCTGTTTTACAGTATAGGCTATGCTTATAGGCGTATATCTTTACAAATTATTTTGTCATTAGTGTTGTTTTTTTTAATAAAAAAAAAAACAATTTTTTGTAATTTATGAGCTTGTATTGATACTCAGTAAATTTTTCTGTATTGCTTTAGAATATTGGGTTAAAGTCGATATACAAATTATTATGAGAGATCAGACTTTGCGTTGTAATATCCAACAATTCGTCTGCAGTCTGTATATTGGTAGGACAGGCGGTTTGATTGTAGGCGAGAGATGTGTAGGCCGTGGATTCGATACCCCGTAAACGTTGTTCGGTAGTTGGCCGACCGGGAAACCTCCGTTTCGGGTATGTGGTTCCACCGCTTGCCCCGAAACTCATTTTGTATTGGCCTGCCGCGCGTGACTGGATCTCGTTACCTACAAGTTCCAAAGTGTTCGGTATCTTTTCTTTATGTTATACAAATCGTTTAACAGTTCTAATTTACACTCTTCGCAAAGTCGTCAACCGGTTCTAACGAAACGTTATATTTTATTTATTACTGGTATTATTGATAACCATTTTGGTAGGAATTTCACTTTATTTTAATGCTTTTTTAAATTCGGTGAATGTTTTATCATTGAGAGTGTTCACAATTTTTTGTGTGATAAATACTTCATTTTTATTGTATCGAATACACATGTAACCGTGTATTTGTATGAGAGAATTGAAATTCTGCCTGAGAATAGAAATAACATATGTTTTGAAGTTTGAAAGTAGACATAATAATTCGGTCGGAAATTTGTGAAGTGAATGTCCTACTTCGTAATGTTTATTAATTATAATGAACGTCGATAAACTGCTGTTTTTTTACGGTTACATTTTATGTGTCAGAAATAATATTCTAAATTTAAAATAAAGCACTAAGTTATTCCTACAGTAGTTCTAAGCAGGGGCGGATTTACAATTTTGCCGGCCGTAGGCTGTATAAATTTGCCGCGATTCCACAAATTGCTGCGGGGGGGGGGGGTTGCGTTTACGGGTTTAATTCAATCCTTCATATTTTCAGTTACCCAACTAAAATTTGTTCTTTATATAATATTTTCTTCCCAATTTTTCTTAACACATTTCTATAGAACAATTTATATAACGCAAAGGATGTACTTCTTATATACGTATCAGAAGTATATTAACTATTTTCTTCATGTAATAAGCCTAATTACTAAATAATATAATATATATTCCTAAGTTTCTTATCGTATTGGAACGAAATGGAGCGACATTTGAAACATCTCTTAGGTATAAAAACAACATAACGGCCGTTAAATTTCACCTTTCCAAGATTTCCCGCCCCTAAAATTTTGCCGCCCGTAGGCAGTTGCCTACTTTGCCTATGCATAAATCCGCCACTGGTTCTATCATGTTTATTTTTAATAATTTTGATCCACAGAGTTGAAATAGTAGGATTGAATGTAAGTAGCCTACTTCGATGTCTATAGGGTGAACGGTAAAATTTAGTATTTATATGAAAGACGTCATGAATTTAAGTTCTGAAAAGCAGATAAGTAAGTTCAAGTTCACTGCATTTGAATGTATCTTTATTATTTGAATCCCTTCAATTATAGCAGCTTTTCCTATAAACTAACTTCCACGAGGATACAAAATGTGAAATTGAATACACCCGGTATAACATCAAGTGATAAAAATAGGTGGTTGAAGCGCGGTGTTGACGATACTACCTCTCTTCTATTACGGACAGTTCGCATAGAGGGCCTTCTTTCCTCCCTGTCCTGAGCTACTTGGGTGTTATAAAAAAAGGTCACTGTATTGTAGCAAAATCTCTCTTTAACGGATTTGACGGAACCCTATTATTCTTCCGTCTAGAGAAATTTCATTACAAAGAAAGTTCGAAAATAAATCTTTTTCTGTCTGTTTACTACCAGTTATATCAGAAATGCTTAAAGTAACGAAAGGAAAATGCACGTTTATTGTAAATAAATCTGCTCTAATGTTTATATATATAGTTAGCACTTTAGAGTAAGCAAATTTGCCCATGTGAATGTAGGTTATTTGGAGAGTTTTTAATATTTTAACAACACTTAAACCAAAATTGTTTTAGATCTCCGATTCCAAAGACAATTATTTTTATAGTTATGGAGTAATGTAACATTTTTCTGTAACATAGAGGCTAAAATGTGTTGTTTGGCATAAGAATTCTGAAGAGGCCAACCAGTTTTTCGTTACACGTATACAGTATTTTAATTATGAAGAGCTCCACTGTAGACTGTCTGTCGAAGCACGTTTCCATTATTAAGCGCGCGCGTGAGTGATAGAGACTTAATAGGTCCCTTCTTTTGTGTTTGAGTCCCTTCCCAGAGTTTCATCCGTTTGAGTTAACAAAGGTTACAAAGATTTTAAAGAAGCAGAAGCATAAGTGAAACGGGACCCGTATGTACATATACATAAACATTAACTTTTGTTGATTTAAAAGAGGTGTCTCAATTTTAAAATGGAAAGACAATATTTAATTTATTTTCCGTGTGTAGAAACATATCTTGATTTTGCTTATTTTTTATTCGAGACAGTACAGTGTATCTGCGTGATCCTGTTCGAGGACAGGGAACAAGATCTTCTCAGATGTCTTCCAGAATTTAAGAGCAAGTTCTAAAACTGAAAATAATGTAGATTTGTGTGAAGAAACTGCGATTAGCCCATAATGGACGTTTGAATTATCACATCGTATTGTATTAAGCGTAAAATGCCCTTTTTTGTGTTCATTGTGCTTCAACTGCCCATTTTAATCCCGTATATATTTTAAGTTATGTAGTTTAAAAGTGTGCTGATTTTGAATTCATGGAATAAAACTTGAATTGTCGTGGATTTCCTACAATCTGTTTGTATAAACAGAGACAGAACAATTTTAGGACAAAGTACTAACATATAGAATAAAATACAAGAGGTCCTCGACTTCCGAACATAATGCGTTCCCGAAAACGTGTTCTAAAGTTGAGTACTGTACAGTACGTATAGTAGGGTGTATTTACTGTGCCACGTACGTTAGTAGAATCGGTTCTATGAACTGTAATACATTCTGCTGTAGTTAAGTCGGATGTTATTCTCGTTTAAATTTACATCATATGACCACTTTTTTACTACAAAAATATATAATACAGTAACATAGTAAATTAATAAAGCATGTACATTAGTAAAGTTTATAAGCAGTGTTTGTGAAAAAGCCTGCAAAACAGTCACATATTGTATTAAAAAAGTTAATCACTTTTAACACTTTACATTCTTTGTATTAGGCTAATAGACGAATATTAATTACTAGCTGTTACCTGCGGCTTCGCACGCGAATATTTGACTTTTAATATAATTTTTATTGTCTATGTCTATATGGCGTTCTGTCAGCTCGTATAACAATTTTGTACTCATTAGTCAAATTCTCTCCAAAGCTGTTTTCAACACTTGTACTATTTTAACTTGTACTAAATTATAATGTTGATGCAACAGCCTTTGGAGATTTAAAAGTACCCGTTTATAAAGCCTTTGGAGATGTTTAAAAAGTACCTGTTAAATCGAAAACGCTAAATTCTTTATTTTAAGTGTTACTGTGTTAGAAGCATTGTATAACACAGTAAACGTTATGTTTTCCTCAACCATGGCTTTTATTTATTTCAGCAGTAAACTAAAAACCAAAAACCGTTATCACCTAACCTCACAAATTAAAACAACACGTATTTTCGCTTTGCATTAAGTAGAAGGACAATATGCAATTAGTACACTTCTTATTTTCCACATCGTAATATATCGATACAATCCCATATTATATAAAACATCGACAGTGTACTGCAGGAATAAATACATGTACAGTTCCGATGGCGCTAAATAGCTTTTGTTTATTTATTTGTTACTATGGTAATTAATTCTGGTCTCCATATTGTTGTTGACATCTTTATACGCGTCAACGAAAAGGCATAATAGAAAGGTCCAAAAGCGTGCGAACGAGGCAAAATATCAGATTCTAAGTTAGACAGTATTTTGCGCGTTGTGTCAAAGGTAACCTGTGCAAAATTTGGTAGCAATCGGTGTAACGGTGTGGATTCAGTACCCATAAACTCAGACTTTGAGTTTTATATATATATATATAGATGAAAAACCATAGTAGCGAGAATAATAACAAATATGTGCACTTGTCTTAGCGCTTTTTCGCTTTCTCACACCTTCGTCAGTGTTCGAAAGTCCGAAGCTGTAGTACGAAACTTGAATAAATGATAGGCCTATTGATTTTGAGTGTCCGAAAGAGCGAAAGACGAATGTCCGAAAGTAGAGGAACTTCTGTATAGAAGAACAGATCCAACTGAAGGATCATCGGTTATGAGAGATGAGGACAGACGAAGACAGGCATATTGTACCATTTCTAAACCCGAGTTTTCAAATTTTCAGGCAACTTTTGAGGCATGAACTAGACGATAAAGTTACTCTTCACGTAATTTGTTTACACATAACACACATATTTTGTACAATTATTATTGTAATTGTAGTCAGTTAAATTACGTGTTAGTTTTGGATTTTCGACTTGAAGTTGTCAGGAATGTGTAGTTCGTAAATCCACTTTCATGATTTACTTGGCAAAGGCGTGGAACCGATGTTGGTAGGTACGCAACTTGCATCCCTTAACTTCTGGTTCTTCCGTTGATGTTTTCTCTTCTCTCTTCCTGTCTCACTCAGTATGACTTCCAGCAGGTGGTCTTCCTTAAAGTTAGACCTTCTTCCCTTCTGTACACGTGCCCAATGCGAGTGTACTGTTTGGGCCAGTATTATATCTTCTTACAGTGTTTCTTCTGTTTCACAGTTTGTCATCGTTCGATATTCAATTTCTGTCCTTTTGTTTGGCCCCTGACCCTTCTTAAACCTTTCTGTCGAATATTCGAACCTTTCTATCATTTTACCTTTTCAGACACACCGGTTCTGCCGAATATATCACCGTTATTGGTGTTTTGTGTATCCATGCGCCTGGCAAAACCCCGTAGCAATCGGATGGGTACAAAGTTGGCAACGACGTAGTACGTAACTGTCGCCTTCAACTGTGCGATTATTCTCGGCGCGGAATAGTGAAGAATAAACTACCCAGAATGTGGTAGATTCATCTCGAACCTCGGCGGGGTATAAGTACGGATTTGCGACTTAGTGTACTTTATCGAATTTTTTATTGCTACGTGGGGTTTAGTATAAAGAGATTATTGTCTTCGGCCAACAGTAATTGGTGACATGCATTAGTTATTGTCCATTTGTGTTTATTGAGTTGTTTTAATTACACTTAAGTTTTTCATTAAAGTTGTAGTTGACGATTTGTTTGGTGTTCAGTTATTTGAATTCCAGTGGTAACACGACGATCCACGTGACCGTAGTAACAGCATTCTCATTTCTGTGTTCTTAATTTCTTTGCTTTTCAGAAGCAATGTTTCATTACTGCTTTCGATTTTTTGTTCAATTCCTCACTATTTTGTTTCAGTGTTTCATTATTTTCTTTCATTTGTTTCGTTAATTACTCACTATTTTGTGTCAATGTTTCTCTGTCCTCCTATGAAGAAAAAACTTTGATGCATTCCTCCGCGCTCTCCTCGGATTCGTAACGCGTACTCTTGTTTCCAAACATTTAAAATTGAATTTCTTCTAAAATTTACAGTTTTCTATTTTCACTTTTATTACGTGTTCGTTCCTCCCTATCCGTATTCATATATTCTGTTTACCCTGCTTTATTTCTAATCAATAAGAACGTATTACAAACCGTAGAAGCGCGTAATGAAAACGAGGAACGCGAAGATGCAATGACGGTGGTGTTTGCGCAAGCCAACTGTATACGACGATCCGCTAAAAGGCAAACCGTGTCCGCTTACTCTGTAATGACCGTTTATTATTAGTATATAAAAAGCTCTTTTATCTTGTCTTACACAACAATCTTAATGGTTCTTTTTTTTTGCTAATAGACGTTCACACGAGCGCGGGTAAACTCGGGACTGTTCCTATTGACATAACGGTATCTTCTATGAAAAAAAAAACAGTATAATAATTATTTTTACGATAAACCAGAAATAGTACATTTTCAAAACCGAAACCACAAGAGAAAACAATGTATATAGGTAATAAATAATTCCAAAATTTTCAATCAGAATGTCTTGATGTGTCATTTGTTCTAAATTAGTCCTGGAATAATGTTTAGTAACATACAGTATATAGAAACCAATCGCCTCCGATGAACGTAAAAGATACTTCGCATGGAGGATGATAATCAGACAGACAAAATAATGTTACAGAAAATCACAGGACAATAAAAAACAGGGAGACCCAAATTGAAACTCTTGGAGCGTATAAAGACGGGTGTAAGAAATATGGGAGTATTTGTATGGAGAAGGAACACGGTAGATAGAGATCATTGGAGGGACGTAATGAGGAAGCCAAGGCCCACATTGGCGCGCTAGAAGGAGAAGAGAATTTACTAATAAACTGCGGTGCTAAAACAGTATAAAACTAATTATAATTTAAATTATCACATTTTATTTCAGTTATCGTCACCATAGGAGTCAGTAGCCAGTAGACGTCTGGTATATAGAATCTTTTCGTACAAGACCGTAATCCTCACGTTTGGTCACACACGCACCCTGAGGTCGCCATGCCAGCAGAGCTCGGAGGTTTAAATCAAGAGCCCTCTAATCTATATATATATATATATATATATATATATATATATATATATATAAAACTCAAAATCTGAGGATTTATGGGTACTGAATGCAAATGCACACCGTTACACCGATTGCCACAAACTTTTGCACAGGTAACCTTTGACACAAGGCGAAAAATACTGTGTAACTTGGAATTTGATATTTTGCCTCGTTCGCACGATTTAGGCCCTTTTAATTATGCCTTTTCGTTGACAAGTACAAAGATGCCAACAACACCATGGAGACCAGAATTAATTACCATAGTAACAAATAAATAAACAAATGATATTTAGCGGCATCGAAACTGTACCTTTATCCGTTCCTACAGTTTTTAATGTTTTTAATATGCCATTATATCGATATATTTTGTAATTTTGTATACAGATACGTCTATACATTTTGTAATTGTCTTAAACGATTATAAAATTTATGTTTATACGTATTTCTGATGATGGAATGAATAAGTAATGAAATATATTAAAATACTACTACTAAAGATGTCAACAACACTATGGAGGCCAGAATTAATTACCATAGTAACAAGTAAATAAACAAAAGCTATTTAGCGGCATCGGAACTGTACATTTATCTATTCCTGCAGTACATTGTCGATGTTTTATATAATATGGGATTGTATCAATATATTACGATGTGGAAAAGAAGTGTACTAATTGCAAATTGTCCTATTACTTAATGCAAAGCGAAAATACGCGTTGTTTTAATTTGTGAGGTTAGGTGACAACGGTTTTTGGTTTTTGGTTTTTAGTTTAGTGCTGAAATAAATATAAAAGCCATGTTTAAGGAAAACAACGTTTAATGTGTTATACAATGCTTCTAACACAGTAAAACTTAAAATAAAGAATTTAGCGTTTTTGATTTAACAGGTACTTTATAAATATTTACAAAGGCTTTATAAACGGGTACTTTTAAATCTTCAAAGGCTGTTGTACCAACATAATAATTTAGTACAAGTTAGGATAGTACAAGAGTTGAAAACAGCTTTGGAGAGAATTTGACTGATGAGTACAAAGTTGTTATACAAGCTGACAGAACGCCATATAGACATAGACAATAAAAATTATATTAAAAATGCTTATTAAAAATCAAATATTCGCGTGCGAAGCCGCGTGTAACAGCTAGTGCGTACATAAACATAAGTAAGATACATATATTATACTATGTTCCCTTACAGTATAATAAGCCAGGAAAAGGAAAAACGCTGTATCACGTTGTCTCCCCACTTTAAAGCGCATTCTCCACCAAGGTAAACAAAGCGCGCTTGAAATAAAATTTGGGCTTAATGAAAACCGCCTCTCCAGACTCATTCTGAAGCGATTTCTGTCTTCAGAATATCTTGTCTAATTCATTCGAACTTAACATTAGGTAATTCTAGGCTGCCGGCGTGGCCTCCAATCAAGCGACAACCTTTCTGACTGTCTGCCACATTCTCATCTGCGTAAATAAGTATTCGGACTCGATGATACGATGTGGTGAATGTCAAAGAAGACGCCAAGATAGATGTTGAATCAGGCGGCCTCAGGTATTGGTTTGAAAAAATATGCAGAATTTTTGAGAGCGGGTTGCCAATAAATGGTCGATGTGTCCGGATCGTTATTCATCAAACCAGGGATCTTCGTATAGAGGAGGTATATCAAAATTTTTAAATCCATTTTGGGTTATCAGATTTAAGCCAAATCCGAATGTAGAGTTATTTTTAAATTTTTTTATTTTAGGGGTACCACGGGCGAAAAACAAGTCAGAACGTTGGGAAAATCGTAAAATTTTAAATGGGTTTGAAGAATTGTGAGGAATACAATTGGGTTAACTTTGGATTATTCAAAGTACGAACAGTTATGCCGTGTTTGGTATAGTAGATATTGGCCTATCTAAGTAGTGGATATACCTAGGTATAGATATATGTGACTAAATTGTTTGGCATTTAGGGATTATGGTTACAAATTTAATAAAAAAGAATAATGCAGTCGTTGGGATTGTTAATGTTTACTGTAATAATAATAAAAGCTGTAGTAACGATGTGTGCTGAAGCAATTGACAGTTTAGTATAAATATAATAGAATAATTGGGGTTTCGTGATTTAAAAAAAAGTCTTTATAGGCCTACAGCAAAACCTCCATTAACCGCGTTAATGACGAGGAGGGTCACGCCCGAAAACAGAGAATCACTTATAATCGAACTGGCTTGTTTTAACGGGCGCCAAAGAATCGTTACGGAGGATGCCGGGAGGATTTCGTTGTGGAACGGGCGTTGAGATTTATTTATAATAAACAGCTAGTTCTCCAGCTCCAGGGAGGTTACTAGGTAAATGTAGGACTATAACCAAATTAATTTGATTTAATAAGTGCATTTGAAAAAATTATATATAGAGTTATGTATATGCCCCCTAATAACGTTATTAAACTATAAATAACCTACATTAGACAGTAATTATATAATCAGTAGGCCTAAAGCTTACTTTTTTTTATCTTTGTATAACGAAGTAGATATTGTTACAACGTAAATATATAAAATGCGTAGAGCACAGATACGATCCAAACATTGCCGTTTCATAAATACGTATAGGCTAATATCAAGTAAGTGGCACCACGACGAGGCTGCGTGGTTTTTGCCAAAAGATCACGCCCCAACCGTAAACGTGTTCGCTGATCCTGCTCACAGCCATCGATGCTCACAGCTCACGTCAGGTTTGTTCTTGACGGGCGGCTTTCGTACGTTCGTGGGCAATAAAAGTTCGGACGGTGGGCGTGCTGCGCTCTGTGCATTGTAAAAGAAACTATTTCATGACGTCATGTACTACGTGAACAATCAAGATAACCATCAGTAACGCGCCCTGCTTTTCGTGCGGTTGTACGCGAAACTGTCGTAATAAATTTGTAATAACGGAAGTTCGTTGTAATCCGGTCGGTATGCGGGGAGGAGAGGAGGGCTAAATGCGATGTGGGTAAATTAGAAAAGCAAATAAAAAGTATAAATCGAGTATTAATTTTTTTCTTTTTTTGTTTACAAGCGCCGCCTACTTGAAATGCGAGTGGCGTATAGTCGTTTAACGGGAAAACACACACAAACATATTATACACACAGCGCGCCCGGTTGTTTGTTCACATAATTAACAGGTGTACAGTTTTTGACTTGAGATATTTCGTATATTAAATACAGGTGATCTAGTAATCGCGTTCTGGTTTCCTAAGCCGAGTCGGAATAACAGCAATGTATACTCGTACTTCGAAAACTGTCTTAAGAATTTAGTGTCTGAGGTGAATCGTGTAATCATTCATTGAGTATTTATTAGAAAAGCGGATATTAATGAGGAGATTTAGGAAGGCTAGTGGGGAGATAACAGCAGGTTACAAGCATTATACCACATGAATGGCATAACTACGGGGGGAGGGATCAAGGAATCAATCCTCAATCCCTCCCCTAGCTATTAAAAATTTCAGTAATATTTCATAATCACAAGCAGAATGATCACTGTTGCACACCACTATATAAAATTAGATAAATCTAATTTATTTTATTCCGATCTGACGATGAGCTGTGAAGCTTGAAAGCGCTAATCGGGATAATTTTATATAGTGGTGTGCAACAGTGATCATTCTGCTTGTGATTTCAACCACTAACACAACTTTCTTCATTAAATTTCATAATCAGTTAACGTAGGTAAATTTCTAATCCAGTCGTGTGTCTTAAATTTAAGGATTATAAATAATTTCAGAGTAAAAAGAATTAAAATACAGTGGAAGTTGCTTATAACGAGATTCAAGGGACCGGACAAATGTGCTCGTTGGTGCTCGCTACATCCGAGTTATCGACTCGCAAGCCTAAATTTTTATACCGTGATTATCGAACACACAACAAAAAAGTCTCGTATAGAAGAGGTTTTGCACAATAAAATTTTGACATGTTTTACATTCTACGCTGAAAAGTGAAATTTAGGCTTTAAACATTTTTTTGACGCTAACATTCTTTGCTGAATATTGGCGTACAGTGCATTCGCGAATTATAGTAAAAGTACCTGTTTAGGAAAAACTTACCAAAAATCAGCCGGCTATCTGGAAAAAACTCATACCTTTCCATGGCACATGTAGGCCTACAATATTATTTTTAAATTACAAGAAAATTCACTAATTTATTTGTCTTTTTGTTATTTGTTCTAAATGGAATAGTCAAAATTATATTTCGCACACAGAACCTAATTAACTTTAAAAAACTCATATATTTTTGTTTGTTTAGTAATTTTGTATCTTTAGATGTCAAAACGGTTTTATAATTTATTTAAATATTCCACGAATTCATCACTTACATTATTAGTTTTACTTAATTGCGTTAATGATTTAAACGAATGTTTAAAATGCTGTATTGTAACGAACGTTTTTAGACCTTAACCCATGAACAAGCCTGCGATAACGTACTCGTTGTAACCAAGTTTCTAATGCGTTCCACTCGTTAAAAGCGAGTTTAATTATCATTAATAAGATACAAAACCAAACAAATCTTGTACTTTTGCTCGTTATATCGGAGTTTTCGTTATAAGCGAGCTCGTTATGCTCGAGTTCCACTGTATTTGTAAATTAGTAAAGTTAGACTTTTCTTAATATCAACAGTCACTCAACATCTGGCAAAGTATGGTACATATTTGCAGCATACTTCATGTCGGTTTATTCGGTATGCAGTGTATTTATACAATTATTTGAGAAGAATCTTGAATTTCTGATTTGCCCAGAGGAAAATGGGGACCCCAGCCATTAAGCTAGTCTAATACCATCGCAGCAGCAACCATCGTATCACATACTATGATGTGAAGCAGTATCAGCCTCAAGTTATAGATTTATGTAACTGTAATTTAGACCCATTGTAACATACGGATGTGAGAATTTGGCGTTAGGAAAAGCAGAACAAAACGCCTTTGGAGTGTGGAGGCGTAGAGCCTTCAGAAAATATATGCACACAAAAAGTAAATAAACATTGGGAGATTGGTAATTGAAACAACTCTTCAGTTTTAACCGAAAATCACAGGAGTAATAAAAGTACAAAGAATTAATTGGGGGGTGGAGGGGGGGCGCATGTGGTGAGAATAGCTCATGAGAGTGGATCAAGGACTTCGAGCATCGGAGGTAGAATTAACCGTGAGCCAAATGGATGAGATATGGAAGAGGATATTCGAAAGCTGAATATAACTAAATGAAAAGTGATAACAAGCACGTACTATGTAGTCAGGGAGACGTGGGTCAAGTCGTGAGTTAACAAGAATTGAGATTCAGTAGACCAGTGGGCAGACTAGTAACCTAGAGGTCCAGGGTGTACCACAAAATAAGGTGCGTTGCTTTCAGTCCCTAAGTCGACTCAGCACGTGGGAATGACTACCTTTGATAACACCCAAACAGAGGTGGATCCTCAGTGCTTGCCCAAAGAAAATCGGGAAAAAGTAAATAAATTATACGTAACGTTTTGTTGTCACAAAAAAGTTTTTCCCATGCCTTCTTATTTCTCATGTTTTGGAAATCGACGGCGCATTTGTCATCTATTTTCCAGACAAAATGATATTGGTAACTTGATTTACTTCACTTCGCTTCCAGTTCTGTGCGCCTGACTGACCCCTCGTCCCAAGGCAATCACTTAAAAAAATGATTCGCCACACTAGCTATGAGTTGGCCATAATTTCAGAAATCTTAGCATTTATTTAGGATTTCATAACTACGCTTTCATTATCTAGCCTTCTTTTTTACGGTAGGTTACAGTTAGAAATACTCAAACTTATAACAATCTAACCTACGAGTACTATGATTTGCTACGTATTTGCTACCTACGTATAATGATAAACAGCACATTGACTGACTCTCAGAGATGCAAAAGCAAGGACTCTGTGGTAGTGCTTTAAGCAGCTAGGAGCATTAGCACTGTACGGGCTTGGTGGAAGTGTGGCCATTTTTTTCTTTTGCTTATTGTTTTGGTTGTCGCTGTTTAAGGTTAGCTGCTCGCGGTGTGTCCTGGGTACTTGTTGAAATATAATTTTTCAAACTGGAAAGTAGAAACACAACTTGCTAAATGCCACTAAATGCCAAGTGCTTATACTAATTACACTTGACGAATATTTTCCTCCCAGCTACACAAAGAAGTGCGTACGTTAATATTTTTTAATTATTTCATATAACTGGAATTTTATTTACATTTTCTATATTGTGCTTAGAGTCGATGCATGCCCTGCACACCGGGTCAGAAATCGCCGCAGCTCAGAGATAATAAATGGGGGGCTAAAGCGTACCCCTAGTGGTGCGTTCCTTGTAAAGGGATCTTCCACACGGGTAAACCAGTCTGCGGCAGACGTCTGCCGTAGTAGGCTCACGCGAGCTTGGTCTCGGCACAGTGCCTGTGTGCCTCGCACCAAACGGTCCAGCCTCAATTTAGTCAGTGAAGAGTAGGCCTAAATACTCTTAATTCATAATATTTTTTAAAATGCTTTTTTATATAGATTTCAAAATTATGAATGAACAGGAAGAAGTAGTTGCAATATTGGCTCTAGCACTAATCGAAAATAGAAAAAGAAGGAACAGGAAAATGTTGAATGACCCACTAATAAACGACAGAATTGCCACTATTCTAGTAGTTTTGCACTGTCGTATCACGAACTGAGAAATGACAGTGAAAAGTTTTTTAATTATTTTCTTATGTCGATTTCTTCTTTCGATGAATTTGCATAGTTTGTTGGAGAATAACATTCAAAAACAGAACACCAACATGAGGAATTCCGTTGTAACAGTTAAAAAGTTACCGATTACATTAAAAAATTATACACTTTAAATTTACAATACACATTGTTTTTTTATTCAATTTGTATTTTTATTAGTAAAATTTTTAAATGTCTTCAAAATCATAAATACAATCAACACGAAGGCGAAATCACTGGTAGGATAAACTGATAGTTTTAAGTATTTGTTTCAGTACGTTTTTAATCTCACGCCCTTTTTTATTTACAGGTCAGTATTTTTGCAACTGAACCAATAATAATAAACATCGGGCGGGTCTCCCTCTTCTTTTAAGAAGTCACGTGATTGGCCCTTCAAGTAAGTACAAAACTCAACGACAAAACTTGACCTATTTAATGTCTAACGCTGGGATGAAGAGACCTCGTACTGCGGTGTACAGGGTACATTAGGATAATAGTAGGATACTATACCCTATGTGTTTGTTGTGTATGCTAATGGTATGCCAACATAAAATCAATTTGTTTTTGAGATCGACTCGGCCTGTTGAAATTGGTACCAGGGATAACACCCAGGTGGCTGAAATATGACGATGCCTGCACCGTTTCTTTCTGATTCTAACTGTACGACTCTAAGTTGACACATTACCCTGGTCAGCTTTAACTAATTTCGCTGGTATTCAGCGTGTCCTACCCCGTGAGCTAGTTGTTAAGTTCTCGCCTCATGTACGAGAGGCCCGGTTTGGGTCCCGTGTTCCGTGACAGCGAGAGTAGCGGCACCGGCAAGCGGCGGGCTTATCTCTCGCTCTCCGGGAGTTCCGTCTGACAAGCCGAGCCCTACAACGAATTATCATAGTGAGAGAGAAATTTCTAGATTGTAAATCACTGAAAAAGTTTCCAGGGTTATACATGGGGAGACTATTACTTTAAATTAATGAAGTTGGTCTGAAATAAACACGAAGAAATCAAACCAAGTTCGCGTAAATACTAAAATCGGTACACCAATCTGCATAAAAATCATAATGCAATAATGATCGAGAGTTAGTGCTTTAATCCAGATACAGGTTTATTGCAATCTAGACTGTTTCACAGGTATAGGTTCCCCGGCCAAAAGGATACAGTCGGCATCAAAGCAATTGTTATCAGGCTTAATTATTTTTATTTCTCGCATCTTTGTAGTTTCGTTGTTCTCACGTTTCTGCACATCATTCAACAACGGCTATAACGACAGGAAAATATCGACGACATGACGGGGCGGTGTAAGCTGTGGTCGACGAATACTAATTGTGACATCGCGACGTCGACGCGGACTCAAAACGGTAGTCTCATCTTACTAACGGTGCAGTCTGATTGGTGCACAGAGACAGTGTCGGAATGCTGTGCAACCAAGAACACAATCCCCTACTGTCATCATTTTGACTTATGGAGCTATACCAATAATCCGGTGTACCATGTTGTATACAAAACATTGTGGTGATTTGAGGTAATCATGTTTGTACTCGTTATTATACGGTTAATGAGTACTAATTTTCATTATTAATACATATCGTTTTCAATCTGTATTTGATTCATCATTGGCTCGACAGCCCTTTGTGGGCCCTGGCCTTCTTCAGAAGATTTCGCCATTCTTCTCTGTTCATAGCCATATTCTTCCAGTTTCTAATTCCAAGGGAACTGATGCCCTAACTCACCCCGCCCCTTCATTTGCCTTCCAACTTTCCTTTTACCTTCTGACTTAGCATTAAATATCTTCTTAATAACTCTGCTTTCACAAACACGTATAAGTGTCCAGCCCATTCTGATCTTTTTAATTTAATAAAGTTGACCACATCAGGTTCATCATACAAATTATAGAGCTCTAAATTATATATTTTCCTCCAGGTTCCCACCTCTTACATTGGACCTAAAGTTTGCCTGTGGATTCTCCTTTCAAATAGATTTATCTTTATTTGATTGCCGTTAATAAAATAAAAATTATTTCCAATCAGAAGGTAATGTTTCTTTATTCATAAACCTTACGTAAGTAAGTAACAACAATTTCTCTACATTTTAACAGTTATGGTTATGCAAGTGAACGTGTCGTAATAAGTGGGTTACTAAAAAATTTGAAAGCTGTTGTCGGGAAATCAGGGAACGCTGTTTCAACGGACGACGTTGCTTCTCGTAGCAATAAGAAAAACGTGAAATCTCTTTGCGTTTTAGTAGTGATCGTGGGTTACAGAATGACAAAAGGTTGAGTCAGTTTCGGTAAATTAACAAAATACGTTTATAAAATATTTGTGTGTGATCATTTTGGCAAAATATAATCCCGAAGATGACAATAAAGGTCGTCAAAACGTTGGCATAATATTTTAAAACCGTGTCGACTTGAAATGACCGGATAAAGAGAAAGTCTTTCTTTAATGTCTTAAAATTTTGCAGAATCGTGTAACTGGATTATTTACCTACGGTAAGCGGTAGGTATACTTTTCTGTATGTTGGTTTATTCTCAATGGTAATTCCAAGAAAACGAATACGTTGTAATGGTACGTGAAACTGATGTAATAGACAGGCAGATCGTAAAGTGTATCGGAACACTACTGTAAAACAACATGCCACCGTCTGGTATTCTCATCCCGCGTCGACTTCCACACGTAATCTGAACAATATTTTTGTACTAATTTCAGTAAAACTCACGGCGGTTCTATCGTGTGGTTCAAGCGTCGTAGAAAACAACTAATGTTCTAAAAGGCTAAAAAAGACTGTATAAACTCGAACTAAAATATTCTAAAATTCCGGTTTCCAGTACCCAATACATAATTGATGTAATTATTATATTACCTTTATTTCAGTTCCGTCTTGTGACTTCTAGTAGATTTATGACGCGTTTCGGAACGATAGTTCAGATAGTCAGACACATATAAATTATCCCTCATACGAGATCGTCAGGTATTAACATTTTAATTAAAGTGAAAGATATCAACAATAAAAACTAATTTACAATAAGATTGTTTGAACGTAGGGCCGTCACTCTTCGTCATTCGGCTAGTAATTCAAATATTGAAATACAAAAGTACCGTACCAATAGTAGATGCCCCAAGGTACGTACCTAATAGTTCTTTACACAGTCTTAAAGACGTCGCCAAAATACCAAGTTCTATAGATAAGGACACATTTGTACCCGCAGGATTAGAGAGAGAGAGAGAGAGAGAGAGAGAGAGAGAGAGAGAGAGAGAGAGAGAGAGAGAGCAGAAGTTATTGTAAACATCGTGGAAACTGGATTCTGGAAAATATTTGCTGCGATATTATTCTACAAGACGTTAGTTACATAATTATGTATGTTCGTAGGTTTATGCTTTCAAACAAATAGGTAGGCTTATTTCACCGAATGAATTAAAT
Source organism: Magicicada septendecula (assembly GCA_034769895.1). Classification (NCBI taxonomy): domain Eukaryota; kingdom Metazoa; phylum Arthropoda; class Insecta; order Hemiptera; family Cicadidae; genus Magicicada; species Magicicada septendecula. Next base: position 177,280,233 of record CM068374.1, read on the forward strand.
GGAATCGGTTAAAAAAAAAGCTTCGTGGTTGTACTTGTAACCTCGTGTATACAAAACCTGAATGCAGTGGCTTAGCCACGGTTTTCTTCCTTTGGGGGGGGGGGGGGTTACTACTTCTAAATAAAAGTACAGAAATTCAAAAGAACAGAATCTTTTTTTGCTGGTTTGTTATAGGTCAAGAAAGTAAGAAAGAAAACATAAAAATATCTCATTAGATACCCAAAATTTAACATAGTCAAGAAACAATAGGCCTACTGTATAATTAAAGTAAAGGGAACCGGTACCACGAAATTGTCACCAAATATCGCATCCTCTGCAGACGCTGATAAATTTTAACTGTTTTGTACGAATTTTTAAAATTTCGTACCCCGTGTTTAAATATTTTGCAGCAAATGGAATTAAATGGGTCACTCGTCTTGCTAGGGAAGTTAATTAAATATTTTCATCAAATAGCACTACATACGCCTCACAAACGAACATTTAAGAATCGCGCTTGAGGTGGGCAAATACATGTTTGACCGCCCGTATATCAAAGCTGTCATACAAGTCGGTTATGGTAATGGAGGCTGATACCTTGTTCGTAAACGGGCAGCATTCCGACCCCGCGTCTGTTGTGTCTACATGCGAATGTACGCAGTAATCGTCACGTTTTAAGACTTTTATGAAACAATACAAAACAATAAGTGTAAGGCTTTCACGGCTGGCGTCAGTGTTGTTAAGATTTCGGCTTGCCGGGCTGTAAGGCCGTGGTTCAAGGTTGTTCGAAGCAAACGTTTCGGCCGTACCTGCGACGGCCATCTTCAGTGCAGAAGGCTGCAAACCACTGACAAAGGTTTTGTAGTCAATGACCACAGTACTGTGTTCAAGGGAGATTTAAAAAGTGTACTGTGGTCACTGACTACAAAACCTTTGCCAGTGGTTTGTGCAGCCTTCTGCACTGAAGATGGCGTTGAAGGTACGGCCGAAACGTTTGCTTGGACCACGGCCTTACAGCCCGGCAAGCCGAAATCTGAATAAGTTTTGTGTTTGAAATGGTATTAGCATAAATACTAAACATACATTCATTAGCATGAATACCGATAGTAATTGACGGCTCATTCGGAAAATCGCGTACTAAAACGGGTACATTTGTGTAAAATTTCAATGGCCAGCAACAAACTGTTTTAATATATCCATTTTTTAAAGTTACTGTGGAATAAATTTCTGGCGTATAAATATCGTAAAAGGATTGGATTCAGGCCTGCGACCTGAATAAACATTTGAAGTTCGAAGACTGAGGTCATCGACTACCTCTTTGCTGCTACCTAAGAAGACGTAACCTCAAAATTAGCATAAACGTTTGAACCACTAGCTTAGCAGTGTTTATACGTACGAAACGATAGCGTGATCGAAATATCGAAAAGTAATGCAGATACAATTGGGAAGGTATCAAAACGTGTAAGGCGTATTGACAGGTAAAAATTATAATATTTGGAAGACAAACGATCGATTTTCCATGAATCTCCGTCGTTTCCGGAATTTCGGATCATCAAAAAATTCAGTAATCATCTGCAGTTTGGCAAACCCGGACCCCCCATGGTACAGCGTGCAGACACTCCCAGCATACGAGTATATAGCAGCCTTCATTACACTCTGTAGGTGTAAGGTCAGTATTTACTATAAATATACATTGTCTACTACTAGTTGGCTTACACGCAGTACCGGCGGAAACTCACAATAAAAATAGTCACATGTAAGCATTTGCCCTTGTAGCTGTTTGTTATAGCGTAACACAGGCAAACGTTAAAGGCGTGCGAACGCCCGCGTGAACTCTTTGTACGATGACGTGTCTGTCGGCGACACTCAGCGACCGAAAGAAGGCTCACAGAAAGAAGTATTTAATTAACTAAACATGAAAGAAGAATACGAAATGATCAAAAATAAACTCCCTGTGCTGCAGAATATCAATATTTTTAACAGAATACGTTATGATTAGATGAATCAAAGCTGTGAGTAAAGATCTTCGTATGTAAGACACGTAGCGGTAGTCCAGAAGCACCACGAGCAGGTCACCATATGTCTTGTCGCTTGGTTGAAGTGGCTGTCGAGACAACCGTAATTCATTTTTTTTTTGTATTACATTCTCATAATTACCGTATTTTCGCGTGTATAAGCCCCCCCCATTTTTTCATAATATTTCCCAGAAAAAATGTAATTCGTATATAAGGCGCATCCGTATTTGTGATGAACAAATTTATTAGAACGTAGAAAAATATTTATTGTTTGGATATTATACTGTGCAGAAAAAGTGTTTTATACAAAATAACGGGATAAAATAATTGCAATCCCTATTTATTTGTAAACACAAAACAGAAATATTATTTAAATTGTATAAAATTTAAAAGAATTTAAAACTTCATTAAGTCATAGTTTTTGTTTAGTTTGTGTTTTTATTTTTTCACTAGCACATAACACTTGCATTTATTAACAGTATTCACCTATTTCTGAAGAAGGCGGTATTGAGTTACACGCCTCTTCCGATGCACCTTTGTTTGTTGTGTCCTGTTGATCTGACTGGCACATATTCCGGACCTTTTTCATTAATATTCGTTGCCATTGGCACATTGCAAAAGACAAAAGACTGGTCTGCATTCGCAATTTGAGGCGAATCGAAATTGATCGTATGCGTCGTTTGTACAATAAACGGATGAAATTCGATAATTTTATTCTCGTACTCTCGAGGTAAACGTTGAGGCAGAGTAGTTCTTCATCGAATCGAAAGACTGTGTCTGCAAAGAAACCGTACAGACCAGCCAAGGCTCTACCATGAATTTGAGTATTGTCTATTTCAAGAGGGTGAGCAATTTGTTAGCTTGAATCTGTACCTTTTAGTACAGCGAGAGGCCCACTTTTATAAACTCGACCAGATGATTTTCTACTTCTGGAAACTTAGCTGTTTTATCACAGGAAGAATGCCGATCACTAGTAGTAAAATTTTTCTTTTTGTTTTTTCCATTACCAAGCATTAGATTCGGCTATATCAAAGTTATGCGATGCGGCGCGATTACATTTTTTAATTAATTTTATTACGGATAATTTAAACTTGGTAGCATAGGACGATAGAGATGTTGTTGCACTCATTATCAATGTACAATCTGTTTCTTCACAACACACGCAATACCAGTAATGAACTATTGTAAAAAACAAGACTAACGACAACAAACACATACAATAACAGAATGTTACAACAGAGTACCGTCATAAGTCTACGTCGTGAACAAATATCTTATGGAGAAGGAGTGAAAATTGCGAACCAAATTACTGGTAAATGTCATTTTGTTATTAACTCACGCCTCCCAGTTTTAAGCAACGTTGTCAACTGTGCACAATCTGACCATACAATTTTCATGTAAATTAGCCTACATTATTCGTGTATAATGGGCACCCACATTTTAGGGAAGAACGTCTGGAAACAAATTCCCATTATACACGGTACGGTATTTTTATTTACGTACTTTCTTACAAACATATTCTTTCGAGACAGTGTTCTTTCAGTCATTTATTATTCATCTAAAATAATTATTTATAAAATGAAATTATTTAAATTTCATTGAGCCTTGAGGCGCAAGTGTTCGCGAACCACCCACCCGTACGTTATTAAACTAACAGTTAATACAGCGACCAACTCGCGACAGTCGCTTTGCGTTATCATTTATCCGATAAAGACTATTCGTTACAATCGGTCATTTTATTGTTTCTGAACAGAGATAAACTTCGTTCGCCTGAGCATCCGTAAACTTGTTTTAACAAATTTCTCTTCAGTCTGTGCCTGTACACGAGTCATTGTCGACGAGTGGTTGGAGCACATTAGGACACGATGGTACATCTTTCAGGTATGGGACCGTTGCATTAACTTTTAGTTTACTGGTAAACTACTTAAATTCGTCTTTACTAAATGTTGTTCCGGCATACTTATTCCAGTACGAGTTTTTAATACATATTTTTTATAAGTTAATATAAAAATATATATTGTTATCTTGTCACTGTTAGTACCCACAACTCATATTAAAAAATTTGTAAACCGAGAATTGTTCTTATATGGGTATGGTACTTGTTTTGGTGAAAAAATTATTCACGGACATTCAGAATAACGAAGAATCTTCAGACGACCGCGATTTTCAAACTGACCACCGAATTTTGTTTTTTTTTACCACTTAAGTTGTACAGGAGTTTTCACACACACGCACACACACACACATACACACACACATGCCTATACAAATAAATGTAAATACGAGAAGGATAGGCTTTAATTTTTTTTTAACTCAATTTTTTCGTCAGTTGGTTTTAATTTTAAACTTTGCAAACGCATGCGTTTTCTTTGGTGGCGTGGAGTTTGGAATCGAAAATCGAATAACAATATCTGAACTACAATCTAAACTGGAAATACTGTTAATAATACAGTAAAACCGTTTGTAATCCTTAAATAAAATCCTAGAGAATAAAATTTATAAAAGTTAAAGCAGATACTTAGAAATGACATAGTATGTCTGGCGTACTTTCAGACATAGAAATGATAATACTGTTGTTTTGAGGAGTTATTTAAAATAATATGCGTGAATTAATATAAATTTATAAATAAATATCTGTACCCAAGTAGGCCTAAATATAGATATACCGGTATTAAAGTACAGTATATTATAAAGTAGGCCTATATAAGTTTATAATTATATAAACTATATTAAAGGTATACGTATATTCGTATTACGATACTTGTTAATTATTATTACACATGCTCAAACCTTACGGGCGTAAAGCATGTGTAGGGATTGAGTGGTCTTTGCATTTTTGTCCTCTACGCTTCCGGTCTTTAGCAGGTCTTCTCATGTCTTTTTCTTCTCTATAATACTGTTCTCATCTCATCTTGCTACGTTTTCGTCGGTTATTTTACAATAATCAGATGCCTATGTCATTTTTTGTGTATTCCTCGATCTTTATTGAATTGTCTTTGTCATACTGTAGTTCTGCTTCAGTTGTTACATAACTGTTTTAATGTGTATGAGTCAAACTCAGTTGTAATTCAACCTTAATAGATTTGAAAAATTCAGTTGTGTTGTTAACACTATCTATGGTAATTATGTGTAGGACGGTAGGATGCTGCTGAAACACTTGCAACTGTACAGTATGTTCACCTGTTACTTGCAATTGTAACTTCATTTCATAGTTAAAATGTCAGTAAAAAAAAATAATTTTAAATTTTCGTAACAGACGCCTTTTAATAATAACTGGACGGTCAATTTCTGACGTACTGTACTGGGATAGAAACCTTATTGAAAAACCTTTGAAATTTATAAAGAACTCTTTTAATACAGGGCTTTTCATTTTTCAGTAAAACGTTAAAAATAAAAATACTAGCCTACTAGTTACTACTACTGTACTACCAGGTTACAAAAAATCGTGAAAAGTATGACATGAAGTTTTGATTTTCAAAAAGTGGGTGAAAGAATTTTTAGTAACTTCGAAACTGCACTCTCTCTCTCTCTCTCTCTCTCTCTCTCTCTCTCTCTCTCTCTCTCTCTCTCTCTCTCCCTCTCTCCCTCTCTCCCTCTCCTGGTTTGTAAACTATAAACAAATCTCTTTGAACTTTGTCATAAAATCATGTAACTTTTAAAGTTCTTGGCTAAAATAACTTTAAAATTTCCCAGTTCGTATTCGTATTGACTGGAGCTTTTGAGCTGTTAACTCGTCATTTGCTTTAGAATTAAATGTTTTAGTGGATAGTGAGTGAGGATCGGTCAATAATACAACTTTTAGTAATTTTGCGTCGACGTTTCGACAATATTTATTGTCATCTTCAGGACCTGTGTATGAAATACAATAGAAATATCAAACATAACGAAACAATTAAATATTTGGGTGAACGTGTTGGTGATGTGAGTGTGTGCGTGTGTATGTATGTATCATTTTTTATGTGAAGACTTATGATAGTTTGTTTACATCTTCAAATTATCTTACTATAATTTCTCATACTATAATTTGCTCGCTTTCTTAAAGATAATTTGAAGATGTAAACAAACTATCATAAGTCTTCACATAAAAAATGATACATACATACACACGCACACACTCACATCACCAACACGTTCACCCAAATATTTAATTGTTTCGTTATGTTTGATATTTCTATTGTATTTCATACACAGGTCCTGAGGATGACAATAAATATTGTCGAAACGTCGACGCAAAATTACTAAAAGTTGTATTATTGACCGACCCTCACTAACTATCCACTAAAACATTCACTGATTGACGGTCACTAAAAATTTAAGGATTTAATTTAGAATTAAAGTTTAACCACAAATGTGAAAAAAATTCGTTTGTTCTTTTCTTTTCGTTTTCAGTCTTATATGCTTGTAATAAGTGGAGAATTTTAATCACGCAAATTTATGTGAGTCATACAATTTGGTAAAAAGAAACAAATTGTTTTTAAACAAGTAGCTCTACTTTGGCAGTAGTTAGAAATTAATTTATTGTGTCAAGATACGCGCAAATAAGATGCCAAGCTTCAGAATACGGGTGCTTTGCAATGCGGAGTACAGTTCCAAGTAATATTTTAACGTACGTAAAACTGTTATTGCATGAAAACAAATCTGCACACAGCGCAACATATGAAATTTCTTGGCTCAACAACCCTCGTCTGATACCGTCGCTTATCTGCGCCCTCCTAAACGTTTGTGGTCAACCAGACATTAGATCTTCCTGACTATCATGTTAGGTTCTGTTCCAGCGCTAATTCATCAGTGTAGCCTGTGTATCTTCGTGAACCGTATTGCTACGCCTTCGTATATTATCCTTGCCATCTTTTAGCCATGTTTTCTATGAAACTTTATCTTGTATTACACTCTCTCTTAGAAGGATGACAGTCGGAATCAAAGCAGATGTTATCGTGGTAATTAACTGTTTATCTCTCATCACTTTGTTGACACGTTTCTGCACACGATTTGGTCGGTTCCATTGAAGGCGATAACTTACGGTTGGTGAATACTAATTGTGGCAACACGGCACGGTAATCTTATATGACTAACGGCAGCACTAAGCTTCAGTCTGCTTGGTGCTCAGAGACAGTTGCGGGTATTGCTGCGCAATTATTACATCAAATGCTTCCGAATGTAAATCTTCAGGCCGTGGCAGTAATACTGTACCGGTGAAAAAGAAATTCGCTTCTTTTACTCACAAAGCTGTTAAATCCACCTTCTACCTTTTCAGTATCTGACTTGTAAAACAGTGACACAGACATCACCGCCTAAAGAAATACTGAGTCTTTTCTAAATGGTTTTGGTTATTGTTCATGAAGCTGGATTGTAAACGCTTCGAAATTTGTGAGTAACATTTTTTTTTCTAAACAAATATTTCTTTGCCGTCAGGCAACTGAGATGCCTTTCCGTGAAAAACGTTAAAGTACAGCGTTGACTGGGTGAAAGGTTGTGAAAGGGTTGGTTGAGTGAAAGGGTGTGAACGTTATTAACAGTTTGGCAAGAAACAAATTTTTGGACAAGTGTTTATTTTATTAGATTAATAAAATATCTTTTGTCTTATAAAATATCCTTTTGTCATACAAAAGGAACAGAAACCGTTTACAGGCAATGGAGATGGGATTACCGGCGCAGGTCTACTGGAATTGGGGTTTGACAAGGTGCGCGCGGCGGTGAAAAATCTCAAATTTTGCATACAAGGTGCGTGCGGTGGTCAGTTTTGGTCGCTCTAAGCCAGATGTGAAAAGAGAAGACCGCTGATTTATAATTTGTTATGTTGTTAGCTGACATTAGTATATGCGTTGTGGTTAGATTCAAGAATTAGCAATTTGGCCGTTGGAAGTGCCAATATGGAATTATTCGAAGTTATACGTTAAAACACACACTTTTGTTACAATATCATTAGTATATTGTTCGTTTGAATCGTACAGTAGAAAAAACTATAAAAATATGCGATACAAAACCTCACACAGTACAGTACTTCTATTCAGAACTTAACTACTAGAATAGGGCTACGCTGTTACAGAAAACTTTACTCCTTATTATATATATATATATATGTTTTTTTTTATAAATTCACACCTAGTGATTTTTTCGTTTCTAACTCAGATTTAATATTACTTAAAAATTGTTGTCTCTTAACAAACTTCGAATTTAATGTTTTAACATGATAATGTTTTTAGGCTGGGGGTCATTCCACAAAAATTGTCATCGGAAAACGTAACGGTTCCACACTTTCGATTCTCCACAGTCTAGAAATTTGATATGTAAACGCATCAAGACAGAAATAATCGCTGCTGACATTGAGTTTAGCAAACGTTTTAGTGAGAATAAATTTGGTTTTACATGATCTTTTTGTGATCGTCTGTGGTTTGGAAATGATTTACGTAATCCACATTATACGTTTCAAAAGCCTAAAAACCATTATCATGCTTCGATGTTTCGGTCATGCTTCGATGTTTCGGTGTCATCAAAATTCTTTGAATGCTTAGTTATAAAAACATTTACTATAATTTTTTGTTATTGTCTTTGTGTTTATACCGACATACGTCGTAATTTGTATGGCTTTCAGACAAGGATCTATCTAGAAAGGCAAGTATCTAGAAAAGCAAAAAAAAAAAAATTGCATATGGGGCCTGAACATGTTTGTTAGCGTTGAATGAAACGCTTCACATTTTTTGGGACATCCACTGTTATCCTCAGTGACAAACGGTTGTTTAGGCTTACATACTGTAATCACAAACGTGAATGTTTATGTATATTAGTAAAAGGCCAACTTTTTTAGTAAATGTAACTCAACAGGAATTAAACGAATAAGACAGAAATATTTTATACTGTTCAAGTACTGTATACGTGTTGTTGTTCATACATTTCAGTTTAATTAAAATTTTAATGTTTGACCATCTTGTATGAGGGGTAGCCTATATAGCCTGTGTCTGAAGATGGAATGATCGTTCCGAAACGCGTAACAAACCCGCTAGAAGAAGTTACAAGACGGAACTGAAATAAGAGAATATATTAAGTAAATAAAATCTTGCCTCACGTGCATCTTGTATACACCCCAAGAGTTGGCTCCGCGCGCACCTTGTATAGATCTTTTTGAGGTTGTTAAGTGTCCTTTCAAAATCCCTTTTATAAACCCGCTGGAATTTCAAGGACGTAATACCGAACAAACCAGGAAATCAGGTAGGTACGTGGGAATATTCCGAAAACAGTAATTCCAGAATACGTGGAATGACCAACTCCAGAGGGCAGGTTAAGAGGAATCTGGAAATGAATACCAAATGGAAGAAGAAAGAGGGACATCCAAGACTACCATGGAACGTTGGTGTCGAAGAAGCGACGTCAAACAGGTCACAGGAGTCTGAGAACCTAAAATGGTATTAAGGAAGCGAGATACGTTTGGGCTGTATAAACCTTGCATAGCTTTGTGTGTATAAGTAGGAACCAAAATCCACAAACCCAGATTCCAAAAACGATGCTTTCAGTAATTCGTGTAATTATTAAAGTATATCCTGACGCCTGAATGTACGGGGAAGCCATTGTGTTGCATAAATTCAAGACTAGTTGACTGCTACGTAGCAATAAGGAAAGTGTTTTCCGGTAATTAAGAGACCAGGCTCCGTTCCAAGGGAGCGTTTCTGTGTTGTACCTACATGACTTTCGCTTCCTTCAGCGGTGTTGCAACGACTGTTTTTTACTGCATCCGGCGGATGACCTTTGTGTCAGTCATACCTTTGAGCAGTTACTCCGTCCCTGTTACTGGTCGTGCAGTAAGTAAGAGATCTGTTTTTTTTTTTCTTTTCCGCTGAAGGAAAACGCGATGAATCAGGCTGTCCCAGTACACAGGCGTGCCGACGGTTCGATTCCTACGACCTGTGCCTACGTTCACTGTTATTGTATCCAGTTTATGTGGGTTTCCTTACAGAATGAATCAGCATCGTTTTTATTTTTTTGTCTTCTTCCAGTTTATTTGAAGATATCGTAATATTTTGTAAGAAATGTGTTCTTTGCTTTTCTGCTCCTTTTCCCGCTGAAAGCCAGTACATGCACATTGCTGATCGAAGATGGGAGTTCGAAATTAAGAATTCAGTATAAACTAACGCCGAGATATATCAGAAATTAATAGATATATAAATCAATTTTATATAAATTGTTCTATAAATCAATTAATAATTTGGTGAATAATAATAAATCAATGTAAGCGTATAATTAAAAATTTGAATGGGAATCGGAAGTAGGCGTACGTCTGTTTCGTTGTATATACATAGTACAAAGTTTAATTTACAAAACAAGATACAGGATCAGTCAGAGCATTACACTATCAGTTAAAGAATCTTAATACAAATTTTAATAGGCCTACATCTAAGCACGTTTGACTGATTACGTAACATACTCGTTAGATCGTAAACATATTCTTATTTAAACAACGACGACTCGTTTGTGGGTTTTGTGGAAGGCGAAAAGTGGCAATTCATATTAGGTATATCAAGTTATGAGGAAAAGTGGGAACTCTCCAGAGCGAAATTGTTATCAAGTTGTTACTATACGTTATGTACATTATTATAATTTACGTGTAGCCTACATGTTTGTGTGTATGTAGTATATGAAAAATAAAATTTACTCAACTCAAATAACTTGCTAAAAATGAAGGATTACTGCTACAGAATACATGATAAACTAGGTGTATAGGGTGTTATAAATGTATGGAACAAAAGTGCGGTGTCTTTTTAATAAAACGAGACATTCTCAACCGAGACATGAATTTAAGTAATGCCTATTGATTATTACTCGAGAGGATAAAATGGACAGGCGATTCGGTGAGTAACGATCATATTAAAAGACTGGAGTTTACAGAGGACCAAACGACTTAAAAGACTGGAGTAAATAAATTATAGAAAGGAAATAGCACAAAATAGTGGGGCCCAAAGAAGTGGTAAAAGAAGAATACCTCCTTCTTTCCCATGGCAATCGTGCGTTGTGTGTGTGCGCGTGCGCCCGGGTGCGTGCGTGCCGAATAGGGTTTAATATATAGGTGGTTCGATAGTACAAGAATACGAAAGAATGTGTCAGACTCTCTATTATTATAACTAACTCCTCAAAACTATACCGATATTCATTTGACAAACTGTCGTAGTTTATTTCTCTGGTGTGATGTAATTCCCGTAATTTCTCACACCCTCTCATTTATTATCCTTTCCCTTCTCAACCTTGTGGCTGCTCATTTCAAAAATTTACAGGCATTGCACAAATGCAATGCACAGAGAAGGGCATTGAAAATGCTTCAATAAATGTAAAAAAAATATATATTTATGTTCATTCACCAATCAATGAATTCATTCTTCATTCACCAATCAATGAAGTCATTCTTCGTTTACCAGTGTACAGATTATAAGTTAAATGTAGTCGCATTCATAAGCGAAGTTTTATAATATGTGTACTACGTTATTGACAACAAAGAAGTAGTTTCTATGGAAACTCACCGGTTACCATTTTCGATCACGCACCAGCGATCGGCCGCAAATGTGCGACACGTCCTTATAAACATTTTCAATGTTAAAAACTCATTCCTGTTGCTATTAATACTTTTACTGTATTGTCTTTCAATGACCAAATCTCAGAGTTATGGAACTTTGTAGTATTCATATATGTTATTGTTAAGAGTGACCAGTTTGTTATGGCCGTGTTGCTGGTTTGTCTGTGACGCGTATTTTCGACTGATTCGTTAATAGCAGTTAAGAAGGCTCTGTCGGGTGAGAACGTTTCTTACTCATGCGGCGCGGTCGACCGTTGTGCTAATTCGTCAATTAGCGTACTCGTTTTTGAACGTGCATTGTCTGTCCGTCCCTTCCTAGTTTCTCAGAAAGCTGTAAAGTAAGAACTCACGATCTTTGTGTTGAACCTGGACCTCTGTTCCAGGAAAGGTCGAATAGTCCAAAAACTTCGACGGAAATTTCTCGTATCCCATTTGTGTGTACATTGTGACTGAACCGTCATTTCAATCACGACTGCCTGTCATTTCCGCGTTTATAAATAAATCTAAACCAGTATAAAATTTAAAATGCTTTACTTTGTATTTGTTACTCATTATTTCTGCGCTGTTACATTTAAATATACGCAATATGTAGGCTGTAGGCCTACATATTAAGAAACAGTCGAAATAGCCTTCTTTTTCTTGTAACACCAATCCAGGGATTGGTGTGTGGTTACATACTAAACAGTCGTCACTCGTCTTATATGACGTCCTCGGTTTAAAATCCTTGTATGCTTTTAGACTCGTTACTGCGGCCACTTAAGCCAAGAATTTCTATTCCCACCCTGAACGTATTTCCATTGTCGTTACAATTCTTAATCTGTCATTCATGTAAGTTAAAAACTCGTAATTCTTCTTCTGTATTTAATAGGACACTGGAGTGACCATAATAACTTTGTAAACTGTAATTTTTATCACTAGACGAATTTTCTTTCTAAAATTGCTTAGATACTGCAAATGCCGATATCTTCCTCTCTGCATCACAATCCTTATTGCAGTCGATCGTTTGCCCAAGTGTCATTCTTTTATGCTCGAATTCAGAGCATCTTTTAATTTTTATGAATAAAAATTCATTTCTGAGATCTGTATCTTGCTTTTTTCCTTATTAGTTGCCGTTCATGTATCATTTCCACAAGGTAGTACATGGACCGTCGTATCTTTGTAAAACTTAGTTTTGTCTCTCTCGGTGTACCTTGTTTCTAAAAATACTATTAATTGCTCCACTCGTCACTTGAAACTTATCCAACTTTCTAATACTGTACCCTAAACAGTTAAGATGACTCATTGGATACATGGTTTAATTGTATAACTCTCTCTCTCTCTCTGCAAGAAAATTTTTGTATCTTTTTATATGCACTGTGTTCCGCAGAGGGATAATGTGTCTTCGGAGGTTTAAATATAAATTTACGCTCAGATTTATATTTCAATTTATTTTCAGACCTGCTAAGACGCAGATTATATGTGCGGTACGTACGCGTGGTGCGTAAATAGTAATGTAAAATGTACTTACAAAGGAAATGTATTATTTGCAAATGTAGTTTGTAACATTCAAGACTGCAAGAAATTCAGAACATCAAGAATTGCTTTTAAAGGATAGATGTGCGTGTGGGGGGGGAGGGCGCGCGTGTGCGTGCATCGCTCATTAATGATTATTTCCGGTCTTGCCGGTCTCCGTAATCTCCCCGCGTAATACATCCGTAATCGTACAGCTGTTGCGCCTATTTTATGTGCACCACCCACCGATATTTTCTTTTCCGGAGACTTTTGCAAGTTATATTTTGTTGTGTATTCTTCACCACTTCTCACTTTATCTTTCTATGAAATCGAAGCCTGTAATCGCTTTGATTTTATCCCCGCGGTCGATGATTCAGAACCATGGAACTTGGCTTCCGTTCTTGCTTTCGGTTCAGTGTTTTACGAGGCTAACACATTCATCTATCAACTGTTCTTAACTCGATTCAGCAGATGATCGTCCACATTAATTTGCAATCGAAAACGTTTACGTAACGAACTTGCTGAGGGACGTATGCGTATGCGTATAGCAGTAATTTGCACACGACTAGACAAAACAGTTTTTAAGGCCAAGGTGATTTGTTACAAAGACAAATGCTTCACGAAGATTAAGCCTGTGGTATCGTAGGCGTGATGTCTTCTATGAATCTTCCGTCTGCTGCGAGTTCGTGTTACCCTTTCTATTTTTGTCTAGTCTGCTATATATTTCCCAGCTGAATGTTCACTTTAATTGTGTCATTATCAGCAGAGGTAAACTATCGCATATGTCTATAGCAGGATTAGTCGACCGAGCCGGAACAGAAATAAATTTGATTCTTGATAAGATTTTCTACGTTATATTGTGCTGAATAGTAATGTGTTATTTTGTGCAAGCCAGTTGAAACCAAAACAGTCATTTTTGGAACCAAAAGATAAACTATATGTCGCGTTAGAACCTCTTGATAATTGGACGTGAATCTCGTCGAAAGCAAATGGGACACGAACACGCGCCCGGAGGAATAAAAAACAAATGGAAGGCCAAGATTGGAATGGGCGGATAATATTGAGACGTTGGCTGACTACCGGAAGAGGAAAGACTTTACTGCAAGTGGAAACTTATCGTCTAACATAGAAAGGAGTTTAGAAAGTACAGATGAAATAGTAAACCATGAAACGGTTCGCGCAGATCGTAGTTAGGAGCACGGAAGGCAGTGCAGGGTGTCGGTTGTGAGGTGACCAACCGGTGACACACCAATCAATCGCTGTTCTGAACACAAAATATTTGGTCCGAAAGCTACTTATGCGCAATGAGATCTTTTGATACAGCGCAACCAGACACTCGTTACGTGTCTAATTACTTTAGCTACACCTAAAGGGCCTCGAGGTTCGACTACCAAAGGAGATGAGGAAGTAAATAATTGCACTTGGCGTCCGCATATAACGAACAGAAATGTTAACACACTAGACTATTTTATATGCTTTCTTTATTATTTTTCACATTATTACTTTTCACCATTCAGGATGTAAATTTATTAGGCCTGCACTATTAAAAAAAAACTTTACAAGTATTGATTTGTTTTCCGGTAATAAAATTTAAACAGTTTTGTATGATAATTTTGAATTTAATGTAAGAATTTTTCTTATGTAAAGTATAGGCTACTTGTTAATAATCGCTCCAAGGGCTTAAAGATATTTATTAGCAGCTGAAAGGGAGTGAAACAAAGGGACAGAAGGAATTGCCACGTTAAACTATGTTACGGTCACTAAGTTTTGCCGAGATTAAAGGATTTGTAAGTTACGCGTTGCGAGAGTGGAAACTCCCTGTCGAACAACACTTGGCTACAGTTCCAAGTAGTTTAACTCGATCCAACAGACAATCGACATTGTTAATTTGCGATCAAAAATATAGGCACACTTTTTTACGAAACAAACAATAATTTGTTTATCATAGGCACGTCTACGGTAATTTCAAAAATGACGGCATTTTCATTACGAACCAAACAGAAACGCCGTAATAGTCGGGTGTCACTACCCACTTACTCGGGTGTAATACTCTTGCAGCCACAAAAATTGCAAGAACCGCGTTTTTTATGCTTTTACATTGCATTACACGGAAACAAGGTGAATAATTAGCAAAAAGGTTGTGTAAAAAACGAGTTATGAGATCCAGAAATTAAAAAAAAAAACACGATTTGTCACTGTCTACGTATCTGTGTACACGGTTAACCCGCGTATTTTTTCCGTTTGTAGGAAATTGCAAAAACATGTTTAGGCCTACACGTCCCCAAACGTGTGGAAGTCTGTTGTTTTGTATTCCTTCATGTAATACGTAGGTTTTAAAGACCGTGAAGTGCCTGTTTTTAGATATCATGGGATGATTTTGAAGTGGTCAAGATATCAACTGCAGAATAAAACAAGGGATGATATGTTATATGGCTGAATTCTGTGCTCCTATAGTCGAAAAATATCCAATAAAATAAAAAGGATGGCCATTCTGCAGATTATAGTCACCTTTGGCTATGAAACTTAGGATAGGCTATAAAGAAACTTCCGAAAGCTCCAATTAGTGGAAATGGACTTTTGGATAAAGTATTGTATGGTGTCCAGGCTCCAGTGCTTTAGAAATGAACATATTATATTATTATGTATAATATTATATAGGTCTATATTATAGTATATTATCAGGAGGCAACTTCATGTTATCCGCGTGTCTGCCACGAGCTTTTTTAGGAGATCCAATATCCATTCCTTTCTTTCCCGCTTCTGTTTTACCTTCTTGGTCATTTTATTTTAATCTTAATGTCTTGTCTACTACGTACTCAGTGTCATTGAAAACCCAATGATCCACCGGCCACACAGCCTTAGTGTGGAAGTTGTTAATTGTTTACACTTGGTGACCGCTTTTTTACGGAGGTTTTAGTTAGTTCACTAGGCACGTGGCGTCTAGTTCGTGAGAAGAAGGGTTCGTTCTGTGCTATTTGGATACTGCCTTGTCAAGATGTATCAGAAATGGCTTGAAGACTGACACATCAAGAGGCTAAAATCATATGTGGTATGACCCAGTAGCTGCTGGGACAGCACGCCCCCCCCCCCCCGAAGGAGTAGATTATTGATGTCTTTACAAGGAAATTTTCTTCCTTACTAAATAACAAGGCACCATAAACTGTTTGAGTCATTTCGGGAATATTCGTTATTAATGTAGTCTCGTTATAGAATCCGCGAAACTGACAGGTAGGCTACAGAACGCGATTCATTGAAACACGTCGGACAATACAACTTAACACTTTTGCATTCGATTCGAAACCGCGCGCGCGCGTGTATTATAAAGTAACTTTAAATAGAGGCATGATAAGATAATAATAAATGTCAACAAATTTCGATTATAATTAAATGTTGTGTTATATTGTTTATGATAAAATTGTAGGCGTATAGGCCTATTAACATACGTATATTTTTGTTTTCCGTTCCGTGACAAGGTATTCATATCCGAGTTTGCATTCAAAGCTAGATTCATTATAGAGCTGTTTTTTTTCCAGTAGTAAGCATTTTTTAAAACGAAATTATGCAGCTGAACAAACACATTAACGTATAGGGTACACGACTGGCGCATGCGCGTTGACAGCGTAGCTGGACGCGAACTTTCGGTGACACACAGAGTGTGGGAAAACGACAGAGAAAAACGAGAAAAAAAGCAGAATTAACAAGTAAGAGAAGAAAAAATAAAACAACTGAAAATGCGTGACCAGTTTTGAGGCCGTACGAGTGCAATTGTAGCGGTCATTGGGCCGACTGTCTCTCGCCACGAAGCCATCCCAGCTGTGCACGGTCCACTAGTTAACTTATCACCGGTGGAAGGCAAAGAGACTCTCATATTATAATAAATGTTTTTTTTCAGTTTTTTATTTATCTTGGCGGAATGCTGGAAGTAAAGCGACAGGGTATTATACGCGTTTATAGTAATAGTGGAAACGGAGCGAACTCGTGGGAATACGTGTAGTTGGATGTCAATGGTGTTAACACGGACGCATCGCGTCATGTCGATGTAGGCCTACGAGCAAATACCCGGAGGCCGATGACGCTGTCTGTAGTTGCAGTGTAGCTAAAACTGTGGGAAACGTAATATCATATCAATTTTTAATTGTGTCAGTAAATCAAGAAAAGAGTCGCTTAACGCGAAACTACAGAAGGTATGGTCATGGGGCCACTTCCGCGAAGACTTCGAAGTCCGCCTCCTTCTGCTCTCTCTTTCTCTTTCTCTGTCTCTCTCTCACACAGAGATACTGCAGTACTTATGTTACCCTATTGTTTAAACATAACTTTATTCACAAATTAACATGGATACCATCCACCCGTCAGCTTAAATCTACTGTTGATTATTTAAACTGTTAACAATGGTTTAAAATTAAAATTTATCGACTCGAGTGTACAGCGAAGTTCTGAATGCGGATCCGACCATTTTCTATTACGAACTTCGAGTTATTTCCGGTACAAAAGCCTTACTCGTTCCGGGTTACAATGGCAGTCTGTTGAACGTGACTATTGGAGAAGATACAAATAAAAATGCTTATTGAAATTTTAGGTATGACATTAACGCAGGTAAAAGTTTACAAGTACAGAAAACGATAGCAGAATCGCGGTAGACGGAAGATACGCGGTATGCATTAAACCTGCAACTGACTACATCCAGTGGTCACAAACCGTCGATCGTGAGTTTCGGTAGATCTTTCTTCTTCTTCAGCCTTTAAAGATCAGTGTATACATAGGCCTTACACACACACACACACACACACACACACCGCGCGCGCGCGTCTCCTTCCCCTTCCCTCCTCCACTTTCCTCTGTCATTAATCACTCGATACGTATCGTTTTGTCAGGTCGTCCGCCCATATTGTCTGTCATCTTGCTCTTTTACTGTTTGATTCCCATGGTGCAGAAGTTTGTATAGTTTTACAGACTACTGGGCTGTTGGGCCGTTGTCGGTTCGTTACAACCTTATTCACATTTTTCTAAACGTTTCCGTCGGGTGGCCGAATATGATTCACGCTTTAAGCAGTCGACCACGGCGGCCCAAAAGCTCACTAGTGACTCCAGCCGTGACAGCGTTCGCAATAGATTAATATGGTTTTATTACACCGCCGAGTCGCGTGCCAAGCGGTATGGCAGACAAATTTTCACTTTACTTTAGCTACCAGGCTTGAAACGTCTTTCAGTTTTGGTATACTTTGCGCTCATTCTTCTACTGTACGGTAAACATGAGTTTACCACTCTCTCTTGAGCTTTGCGTTTTCTTTTTCTTTTAATATTCCACCGATGTGAGCATTCGGAAATGCCTAGGTCTCGAGTCATATTTGAGGAAAGGAAGAACGTTGGTAAAGTACTTTAGTTTGTATCGTCTCAGGATATTCGTATTTTTCAAGATGGAACGCAGTTTGCCAAACACTGCCCACGCTAGTCTGATTCGTTGTTTGATTTCGCAGTTTGCACTAAATATGTACTCTCAGGAGGTAAACGGGGGGGGGGGGGGGTATTTTCGTGAACGGTTATGCAACTCTTCAGTCTACTTGACCTCAAAGCAGAAACATTGTTTTGGTTCATGTTGTTCTCTACAAGTGAAGGTTGTTGTCCGGACATCAAGTCGATAAAAACCAGTACAGAGACGGACTCGACAATTAGACAATTGAACAATTACACAGTTGCCGTTGACTAACCAGCAACATAACGTCCAACAAAAATTGTTAATGAAAGCGAATGCCATTCTTCTCGTTAAACAGTACAGTAGTAAGATGGGTGATCTTTTTCATTGCTTTACGTTTTTAATGTAGGCATATCATATCACCACTAACGTTGAAGTGTAGACCCAGAAGTGAAACATATTGAAAAAAGTCACAGGAATCTTTTTTAATATCACATTTTTACATTCAAACACGACAAATGTACTAAAAAATAAAAAACTGCATTTCAAAAACAATATTATTTCATTTTCATATATAGAATAAAAAATTATTTGAATTGAATTTTTTGTTTAATATTTTATTCTTTGCATATGTAATTAAGCGCGCGCGCGTGTGTGTAATTTGGACCTGAGCCGTCTACGCAGATTACTACATGTTACATATTTTCAAATCGAGAAAGTAGCTAATGGGGAAGGGAAATAACTGTTAACAATAATTGCTAATATGTACTGACCACATCAGATGGTGATCCGGGGGGGGGGGGGGAATGGGGGAATCCCCTTCCCAAAATGGTCACGTCAGACAATTTTTTTTTGTCGTCGTGTGGTTTTAAATATGATAAAAAATTAATATCACGTTCTGTGTGTTCATGGTTTTACTCTAAAATTACTTTAAATTGTGTCTGTACTATACCACCACATTAATGTTTGATTGATGCATAACTTAAATGAGTAGTATGTATTTTGAACTATCAGTGAACTTTATTAAAAGAACAAGGAACTTACAAACACAGACATGATATTGTAATTGTACGTCAATAAACTTAACTGTGTTGATAATAACACACTGTATTTTTATCTTCACCACATTCCTACCATTTATACTTTAGACAATTAAACACAGTGGTCCAACTTTTCGTTATTTACCCTCCAGATTATTTGCTAGATCCACCCCTGGACCAGATATTCACTTGTATCGCTAAAAAATTAAAACTAACAAAAACAAATTAAATAATATTCATAAAGTCATTTCCAGTAATGATTCTAATAATTACGAATAAGAAATTATCGTATATTTGGATAGGACATTGTAAAGTCAAACGTTGTCCAACGGTGACAAGGTCTCGTTCAGCGCATTTTTCGTAGTAATTAACTAACAATTAATTATGTGGAGGATATCTCGACTACATGTACTTTATAAGAAGTAGATAAATTTCCCAAGGAGTACCAGTAATTTTTCGTACTGTTGTTGTGAGCTTTCTGTATTATGGCGAGATTTTTTTTACTTTTACCACTGCTCTGGCGTCCCAGGTTCCATCTTTTCCTGTTCAGATGATCCTGATCCGAAGTTTTATTAACAAAATATTGAGTAGTGAAACTGGAAAGGAGATCGGAGAACTAATCCTGTGAGCAGACAGACAATCGCGTGACAGAACACCGTAGTCGTACTGCGCTGTCGGGCAATAAACATGCTGTAACATGGTATAGTTAATTCCTTCTTGACGTGAACAAAGTTTTTAAAGCTTAAATTACTTTGTATTTTGTAAAATAATCCGTGAAGCGTAAACCCAGACTTAATATTCTCCGCGTTTTTTATTCGGCATAATCACGCGTAGAACACAGAGGCCGTAGATTCTCGGGTTTGAAACGCAACGTATCTGAATAGTGAATCTCGGTTCGGATTTATGATGCGCTCAGCGCGCGCTCGTGTGTGTGTGGGACACCACATTCAAGAAGACGGAAGAATTCCGACTGTAACCGTTAAACTCGTTTGCACTGCTCGCTCACAATTCGAAGTATGTAGAAGACTATTCGGAAAGCTGCGACCGTGAGACGACGATCTTTGTTAGCCGGTTGTATCGAGGTGTCGGTTTCGAAAACGTATGCAGACGTCTTCAAGTATCATGCAAAATAAATTATAGACGCAGAAAGGTTAGCTCGAAATTTATTATCGGTTCGAAAATGAGTGGTAATCTTAAAAATATATTTTATTTTACTTTTTATTTAATCCTCCCGTGTTCCGGTTCGCCTTTCCTTAGGGAATCCGGGCCATATTGGTGGCGGACACCCAGTCAGGTGACAAAGCTTCCTCCTGACCTTAGGCTATCATCTCCAGCATTCAACATCCAAATAGATGGATAACAGGACCACAGCGTGACTCCCGGTCAGAAGCATCTGACAAATCAAAAAGAATCTATACGTGCGTGAATAACCAATACCTCATCATAACATTAAAGCTTTCACGGCCATAGGAGCAGAACAGAAGACCACCGAAGATGACTGTCGCCGCAGTTGCAGTCGAAACGTTTGGTTCTACAACAAAATAATCATCAAGGCCCAACAGCCCGGAAAAATAATTTTACTGAAGAGAACCAATATCTCTCTGAAGATGCGAAAATGAGGGTTTAAAAATTACAGTACCGTCTGTATTATCCTACACATCAGAAAACAAGCAGCGTACTCAACAATAAAATAAGCGACAAACAGTAAAAACGGACACAGTACGGAGGTTTCTAGGAAAGGTAAGGCACGAAGATCGCCAAATAATAATAATTAGAACAATAAAAAGTGTATAGAATGAATGTAAGTATTTGTATTGCCGGAAGTGGAAGATTATGGAGTGAACATATTACGAGGATGGACAATATAGGGCTGGTAGAAAAGGCAAGGACTGCGAACCAAACAACGAAAGGAGACTGCAGGAGAACTACGAATAATGGCAAGCGGTGTTATGGGAACAGGAGAAGTAACGAAGGGATTGAAGATTTAATCGTATTCCTTCTTAGTGTTAGGTGTCAGGCTTTACATCAGTTAAAGGAAACCATACATATGCATATGTACATGACAAAATGATTTAATGTTAAAAATAAGCTGGCAAAACCATTAAAGAATGCTTGCCACTCAAAAAGAAATTAAAAAATGCCCAAGGTTTTCAGGAGAACCCCAAGAAGAGGACAGGTCCCATCTGGCCTGACGAAAAGAGGGAGAGACATCCATCAAGAATGAAGGAGATGTGGAGAGGAGGAAGAGAGAGGAGAAGAAGGGAGGAACCAGTTGAGGCAAACGTAGTCCACAGTGGCTCATACGCAAAAAAAAAACTGGCAAAACTTTTGATAAATAGAAAATACAAGGAACTCATGGTCCTTGCTGACAGAACTGGTATTAGAGGTAACCATCATCATCATCATCATCATCACCGATCATCATCAGCGTCATCAACGCCTTCACATTTCATGGATCGTTTTCGTTATCATCACTTTCTGGACCGGACAATAGCCATTCAACTTGCAGGTTTATATTTGAGGAGGATTTTCGATTGTCTCGTTCCCTCGGTTCGTGTTATTCCCTCCTTTCCAGTTTTTTCTGTATCCCTCGATTTCTTTGACGAGAAAGCGAGGATATTAGTACAGAACAGAGGCGTGGCGGTATTATTCTGTACACATTGTTAGACAAGTGCGTTACCAAACACATGGTAAGGTTGTTAATACAGTAAAACCTTAATAGTCGGACTGAATGGGACCAGGAGTGGTTTGGCTTATCAAAATGTTGGGATTATGCACCGAGCTTCTCAACATTGTTTGATGATATAAATAAGAAGATTCGTTAAAGTTGTTTAAACTTATGGCTATGCTCTGTGGACTAAGTAGAAGCGAAACTTGGATCGTAAATACTAGAACAGAATTCAGTCGGCTGAGGTGAAGTTTATAAGGTCAATTTATCGGCATAACATGAAGGGATATAATTAAAAATTCGATAATCAAGAAAAACGTTGGAGTTTATAGTTTACGTAAAAAGATAGAGGGATACAGAGAAAAATTGAAGGACATGTTAAGAATGGGGGACGAACGCATCCCAAAGCAAATACTATTTTGTCATCCAGAGGAACAAGAAATATGGCCAGGTCGAATAAAAGATGGATTGATCCATAAGTCGCAACGGGCAAAGCGGTCAAATGTTTGTGGGAGAAGAACATGTTAGGAATGTATGTTTAATTGACGCCCCTACAGGGCTCGTAATTATCTCAGGAAGTTTCGAAGTTTAATAACTTTTTCAATTTTCATATTACTTCAAAGACATTTCCAAATTATATAATCTCTATGGTAACGTTTTCAAATTATTAAGTATTTATTTTGTCGCAAACAGTCCGTAAACAAGTGACCATTTAAGGGGCGTATTTACGGGGGGGGGGTGACGAACGGGACCCCCCCAGAGTGTCGAGAAAGCAATCTCTTAATTTTTAGGCTGTTTTATTGTTTTCTCAGCTGTGTACGCTAATATAGTAGTAACTCTTTGTTAGATGTACAAACAGATTTATTACATAGCGTTAGCGTATATGCCTGCGTTTTAAATATGAAATATAGTCAATATCAATCCAGTCAATAAGTAGGCCTATCTTGTAAACAATATTTCAGTAACGCGTATTTTTATTGTGTTATTACCGTTTACTTTAATGAGACTGAGTTCAGCCACTTTAAAGTTAGTCATGTTGATTAGTCTTAACTTGATTTTTCTTTTGTATGAAGCCGGCCCGAACCCCATCCCAAGGCCAAATTCTAGATACGTCACTGGTCCATTTATTAACAAAATTCGTTAATAATTTTGAAACATCATGGAGATGAAACATTACGGTATTGTATGAAACATTGACTTTCAAGATACACCATTCAAAAAGCAGGGTTTTTAAAAATATACATACATAGGGTTTTTTAAACATTTATTTCTACCAACGTGCTGGGTAGGATCGAAGTTAGGTACTACGGGGGCTCCGGGCTCATGTAGCCTATTT
This sequence comes from Magicicada septendecula, assembly GCA_034769895.1. Taxonomy (NCBI): domain Eukaryota; kingdom Metazoa; phylum Arthropoda; class Insecta; order Hemiptera; family Cicadidae; genus Magicicada; species Magicicada septendecula. The sequence goes on from CM068374.1 coordinate 177,303,725, forward strand.
TTAATTTCGCTACTGTTACTGTGCCTTCAAATTGGGTATTTGGTAAGGAACGTCTTGTTTCCGGATTTCTGATGCAAGTGAATCCGTTAGCAGTGATTGGCAGCAGAGTCTCGGTCGTTCCGTGAACGAAGAACAAGAAAAAACCTTTAGTGACGTTGTTAGTTCCCGTTAGCGAACGTCCGATCGGAAGAGACGGGGATCGTAAAACGCGCTCCGACGATGTATCGACGAACGACGGTGGCCGTAGCCCGCGGGCGCGGGTTAGTCGCCGGCTTAAAGTACAGTCCGGTTCATTAATATCACAGCTAGGCTCCACGTATTACTGTAATTTCCGCCAACTAAATGTACACGGGAACAACAAATAACCGGTGTCCGATAATACCAGTTATTTGGAGATCTAAATTACACCTTGCACTTTTGCATCGAGTGAAAGTGTTCCCACTTGTGCACAGCACTGTTTATTTATATACGGTGTGTGTGTGTGTCACGTTACTGTTTGTGATACACGTGTGTTTGTAGCTAAGTAAAATCACAAGCACTGTGAAGAGCTAAAGTCAGATTGTCGGCTGTTAGAATTACAGGCTAATTCAGTTAGCAGAGTTCAGTGAAAACCCCCCAAAAAAAGTTAATACTTTTTGACATTTGGGAGATGTTAAAGAAGAACAAGACGGCGTGTTGGTCTGGTGGCGACTACAGGCATCCACGGGCCTTTTGGCGTCTTGATTCGCTCATCTGGAAGGCCCAGCTGTCCTCTGCCCCCAACAGCAACTAAAAAGGCATGCTTCCCCTCTTCCTACGCGAAAAGTCAAGAGAGTTCCATCTCTCTTTGCCTGTCCTGGACATATCGAAAATTTATGACAAATTTTAACGGCCTCATAAGTTTGAATACATTCCGAGCATGAACTTGAAAATATAACCCCCCCCCCAGCTGGCCTAACCTGTGGATAAAATCTTTGTAATAGTATGAAAACTAAACAGTTAAATCCTTTGAAGCTTAACAGATGTCTTATGTGGGCTTTCTTTACGTCCCTCCTCCGTATTCTTCAGCGTCTACCCACTGGTCGCTCCCCCCCCCCTATTTTGGGAGACGCGTTCAGCGTTCACAAGCAAAATAATCGTGATGCCACAGTCCAAAAAAAATCGGTATGGAGAACGTACATGACTTCCATGTTCTAATTAATTATCAAATTATTTTTATATGTACACAAAAACTCAGAACTAAACCAAATATATCAGCATGCTTTTGGTAAAAACGCTGAGAAAGATAATCAAAATACAAATTGTACCTAGTTGTTAATATTTTAAAAATAAAGAATTAATTTGATTAAATTATCTTTTATTTAAACAGTGCGAAAAAAGCGAATACTACCCAGCGTTTGTTTTCTGTGACTTTCTGAAAACGAAAAATTATTTGTTTACGTATACGTGGTTACATAGCATGGAACGATATTAATTGTTAATATTGTTTATTGAAATTTTTAAGTTTTCGGTCGAATAAATGTATAACATCAATACAACAAAAATTACCCCCTCCCCCTTCAACTACCCTTTTCATTTATAGATATTTCATCTAACTTTCTACAGTGGATTATTATGACCTTCTTTTCAGGATACTTTATTTATCAAAATTAAGTACTTTACTCTTGTTAAAACGTAAAACGTTGCAGGTAAACTACCCCTTCCACTTAACCGATCTTCACCAAAATCATAGTCCTCGAGTCCTCCACAACTCGGGCACATTTGCAAAAAATTATTTGATTCTGTTTGAATTTTCGGCAGTCATCGTTCGCCATAGAAAACATTCTACACACAGACACTTTTCGGAAAATGACTTTTCTTCATGCTTTGAGGGTAGTACAAACAGAATCTGCCCTTATCTCGAACACGATTTTTTTTCGCGATCACCTTAGGAACGTGGAATTAAAAGTCTTTAGAATTTACGTTTCTTGATTGTGAACGCCCACCTCATTCACGTGGTTAGGCCTTTTATTTTTATAAATTTTGATGACACCAGTTTGATAACCGGAGGCTGTACATTAAGCTACATACTGTTTACATAACGTGCAATTGTGTATACAGTTGGTCGTGTCTCGCGCGGTTTTGCTATCATTACTATACATAGGCTACACTAAACATTAGTACACATTACTACAGATTACAGTTTACATACGATTTTATAGGCTACATTGTACATCATAATATGCATATTTACAATCAATGAGTAAATTCCGTTTCCAGTAATACATAAAGACGTATTTGTATGAATACTACGTGTAATGTACTATAGTTTTTGTAGTCCGAGTTAAATAATGTTTTTGTATCCAAGACCAAATATGAAAGTTATAGCGTAAGAAATGATTTTTGAAGTGCTACTCAAAAGTAAGGTACTGTACGTAAGATCTCGTAATTTGTTACTATTTTAGATTTATGGTTTACAGGTAATATTATTTCCCTAATATTTGTATGACATGACCGTGACATGACATCATATTACCAGTGAATGTACACGCTCAATTTCGACATATGCAAAACGTCTTGAATTTCAGTAAGTCTAGGTCTTACAATGTGTACATAGACTTTATTGTATAGTTGTTTTTCGTAAGAACTGTGTCTGATTTGCGTGTAGCTGTATTACTTTAACCGTCGCGTCGGCAACTTTTTCCTGACCAAACAAATTTTTTTTTATACTCGAAAAAATCACGTAGCACCGGTCGACGGAAAGTCCGTTGTTTTTTGCACCCCAGATTCGTTCCTTCAGTTTGTGTTCTGTACGGTTGGTTGGCCGCGAGCAGCGGTTTTTACGACTCACCATTCAGAGGGTTATTCTAGGATTGTCCAGCCGTGGAATAGCGGTAAGCAGCTTAAATTACCTATAATGGCAGTGACACCGCTAAGGGGTGAATGACTCGTTTTATTAGGATTAATTTCTCTAATAAACTCAAGGTGGGGTCGTGGTTTCTAGACACGTGTTTTGTAATCTTTCCATGGACACGGCTGCGTGGACGGGATGGAGCAGAATGTGTACGTGATATTATAGTTTGCTTGTTAATGTGTCCTAAAGATAGCCTGTCTTGGATTCAGCTCAGGATGTGTTTAGGGATGCAGTTGATATTTCTCTTGTTCCTTCTCTGACGTCATATAATGGATACAGGCTTTTCCTCCCTGGCGTAGTCCTATCTCCTCTGATGCCGACCCATTCCACGTCTTTATTTCTGTGTTTTCCAGTGAAGGCAGTTCCTGCAAGCATAAGGGCACCCATTGTCAGAAGACTTTCAGTTATTTTCTGGCAGTCAGTTCGTCAAAAGATACTGATCCTTTCGTCGTTTCGATTGTCGTCGCATAACCTTATTACTGTAGTGGCCTGCCGTAGCAGCTAATCTCTCGTGCATAAAACAAATATCTAGAAGTTTCTTTTATATATATACCGTATATTCTTAAAATTATTTTCATATTTAAAGTATTAAAAAAAAAAACGCTTTTCGATGGTCACCCGTAGGTCGGTTTACAATTTTCTGCGAAGTTTTTCGTTTCCCAATTTGCGTTTTGTGTTCGACAATTAGTCGGCTGTCCACACCAAAACAACTGTATATTTCTGATGTCATCTTTGGGGAATGTGTTTTTCTCTAATAAGAATGTGGTGATGCCTCTAATATAAAAATTCTCGTAATTTCTCTCCCCCGGCAATTTGTTTTTATGCTTTCTTTTTTGGGCTTACTGGCCGCTCGTATCCAAAAATCAATTTGTTCTTAATGTTTTCTGTCGTGTCTGTCAGTGGCCGAACTGTCGCTTACTGGACACTTCAATGTTACATTATACTTTTGCTTTTTGTTTTCCTTTTAGATTTTACTATCCTGTAAAATACGACATTTTCATAATCTGATAATATTGTAATAACAATCCCTGAGCTGCAGAACTAGCGCAGACTTTTACGCGTAACATCATTCTTTTTACTTCCATGTTCCGTAAGCAAATGGAAGTACGGTGATCGCGGAAAAAAATCGTGTTCGAGATAAGGGCAGATTCTGATTGTACTACCCTCAAAACATGAAGAAAAGTCATTTTCCGAAAAGTTTCTGTGTGTAGAAATTATTCTATGGCGAACGATAAGTAGCTAAGTAGTGTAGCACTTCCCGCTGCTGGGCCCCAGAAGTGTCCAGCATACACACAAATAACATAATATAATATCTAAATCCATTAAAATGCTTAAGACACTTTTTCTGTGTTGTAACTTATTTCTCAAGTGTTTCTATAATTAACATAATTCTATAAAGGGAGGAGGTGCAAGTAAAAGAAATTGTCGAAAGCATCAATCTGTGAGCAGGGCCGGATGCGACCCGTTTATTTCAAAAACCTTACGAGCCTCTAAAATTTACCTAATTATGTGCCAGTCAGCAACGGTCAGTACTGAGCTAATTTTTTTTTGTTGAAAAACTGAGTATAGAAAATGTTAAATGCTAAATATGGGGCTGTCGCATAAATCAATACTAGTTTACAAAATGGTGTTCAGCGTACACGCTGTGATCTACTTATAAATTTCTGACACTGTTATCTACCACAAAAGTTTATAAAATTGTTTCTGACATTTATGATGAGTAACTAGTTTGTCTTGCTTTTGCTTCGTGATTATGCAGCAACTGGCACCGTAAGTTATTAAAGGTAAAAATATTACTTGGCAATCCAGATAAGTCCTTTTGCAACCTGCTGTGTCTGGTCGCTACTGCTGCGTGTTCCTCAGTACCTGCTTTGAACCACTGCTATGTCTGTGGTGGAAGATCGTGTAAAAACTGTACGAAGTTCGTGTTCTCGTGTCTTCGGTCCGGAACGTCGAACCAAGTTTTGACTGAAAGTTTTCACATCTTTTAGTACACTTTATACCCACATCGTTCGATTAACACGCACACATGCATTCATACAGTGCGTAGTTACAATTTACAATATTACAAAATTGCATTACAAGGTTACGACTTCAAATTACATACATAACGAGTACTGACACTGAACTTTACATATCTTAGGTCTTTTCATCAAGTTGACTGACTGAAATTTAGTTTTAGGCGAGGCTGACTATTACAGACAAGATACGTCTTGGTTGGTTATGGATAACAATCTTTTTACATCTATTACAAGTTTTCTTCTTTTCGTTACAAACGTAATATACAAAATTATTAGCCACTAGCATTGATTTACGATAGCTCAAAAACAATCATAGTTACCTTGGTTATTGAGGCTCCCAAACGTGACGAAAGTCCGGCGACGGGCCGCTCTGATCACAGCGTTTGATGGGAGACTGACGAGATTTAACAAAGCAAACGATAGGGTTAGTAAAAGGGAGGGCGTGACGTCAGGGCGTCGGGCAAGGTACAATTCGCGGATTGTTGCATTCGACAGAAGACGAATAATTGCAACAGTAGTAAGATTTTCTGTGCCCCATATTCAAACAGAATCAAATAATTTTTTGTATATGTGCCTGAGTAGTAGAGGACTTGAAGGCCTATTGATTTTGGTGAAGGTCGTTTAAGGGGAAGGGGTAATTTACCTATAACGTTTTATGTTTTAACAAGAGTAAAGTACTTAATTTTGATAAATAAATGAAGTATCCTGAAAAGAAGGTCATAACAATCCACTGTAGAAAGGTAGATGGAATATATATATAAATGAAAAGGGTAACTGAAGGGAGAGGGGGTAATTTTCTATAAATGAAAATGATAGATGAAGGGGGAGGGGATAATTTTTTATGTGTATTACGTTATCGGCAACAAAGAAGTGCTTTGTTGTTAAAATTCTTTCCCGGGCTGTTTGGCCGTGGTCCAATGTTTTCTGCAAAACCAGACGTTTCGGCAGTGCCATCGACTTCTATCATCAGTGAAAATGAGTGCGCTAACGTGAGGTGGTATACGTTAGTGGCACAGTACTGTGGTTAAGGCTGAAGTAAGAAGTAGAAAAAAATAGTTTCTATGGAAATATTTCATTTCGAAAATGATTTTAAATATATAAATCTTAGAACATGGAAGTCATGTATGGGTCTCCACACCGTTATTTACTCTGATATCCAGCAAACATTTTTAAATTTTTTTAGATTCCGGTGTTAATTGTTAAATGTTCAAAGCTAATACTGTATTCAGATGATGGTTAAAATCCTGTTTTCATTTGGTATCTCCACGCTGATTCTGGTTTGGTTTACATTTCGGGCCCTAGTGTCTAAAAATTTTGAAATTTTTGTTATCGAACACTGTATTCAGATATGGTTAAAATTCTCCTACATGGGGTTTGCAATTTTTTCAAAATGTCGTCCCTTTCACGTTTTTCCCTCCTGCCACCCTATTTCTGCGATCAGAATCAAAACATAGGGTACTGTAGTTTAGGGTATGGATACATGTGTCAAGTTTGTACCAAAGTCGGTTGATGCATTCAAAAATTATCGTGAGACACGCGGCAAATAGATAGGTGGCCAAATGCCATACCCGTCGAGTTAAAACTGAGAACTCGCTATGCTCGTTCAATAATCAGGGAATAACGGTGATGTGTGTGTGTGTGTGTGTGTGTGTGTGTGTGTGTGTGTGTGTGTGTGTGTGTGTGTGTGTGTGTGTGTTTCGCGCATTGTATTAATTCATTATTTCCATGTTACATGTTACAATTAATAGAAATTCTTATAAGGTGCAATATACGTAAAAGTAATAACAGGGGCGTATTTACGAGGGGGGGCGAAATTGACCGGACCCCCCAGAGGGTCAAAAAGTTGATGAACTTGGTTAGTCTCGTAATTTTTATTCGGTTTTATTATTTTTTCAGCTGTGTACGCTGATACAGTAGTAACTATTTTTGAAAAATATACAACTAGGTTTATTACACAGCATTAGCGTATACGTTTGAAATATGAAATACAGGTAGTAGCAATTCAGTCACTAAGTATCTTGTTAACAATGAAACGTTACTGTGAACCTGTATATTAATTTAATATGTATATAAACACATAAAATAATAAATCAACTATTAATGGTAAATATAAAGCATTGTAATGTACATAGATGTAAGTCAAGTATAAATGAAAAATTGAATCAAAGGAGGCTCGACTATGCGACAGTCAGGCGCCGACAAAATAAGTTACAATAGACCCAAATCACCCTTACATGTCATAAAAGCATAAAATGTTTTGTAGAGTAAATCCAGCAAAACACGCCCATGTACCGTTAGGTTAACGGTACTGTGTCCTTCAAGAGACAATAGATGACACGCCAATAAGTATGACTATTTTAGAAAGTAGCATCACTTTTTAGGAGTCTAACGAACGTCCGCGTAAGTTTATCGCCCGCTCTCTGGCAGCCAATCACGGATAGCGTCGGTAGTGAGCGCGAAAAAGATACAGCACCGGAATGGGTACGTTCGAATTTACCGGCAAATATTTCAAAGTCCAGCCAATGGGAGTATGATCAACAAGAGCTGTAGTGAGGGAAGGACTCGGAAAACTATAAAAAAACAAGTGAAGCAAACAAAAAGAGGGAAGTCTAAGTTTAATTTTCACGCAAAACACGGGAAACCTGCGTCACTCGATGTGAGCATTGTAATACTATAATTCTAAGTTCAAATCAATAGATTATCTCGGTTCAATAGTTGAGAAAGAATTACAGTCATCAAGAAGTTTATTTTATATGTGTGGGCGATAGTACGTACGGACCAGAAGGTGTTTAACTTGTGCGCATAGATTGCAGCAAGAAGTATACTTATTTATATGTGCGCGACGTTTAGTACTAACGCGAGCGAGTGAAGTAAATAAAGAAGGTTTAATCAAGCGTGATTAGTGCAAAGTGTAGTGCGATGTTCAACGCAGGATTACAGTTCGTCATTCTTCTACTTGGAATCCAGCAACAAGTAACAGTATATCATTTATGATTCACAACTCAATAAATTAACATAGAATTTGCATCTCAAAAATAACTTATCTCATTCTCAAAAGACCCACGAGTTCAGATACTAAATATTACAATTTATGCTATATGACATGTTTGGAGAGTTATGGTATAGTAAAGTAAGGAAACAAGTTATAATAATTATAGAAATGGTAACGAAGTTGAATAATTGAATCTATTGAAGATTATAGAAGTTCATAATAGTTAAGAATTTATGATACATATATATGTTTTGATTAATATTGAAGATTTAAATGTGTTAAGGAAGTAAATTTGAATATGCTGATTGCTCATTTGAATGATACTTGATTAATATGATTTTGAAGAATCCGTAAACTAGAGATATTAATAATTTTTTTTGTTATTAATTATAAAGAATATTAATGAGTATAGATTGGAAAGATTATATTAATGATTAATTTCAGATGTATTAAGTAATAAGAAGATAACAAAATAAATCTTAGTATCTGAACGAAGTGTTATTATTTCATAACTATCCTGAGATACTCTGCTCTGGCGCCTAAGCAAATTAATCAATAATACAAATATGAGTGGAAGTATTCAGTAATAAATATATCTAAATGTAATTTGTAACACAATAAATCAATGTAATTACCGATTACATGCAATACTGTCTTGTATAAATTATTTATTCAACAGTCGAAAATTACGCGCGCTTAAACGAAAAGTTATATTTGACGCAACCAACGTGTGGCATAATAACCATACTCACTAAAAGTAATAACAGTGACGCACAGTATCTCGTAATAACCGGCATATTTTTATTATGTTATTACCGTTTATTTTAATGAGACTGATATGAGCCACTTTAAATTTAGTAATGGTGATTAGCCTTTACTTGTTTTTCCTTTTGTATGAAGCCCTCCCCCGGACCCCCCTTCCACAGGTCAAATTCTGGATACGCCATTGGGTAATAGGTGGGTAATAGTAAATCAGCTCTTAACGATGCGCCCGACGATCTCACATGTTTTCGGGGTATTTCCGTTTTACGAATTTATTAGAGTATTTTTTTTTTTAATCCTAATGGTTTTAACGAACTCCGATGGTATGCCCGAAGACTGCAGCTCCAACGTGTAGTTCTGAAGATAACATTTGTGTCTCTAAACGCATTAAGTGCAATCAGTGGGAAGGCTAAACTGATGATTTAATAATAGGTGGCAAACTTGAGAATTTTCTTTGATATGTTTCTAATGTCAAACACCTTCTTTTTGCTTACAGGTCAGTAATGGTGCGACTGATTCAATAAGGAAATAACCCTCCTTCTGTTATAGTGAAAACGCGTTTGAGTAAGTACAGTACCGATTTTGTAGATTTAATATCTTACACTCGCGCACGCACGTACTGCCCTCGTGCTGGGAGTAAATGGGAAAACACTAAATACTTTACAAATTGGCGTACAGACTACATTACGATAATAATACTGTATATGTTTTTGTTGTCTGTGCTAATAGTATGGTATTATTCTGTATCGTACCTCGCGTGTGCAGATAGGTAACTACGTACTGACATGTAAGAACTGTGTGTGTGTGTGTGTTAACATTTACATGCGGCTACGTCGGCTTGGGCATGTTTCATGTTTTATTACATGTACTATGTTATGTTTTCGCTTAATTCGTTTGTAAATGATTCCATAGTTTTTGTTCAAACGTTTAATTGTATTTTGAGTTTCATCTGCCAGAATGTAAAGCGAGTACTAATGAACATACCTATTTATTCGCAAGGTGGAGAGGAGGGAGAGAGAAAGAGAGAAGCTATGATTTTTCCCAAAATTAGTAGTAACACAGCCTTCTTTTAAAATTTGGCATTTTATTGTTACGAATTAAATCCATAATCTTTGTATACTTCTTTTTCTTCCCCATCCTCTCTCCGCTCTAGGTTAGATCAGTTCTGTCAAACTCAAATATGTAGGGCCACTCGGTGACCTAAAAACAATGAGAGTCCGCCCTACGTTTCAAACTTAGGCGTTCATACGCGTACATTGGTATGTGGACATAGGCTATATGTTTGGATACGAAATGTAATATATATAAGTCTTAGCATTTTATTCATTAAATAGTAATATTGTATATATTTTAAACATTAAACGTGTTTTATTACAATTGTTTATTAAGACTTTTGCTACCGTATGTAGGCCTACCATTTACGGTCATAACAATTTTCGTGCAGCCTGCGTGTACCAAACTGGATGCATTAGGCCTGTATCACCGTGGTGTAATTGGGAGGAAGACGAATATTATTTAATTTTGGCCAATGTTTACGATAAATTGACACACATGAAATAAAATTAAAATTACTAAAACTGTCAGACCACATATACGGTACGCTCTATAAAACAAGACGTAAATCCATGACAAGAAACGGAAAAACATGCTGGGCCATAGTGAAAGTTGTAGCCAACCTTACAGGCCCAGTAGCGAAGGGTTCTGCTACTTCAAGTGTTAATTATGTAGCGAAAGTGTTAATATGGTTATATTTTTTAATAAATCTGTATATGTAACTAGACAGTTAATCTCAAAAATGTTAGTTAGAATTTAATGAAAGGAAACGAAAGAAATCATAGGAAAAGTTTAGGGGAAAATGTTTTTGTCCCAGATAACTGGCAACTGTTTTGTGACCCTAAATTTTCGTTGTTAGGATGCTGTTTTTGAGTAGGATCAATTTTCGATTGTGTGTGTGTGTGTGTGTGTGTGTGTGTGTGTGTGTGTGTGTGTGTGTGTGTGTGTGTGAATTGTATATTTATATATTTCGGCTATATAACGACTACTAGTAAGGAGGGATTAGGGCCAGGAGTTTGACATTAACTGGGCTTGAACGTCGGTAAGTTATGTCAAACCGAGAATCTTTTTCCTGATTCAGTTTGATGTAACTACTTCAATGTTGTTGTAAGATACTATAAACAAATCTTCTTGCGAGCTTCTCAGAATTGGAAAGTTTTGCCAAATGCCATTTTCTGTAGTCGTTTTGTGCTAATCAGTGTAATACTGTATAACATAATTGTAGAAAGAATGTAAATACGGTACAAAATACTGTATACTGTACATGCAACGGAGTCGATGATTGTCGTGTCACGGTCAGGCAGCATTGTTTGCGTAAATTTGTCACTTCGAAGTCTGTCCTTCCCGTGGATGTTCTATTCTTCTGGACCGTGACCTCCCTGAGATTTTGCTTCCACTGATTTGATCCCTTAGCCTACTAGTTTGTCATATTCATTAATTCTTGAGTGTTCTAACGCGTGTTTTCTCCAGGAAGTTCAAGGTGTCCCTCTACTTATACTGTCAGTTGTCCCTTTGCTACCTTTTCCGGTAGTGAATGATCGTTTGGTTTTTCCATACGCCCTGTGCACTTACGTTGTTGTGTTTTGATATTATAAATACTGCGTTGATTAAATCTGACATCCCATCCTTTTTCTTATTATCCTTTCTGTTATCCCACAGAAGTTTCCTTGTGTTTCTTTGTCGGTGTCTATGCTTCGCAACAATTGGTCTTATCACTGCCTTGTGCATTCTTATTTGTGTTGATTATTTTACAAATTTAATAGTCTGCAATAACGCCCATTAGGACAATATGCATTTCGAACAGTGCAGTTCTGAAGCCAATCAAAACGTCAAAATATACATGCTCGCCGATGATAGATGCCTGTGTTAGAAGAATCATGGAATCATTGCAGCCTATCGGAAAGTGATTTTAAAAGGAACGAAATCCGTCGGTTCAACGAATGTTTTGGAAAGGAATTCACACGTTACGTCCCAGTCTTCCATGTTGTGTCGTGATTCAGGGCTTGCGGACGATGGTTTGGTTTCAAGTGGAAAATGTCCTCGACATTTCCTTCCCCGCGCTAAAAAAACGTGATTTCTGATATTCGTGCTAATAACTCCGTGAGAACGCGCTCCGCCGCACCGAATCCGGTCTGCGGTTTTACGCCACCTGATCCTCAGCCTACTGTCCGTAGCCTTGCGGTGAAAGCTTTTTTTGTAACCGATTTCTAGTTGTCACCGTCTGGCAGGCGAACCATATAAACCATATTGACTTAGTTTGCTGGACTATTTCTTTGGATGTCGTCGAATTTGATAGACCTTCGCATTTAATCGGAAATCCTGTCTTCGTCTCTGATATCGTTTCTTTAAGACGACTCATCCGTCCATATGTGTATACGGATCTTTTCATATCGAAAGCCTGTTTTTTTTAACATTCTTTTTTGTTGAGAATCCATGCTTTCTTTGCATACGATAAAGTGGATGAATTTAAAAAAATTCAGTTGCCCGTCTCTGCGTCTCATCTTCCACGGGTTGTTGCGCTCTATATTCGTAACACAGCTCACAGTACACAAATGGTGTTGTGTAGATGTTGTATGGTTACTGTCGGCGGGTTTGGATTAACTTGACCTCGAGCCGAGAAAGTCATGCTAAGCGAACGTCTTACCCTCTACGCCACCCGGCCGGTTTCTTATTCATAGATATTTTTTTAAACGTCCTACACCTGTCATTAGAGTCTGCAATTTCTGTCCAGTATCTGAAACTTTTTTATATCGTCTCACGGCCAAAATAAAATCAGATTATTTGTCACGATATTTGTTCGTGTCCGGGGAAGCCTTTTTTGCGTTTGTATCCACGATCTTCAACAGCATAATTAGTATATTTAGAAGCAGATGGATGGTGTATAATAACTTCCGTATCTATGAATACGGATAAAACTTTACAGCTTAGACGTTTCGTAGACAGTTTACGTTAAGTTTGTACATTCTACGTTGAGTACGAATTATTAAGCGAGAATTTGTAGTTTTCCCATTAAAATCTACCAACTAGATCTCAGAACTTCCCCCCAAAAAACGATGGTTTCCGAAAACTCTTTTACCCTCTTTCCTTTATCCGTAGTTTCAATTCTTCCTTCATTCCTTCAATTTGATGTTACTGAAGTGATTCGATACACTGAATTTTTCTTCGTTTGTGCCAACCAAACGTAACCATAATAAAAACGGCCACAGTACGTTTCAGAAACGGTGATACAGTACGTATATTATTTTCAAACCTCGTTAAATCACGTTGAGTGAAAGTCTTCCAGTCAGCAAAAGAAACGTGTTCTTGTTATAAGTTTGTGTTAAAATGATTTCTGAACAACTAAATCTTATAATAAGCAAAGAAAAAAAGGAACATTCTTTCAATAAAGATAAGGCTTATGACATGAACGTATGGACGTAAGTTCGAGACGATCTATGCAGAAGTTATTTGTATTTTTATAAAAAGGTACGTCGGGGACAAAATTAACTTAACGTTTTACAAAATCGTGGTGGTTCTATGGGATGAATAATACGCGACAACTATCTAGAAGGGAAATTAAAATGCAGACCTCAAAAATGGCGTTCTTAAGAGCAATTAAAAAAGATGCCCTCCCTAAACTCGACCACATAAAAAATGTAAAACAAAATTTGCAATATTTAATTTGATCGGTAGATGAAAGGATTGTAAGTGATAGTAAAAAAGAATACTTTGGAAAAATGCAGATTGTGGAAGTATAAGCCTATAGGACGTAGATATGTGGGCAGGTCCAGGAAGAGGTGGTTAGACGACTTCTGAAGGTACAGTAGGTAGCGTCTTACATATGCCGTGACGTGAAGAAGAAAACAAATTCTTTCAGGTTTAGGCCTGCACATGAAACTTTAAAATCAGCTGATGACTGACGACGGCTGTTCGGTGCACTCTCCTTAATACCCACGTACGACAAATGCATTCATAAACTGAACGTGTTAGGCTACATAGATTACAAGTACTAATTTGCTATTATAGCATTATTTTCTGACCACTTCATAGCTGCCTGTAAAGCTGAATTCTGTGTGAAAGCTCACCTGTAGCAGAAATGTGCTGGATAATGGACGCCTTACTCTACCATTAAATTACGTAACAAATGGAAAATAATGTGTATTTATACTTTTAATTATATGGTAATTTCATTGTTACGGATATTAGGCCTACAAACGGCTGGTTCAGTCGTCTAAAAAACTGAACATTCTACAAGTTCGTATCCGGTAGACAGTTGGAAAAACTAGGGTGAATACTTCTTGTTGGCCGATAATTATAAAATCTGTATCTAAGACAAAGTCGTTCCATAGGAGTACCATAAGTCAGTGGTTCCCAAAGTGGGGTCCGCGGCAATGTTTCAGGGGGTCCGCTGACACTTTTAAGAAAAAGTAGAATATAGCCTATTGTAATTTTATCAGATTTTTTATGCTCTAAAATGTAAATTTTAGAATCTTAAAACAATTAGTAGAAGATTCCAGTCCTTTGTTTTTGTTCAAACTAATTGTAATTGTAAAAGTAATTTCAAACTAATGGCTTTAATAATGTCTTTAAATCATGTCGTGTAGCAGATCTGTTTGTCATCTGAACTGACTAGAGCGCTGCATCAACGCAGAACAGAACTGATCGCGCTGTTTTAGTCCACGTATAAGCACTGTAGGCCTATAAGATAGAGCTGAAGTTGGCAAAGTTAAGAAATAAACTTGATCTCGAGAGTGACTTAATATTGAAATTATCAGTTATTAAACCTAATATCGCAGAGCTAATTGTTCAAAAGCAGCTTCGTTGTTCACATTAAACTATGTTTGATATCTTACTCTAATTAATATTATGATTTTGCAAGTTTTCAATTTTGATTTTAGTACATTGTAATTAAAATATAAGAGTGCATCATATTTACTGTTTGTTTTATTTCATGACTCAGTCGGGGTCCGTAAAAGTTTTATATTTGGGGGGGGGGGTTCGCGGACTGAAAAGTTTGGAAACCACTACCGTACGTTATGAGCGCAACAAGTTTTACATTATCTTTTCACATTAGACAACCGTGCGAAGAAAGTGTGGTGTTTTTGTGTGTATAACTTTTGGTAGACAGTTCATATTTTTCAGTGAAAACTGGTATATTAATTTAAGTGTTAGTATCGTGTCATGCATTAGCAGTCGTGCATAGTGTAAGTATTGTGTTGAAACACAATATTCTGAAGAATGTGTTTTTCAAATCATATATTTGTCCCCGAGACCACGCCCCTTCGCACTGCCGCGGTGTTCGTTCAGAAATGTTTTTTATGAATACCAAGTTCTGGAATAACCGAGTCCGTTTTCCCTTTTGAATCCGTCTGGGTTTTCTTTAAACGTAGTAAATAAATTCCCAGATGTAGTTGCTGGCTCATTCCTGGTTAAGCTTAGTGGTGGGCTGCAATCTTACTTCATCCTAGCCTGCAAGATTCTCATTCAGGGTTTTGTTCCCTAGCCTCTTCGACCTTTGGGGATTATTTCCCCCGCTGTGGAGACCTTTAACCGAACTTGATCTATAACCCCACACAGTGCTCTAGTAGATATTCTTGATTCAGTAAAACGATACAGGAAGGCATACACGAGACGTGTGGATAGTATGAATTGGGAATTATTTGAAGCTATAAAGTCGTCGAGAAAAATCTAATGGGTCGGCCGAACATATGGAGTGAGCATCTTCTGCAGTGACTGTTATGGTAAGCTACATGTTTAAGCATGTAATCTGTGTAGTTTATGCTAATAGTGAAATAATAGGATGTTTAATTTCTGTTCAACTTCGACCAAGCCGAGACACAAAAAGGTTTATACGTTCGGGTGTAACAAATCAGTTTTAAGTGTGCCACTCGAACTACTTGTTTATATTGTTTTCAGGAGCGTTTTTACGGGGGGAGGACGAACGGAACCGCCCCCCCCCCTCAGAAGGTCAGAAAAAGTTGAATTTTGTTAATCTCTTAATTTTTAGGCTAATTTATTATTTTTCAGCGGTGTACGCAAATATGTAATACGTAACTCTTTAAGTATACAAACAGGTTTATTACTCAGCATTTGGGTTTACGTTTGAAGTGTGAAATACAGGAAAATCAATTCATTCAGCAAGTATATTCCAAACAGTCTTTCAATAACATCTTTATTGTGTTATTACCGTTTACTTTAAGGGGGGTTGATTTCAGAGTGTTATCACACTTTTTTCAGCCACTTTAAAGATAGTAATGTTGATTAGTCTTTAACTTTTTTCTTTTGTATGAAGTTGACTCAACCGGACCCCCCCCCCCCAGACCAAATTCTAGGTACGCCACCGTTGTTTTCCCCAGACAATTGAATAAAAAAAATTAAACCGAAAATGTCCTGGAACGTTCCTAGTACAGTAACGTAAAGAAACTTGTGTAGAAAATTGTTTTTTTTTTTTTAATATAGTCACGTCGAGAGTTGACTAATAATTGTTTTTTCAACATTCTGTTAAAAGCTATGGCCTACAGTATATAGAAATATGATCAGTACAAGAAATTTATTGTACACTTGATAGAATAGTGTTGAAAAACTAAAACCATGGAAACGGAACAACGGTGAAATGTAAGCCTACTTCGTATGTTAGCCGTGGTTGCTTTGAAGCAGCCCTATACTGCGAGTGCGCGCGTACACAAATCGTAGTGTCCGATATTATACTGGCTCTGTCGTATACACTTTCACGTGTAACAGACGTTGGCGTATCGTAATTGTGAAACTTACCGCGGCCCCAATACCCTCGCAATAAATCAAAAGTAATTAACCGTTATCACAGTATGACTTTGATAATGATTGTCAGTGAAACACATTCGCAATAAATCATTCATTGCTCGTTGCGTGACGATAACGAGTTTTCTTAAAGTTAACCTTGCTTTATTTTTTAATCGCATGGTGCTTTTTAACTGCTATTGTTATCGAACTTACGGACGAAGTTTCATCGTAGCTCGTATTAGGATCGAACGCACGGGCGACGTAGTGACGCGGTGTCAGTCGAGGTCGATGTCTGTTACAACATTAAGTCGTCTTGTGCATCCAGCTGTGTTCGTTCGATGTGATCAAGTGGGGATGTGTGGTGGATTTTCCGCATGCGCCAGACCGCTTCCGCACCCCTTCGATTCCAGCTGGTTGTTACTTAATAAAACAGTTGTGCACCTAACCCCGCACGCGTCTCACTTCTTACGTAACAAGAAAATTATTTAAATGAATACAATCGGAAACGTAGTTGGAACAGAATAGTTTTATGATTATCGTATAGCGAACGGTTTTATATGGCTTCATTCTGCTTGCAACATGATTCCAATACCCATCGGCTATTTTCCTTATCGTTTAGATATTTTTACCCGATAAATAAGTATTTCATTTTCTCGTTGCTGGAGTATTATGATCGGCGTTATAAGTAAATATTGCTCGTTATTTAAGTGCATACAACCGGCGATTTTGGTGAGGCTTCTCAGTATTAAAGTTAAAATAGTTTCTTCTAACATTTCGTTCAATGTATCGTAAATCACTAACACGTTGAGTTTCTTCCAAAAATAACGTTTAATTCCGGAAAATCTTCTCTTCTTTTAATAAAATACTGATTGATAGCCTCCAAATCTCCTTTGCTGAAACGGAAATTATGACCACCTTTTCTAAATTCCCGAAAACGTGCCTGGACACTACCTATGGAGAAATAAAATATACTAAAATTTTAAATATCTTGGGGAAAACATATCCCGAAACACCTCAGACAAAGAATCCTTTAAGATAAGGACACTCAAATTAGTAAAGGCTTTTACTCTAACCCGGGAACTGTACGGAATGAAAAACCTTTCCAAAAGTGCGAAAGTCCGCCATTGTAGCACTGTGATCAGGCCGGTGATCATGTATAGAGTGGAAACAGTGTGCTTTCAAAATTTGGAACCTCTTCTTAAAATTGAACGAAGAATTCTTCGGAAAATTTATGGCCCCTAGAAAACCGAAGATAGGTACAGGCCCAAAGAAGAGCTGTACAGGGATCTGGAAGATCTGGAAACGGCTTTCCGAAGGAAAATACTTGAGATTCCTTGGACATACGGATCGGATGGACTAGTGGACCACCATGTATATGAACATCCTCCTAAAATGTTAGCAGTCTAACTTATATTACATATAGCTGTATCATGAAAGCGGAACGTTACGTTACTTCAGAATAACGAACCAGAACTCCGGTCAGACAGAGTAAACATTTTTACTAATTTATACGTTGTACTTCTGCACCCCTGACTGTTGTTAATGGTGTTTCCCTTATGAATTCACCAGCACGCTTTGGTAAGGGTATCATTTTTATTACACATGATTTTATAAAAATCTATAAACGTGTAGAAAAAGTTAACCGTATTAGTTAAGATTGCTTTAAATGTTTGTACTGACAGATGAATTTTATCGCATGTCCGTAGACTGTTCATAAACGAAAACCAATAGTTTGACTAGGAAATTGGGTCCGGCAAACAGAAATCATAAATTCAACCAGCTTAAGAAATTGACTACGGTATATTGTTGGCACTAAACGGGGAAATTATTTCTACCCAAAATTCACCGGGTGAAGTTTATTAATATACGTACGGACACTGAAAATCGAGAGTTTTTTCATTCCGACTTTCATCCTAACAAAGTTGCAGCGGTGTTTTTATTTCTGTATTAAGTACCGGTACCGACACGACCATATCAGGACGTGTGTTTGTCCCGTTGAATTCCCTAAATCCAGTACTGTATTGGTACCGGATCGTTACCTGCACTGAGGAAAGTTAAAAATTTAGCAAGCGAGAAAATTTTGGCAGTGTGGCCGGAAGGTGGTTGCCCGGGCCAGCCAGCAGCAGCGCGAGCGGGTAACGATGGACAGGACCGGTACGGAACCGGTTTTGGCGGTTAATTTGCATATGTGTTTGTTCGTGTCAGCTGTTTAACGATACGGAGTAAATCTTAAAGAGTTTTGCGGCCGTCCGGAGTCACGTTTGCCGGGCGCAATCCGTTTTGCCGTAAAAAGTCAAACCGTAGTATTATTTTGTACAGGCTAACGGTGGTAACTTAACGTCGTAACCCGTGGTTTGGTGGAAAAGTATGGGTATGATTGGTACAGTAGTTGAGCTCGTGAATAGGAATCTTGAAAACGTCTTAAATATTACGTCTATAGGAATGCGTATTTTAAAGCAAAATTGCGTGTTTTATTCGTAACGACGAAGGCACGGATGAAATTTACTCCAATACGTTTTAAGTCACGTTTTGCATATTTGACCCTTACTTAAGTCGACTAGATTTAGGCTACATTTGGAATCCCATCCCACTGGCGTTAAGTATATCAGACGTAAACGTCTTACAAAAAGAATTCACTTGCGAGAACTACCGAATTTCACGTAATTGTGGCTCTGGTCAGTAAACAAATAATATCTCCTGTTTGTACCACCTGTGGCTTAGATCTGTCTAAAATGTAGATTGCATATGTGGGCCGTACGGCGTGGCCAGCATTACGCTTCAGCTTCTCGTTATTACGTTACGCTGTTATCCTAGGTTGAGTCAGCCTGAGGGCTGACAACCCGCCCGTGCCGGGTCTGCTCACATTGAATTATTTTGTACAAGGGATTTTATTTTACTTGCTTATAGCCTCCTTGACCATCTTTCTCGCTGTAGAGGGTTTCGAGCAATGACTAGTCCTGCGCCCACCCGTGACTCAGAGCATATTTTAAGGAATTTACACTAGGCGCCACTAAACCAACCGATGTGTGTGCGTGTGTGTGTGATTTTTATATAATATTGAAATTATGTAATTTGAATTTAACTTGACCATGATCATGTTCATTCTGTACTCATAAAATTAACTGTAAAAATAGACACAAATGCTTTAGACTGAAATTATGTAATTTGAATTTAACTTGACCATGATCATGTTCATTCTGTACTCATAAAATAACTGTAAAAATAGACACAATGCTTTAGACATTAGGAAAATTAAAAACACCACAAACACTCAAATGGATTCATTATGATTAATTTAGTAACATTCAGTAAGTAGCCATTACAGAGTGATGTGAACATTACTACTACATGGAGGCCTGTTCCAAATTCAAAGCCTTTATCACTGGTCTACTTAAAAATATATAAAGTTCGTTTTAAGTAATTTTTTTTAAATGAAAAATGCATAAACATTTCATATTAAATTTCTTTACAACTAAATAAGAAAGAAAAAGGAAAAAGTATGATAGTAAAAAAATATTTCCTTAATTTCCTTCTTTCTCCCCTTTTTTCTCAGTTTTCGGCACCGGCACTAATAGGCTACCTGCCACCAGGCGGCACTAAGTCCTTCACTACGCAGCACTAGTGCCGCCTAGTTTATTGCTTAAAATATGCTCTCCCGTGACTCCGTATTAAGAAAGTTTCGTCCATACAGTGTTTGAATGATCATATGGAATCGGTTGTTTTGTACTAAAACAAGAATAAGTCAGTGACAACAAATGGCAGAATCGAATAAAAATAAAACAAATGAGGGAACAAGACGTGCAAATTTATTGTTGACATTTTATTGTCTACTTATCGTGTATACTATAGAACAAAATCTCTATTCTAGAACTAGGTTGTTCGTGGTGGTGTTAGCGTAACAATAAAGCACAGGGAACGTAGTAACGAAGTTAGCTGAAAGTCGACGAATTATAGCAGCTGTTTGATAGATAAAAGTCCGAAACAGATGTGGAATGCGAAACATCGAGCAGGGCGAACTGGCTTTGGGTTGGACTCAGGAGGACTTTCTCAGTATCGTCCGTAAGCTTAGCGGTTTTCGTTAACAACACAGTTTTTTACTTCCATGTTCCATAAGGAAATGGAAGTATGGTGATGGCGAAAAAAAATCGTGTTCCAGATAATTGCAGATTCTGATTGTACTACCCTCAAAACATGAAAAAAGTCATTTTTCGAAATGTGTGTGTGTGTGTGTGTGTCATTTTTTTCTATGGCAAACGATAAGAGCCGCAAATTCAAACAGAATCAAATAATTTTTTGCATACAGCTCTGAATTGTAGAGTACTCAAGACCTATTGTTTTTGGTGAAGATCGGTTAAGGGAAAGGGGTAGTGTACCTGTAACATTTTATGTTTTAACAAGGGTAATTTTTTCTATGACGAACGATAACGCCGTAAATTCAAACAGAATCAAATAATGTTGTTTATACCTCCCTGAATTATAAAGAACTCAAGGTCTTTTGATTTTGGTGAAGATCGGTAAGAGAAAGGGGTAGTTTACCTGCAACGTTTTATGTTTTAACAAGGGCAATTTTCTTATGACGAATGATACCTGCCGCACATTCAAAGAGAATCAAATAATTTTTTGCATACGTTCCTGAATTGTAAATTACTCAAGGTCTGTTGATTTTGGTGAAGATCGGTTAAGGGAAAGGGGTAGTTTACCCGCAACACTTTATGTTTTAACAACGGTAATTTTTTCTATGACGAACGATAACAGCCGCAAATTCAAACAGAATTGAATAATTTTTTGTGTGTACGTTCCTGAATTGTAGAAAACTCGAGGCCTCTTGATTTTGGTGAAAATCGGTTACGGGGAAAGGGTAGTTTACCTGCAACATTTTATGTTTTAACAAGAGTAAAGTACTTAATTTTGATAAATAAAGTATCCTGATAAGAAGATCATAATAATCCACTGTAGAAACGTCGATGGAATATCTATAAATGAAGAGGCTAGTTGAAGGGGGTGGGGTAATTTTCTATAAATGAAAACGATAGTTGAAGTGGGAGGGGATAATTTTTATTTATATGTCATGTGTACTACGTTATCCACAACAAAGAAGTAGTTTGTTGTTAAAATTCCTTCCCGGGCTGTTTGGCCGTGGTCCAATGTTTTGTACAAAACCAGATGTTTCGGCAGTGCTATCGACTGCCATCATCAGTGAAAATCGAGTGCGCTAACGTGAGGTGGTATACGTTAGTGACCACAGTACTGTGGTTAAGGCTGAAGAAAGAAGTAGTTTCTATCGAACTATTTCATTTTGAAAATGGTTTTAATTATAAACCTTAGAACATGGAAGACATGTATGGTTCTCCATACCGATATTTGTTTTCGGTTTAACACACGTAATTTAATTTCTCTTTAAATCAGACGTTATCCTCATTCTACGATGAGGGGTTTACAGTGAATGGACCTCTCGTTGTAGTAGAGGTTGTTGTGGTTCGTAGAGAAATAAAGCTGCATGTGTTAAACCGAAAACAGTGTTGTCATGAGTTCATGCTCTCTTCAATGGGTCTACAGTCAGCTCATTCGTACGGTTCTCTTGTTTCTTGTATATATCATTCACTTCTCCTAAAAACTTACGTCTTTGATTTTCAGATTTTTTAAAACCTTTTACGTTCTACTCCCGTACAGCTCTATTGGAAGAGCCAGAGCATGGTATAGCTGTACACTGTGTCGTGAATCTGGCTTTAATTTTAAATATTTTTACAATTACTCCAAACAAGGGTTGAGAATTGTCGATTTGGTTCATTTTAGTATAGCTCATTGATACCGACAGATAGGTCTAGGTGCAGTGAATGCTGAGAAACATTCAGCATAGTAATAACAGAAAAGTGCTACCTCAGTAGAAGAACGGTGAAGACGAAGCCCCTCTCCTTCCCCCAAGAAGAAATGGTAACGTCAACGACTGTGTTCCAGGCATTCCGTATTGGCGAGGAACACGTTTTTGTATAATAGACCTTGTTTAAAAGATGGATGAGATGGATTCAGTGGCGGATTATCCATAACGCTAGGGTATGCTGCAGCACCGAGCACCAGGGACTCAGCTGTCAGTGTGGGCACCATCCAGCTGAATTGATTAAGAGTACCAAAGTGTATGGTCACATTACGCAATAGTTTGGTTTTCTTACGCAGTTATTAACCATGGAGAGTGTCGAGTCGGAAAATCAAGCGATTTGAATAACGATCTTCTAATAGAATTGATGCACTCTGTGCCACGAGTAAAATTGCAAGAAAGGTTTTTTTTTTCAAATTGTTCGAATGATGGTAGATTCCATGATGTAATTTGTCTGTTCAAAGTATTAAACTGGATTATTTATTGTAAAATTTCCGAATATATTCATTGCTTATCGTCTGCTTTTTACGATTCCAGTAGCCAACTTCAAATCTGAAAGATCGTTTTCTGTATTAAAACGCACTAAATACATGTTGAGTTCCATTATAGGAGATGAGAGATTATCTTCGTTAGCAAGGTTGAATATTGAAATCGAGATACTTCAATCGATCGATTTAGAAGAAATTATACAAGACTTTGTTAAGGCAAAATCAAGAAAAAAATAGATCGATTAGTATTTTCTAGGCTTAAATACTACTATGGTCATTGTGTTCACTATTTAGCCAAATATTTGTTGTAATTTGAGAGTTTAATAAAATAATTGTAAACTTTCGAAACTGTGTATGCCATTTATCAGTGTAAACAATCGATAAAAGGTTGAATTTTTAATCGAGGGGGCACCACGCGCTTCTGATCCTACCCTAGATGGATTGTACACATTTGAATTTGACTGACTGACTTAGGCCACCACAGAAAAAAATATTATAATTGCGACGTTTCGGCCACCCAAACAATCGGCAGCTTCGTCAAGTTAATTATCAACCCGTCACTCTATCAACCCGTGAAGTTTTGTTATTATTATTTTGTTGACTCTACCTCGGGTTGATCGTGTATTATTCATTTCTTTACATGTATTAGTAGGCTATATAATTAACCTGAAGACGCCCGCCGATTGTTTGGATGACCGAAACGATGCATTTTTTCTGATAGCAAAAGTTCGTCAGTCAAATTCAAATTCAAATGCATAATAGTCCTTACTAGAAACTTTACATTGCCCTCTGAACTGATGGACTAAACCAGGAGTCTCCAAACTACGGCCCACGGGCCGGATCCGCCCCCCGAAAGGGCCATTATCCGGCCCGCGGCAACCCGGCCGATGCTGCGTGCAGTCTTTAAATAGATCGTCAAACTACTTCAAATATTATAACATTTTACTAAATAACTTAACAATAAGTACAAACAGAATTATCACTGTTGCACACCACTATAGAAAAATTATTCCGATTAGTGCCATTTCCGTTCTAATCAGGGTTATTTCCGATCTGACGATGAGCTGAGAAGCTTGAAAGCGCAAATCGGAATAATTTTTCTATAGTGGTGTGCAACAGTGATAATTCTGTTTGTGATTATAACCACTGACACAACTTTCTTAATTAACAATAAATTAATATAAAATCAAAGTATAGGGCTAACTTATCAGACGAACACTTGAAATCCATTCTAGTGATAGGAGCATCACAAATTTGACCCAAAATGGACAGACATTATATGTCAGAACCAACTCCACACATCCCATACGTAGGCTACATAAGAAAGCCAAAAAATAGTAGGCCTACACAAGAAATATCTTTGAATGTGATTTTTTCCTTACTTTTATTTAGGCCTACATTTAGTTAAGAAAGTTGTGTTAGTGGTTATAATCACAAATAGAATTATCACTGTTACACACCACTATAGAAAAATTATTCCTATTAGCGCTTTCAAGGTTCTCAGCTCATCGTCAGATCGGAAATAACCCTGATTAGATCGGAAATAGCACTAATCGGAAAAATTTTTCTATAGTGGTGTGCAACAGTGATAATTCTGTTTATTTACATTATTTTGAATAAATAAATTTGTTGTCGTTGGAAACGTCTGCTTAATTTTTATTTAAATGCCTATTTTATTGACTTGATTATTTCGTAAACTTAAAAAAAAGTAAGATTACGATATATATGTTGTTGACCCGCCTGACTTCCAAGATTTTTCAATTCGGCCCCCAAGTGAAAGTGTTTGGAGACCCCTGGACTAAACAGTAACGTGGGTTGTAATTTTAGTGTTAATATTAGGGAGAGACAACATTATTTCCGATAGTCGTCCTCTTCCATTCAACAGCTAAGGCCCTGCGAACGAACATTTTTGTGAGTTGCCGATCCAACTGTCTCGCTTACAGACTTCCTTCACGATGACCACTGTGCTGTCGCTACAGTTCACATTATCAGTCTACGTATGTGTGTTTTCAAAGTATGCGGTGGAATTCGCACCGGTCGAGAACAGACCGGAACGCTCGGTAAGATTGTTCAACTCCAACGCTGATGGCCGCGATAAAGTTTAGGCCTCTTTCCTGCACGCAGGAATGCGTCGCCGATTACATAGCCGAGCTGGAGAATTTTAATGGGTTGGTGAAACAAAATGCTTGGTGCTGCCTACTGTTTCAGCGCTTGTCGCCCATATGCGGAACATATGAGTTTTACGACGACCACATAAAAATATTAATTAGTTAATAACGTTCGACTTCAGAAGCAGGGGGTTGCTGGCAGACTGACGGCCGAGACAATGAGAATCGGAAAACTACTCGAAAAAAAAACTGGTCTCGCGTGACTGTCGCCTCGTTTTTAACACTCTATCGTTGTACAGTTTCTTAAAATTCGTTCATTAATATTATTATTATTTTAATTTAATCCGATACCTTCCTATGCCTGGTCTCGGATGAGTTAATTAAACAAAATAAAAAATAATCTCATCGTATAACTTTATAGAACACTTCGTTATCAGTATAATGTAACAACCCTTTCAATTTGTCTTCAAGAATTTTTAGAAATGGGTCTTTACCATTCTTCGCCATTTTCCACATAAATTCATGTGGGTACGAATGCGCCCAACAAATGAACGTATACGGTAATGAGGAAAAGTACGGTTTATGCGGTTGGTCATGGAAGGCCTTGGGTACTAACGCGATTCTTAAAAATTTAGGAGGCTACATAAAAAAGCGAGTAAAAGGGCAAGAAACGTTAGGTAAGATTCGTAGATATTAGTGGAGTTTTCGTTTTTGAGAATTTAGGGAATCCTCTGAGTCGAGCAATTTGTTTCCTATTCTGGGCATAGGAGTTAACTACCGAGGCCCAATTTTTAATTTGGGTGGGGGGGAGGCTATATCTGTTGTTTTCCGCGCATTTTGTTATGCCTATGTCTCGTCTTCTCCGTAAAGGCTCGATACAAATAACAATTTTTTACGGTATTGGATTTTTCTGCAGACCTACGCAAGTTATTACTCTCAAGAATGCATACATAATTATAAAAAATTAAATAAATAAAAACCTACGAATACTGGAAAATATTTTAAAAATCTGCAATACCTCCAAGTATATGTAAGTTACTTCACATACACCGTTTGTGAAATTTACAGTAGGTCTATCTTACTGATAGTAAAAAAATTGCATGCCAAAGCTCAACACAAAATAATATTTGGAACGACAAAAAAATTGCATTGATTGATTAGTCGATTACTCGTGTTAGATTCTTTCTCCCAGGAATATATATTTTTATTAGACCTTTTTTGTATAATAGGCTACAATAGAGGTGGCTGGGTGGTCATAATGTTTATGTCCTCCACTTTTGTCGAACCTCCCAAAATAAGATTCTAAGTAGGCCTACAAAATCGCGCGCGCGAGCGTTTTGGCGAAGGCCAAATTGTAAACAATTCCAAACAAGACAGACATGTAGGCCTATATAGCTTATTGTATAGTGCCTCAGAAGAGTCTTTTTCTTTGCCATGCACAGAATACGTTAATAAAAAAATTACGTGTCCTGGAGAATTCACTTTCTCGAATTCAACTGAGGTACTCGAGTACAGTATGTGGCTCGCTTTAACATTTGTGGGCCGTTGTAGAAATCCAGCAAATTGCAGTGGGCTGTAAGCGAGACACACGTGACAAACAAAACGTCTTCAACAGGGAGATTATACGAATTCAATAACAAAAATGAAAATTATAACGTATTTAGTGTGTCGTAGTATTTGCGACGGCATTCTTTCCATTAATCTAATATGAATACAAGTTGTGCGAGACGACTTATTAATCTAAGTCGTTTTTGTAAGGAATAAGGTATTTGTAAAGAAAACTGTGTAGTAGTCTTAATTGGAGCAGATTTCGCTGGTTTATAGAATGAAAGTGTGTATTCATACAATGCGCTACGTCGTATCATAATTGGACCTTATTTCATTTACAAAAGAAAATAGTTATACAAATAACAGACGCGTGTGAGAACGCGGACGCCTCGGCCCGTGGGTGATGATGATGGAGGGGCGGGAGGGAGAGAGAGAGAGTGAGAGAGAGAGAGAGAGAGAGAGAGAGAGAGAGAGAGAGAGAGAGAGAGAGAGAGAGATTAAAAAATGTAAATAGGAAATTTGGTACGGCGGGAGTGAAGCCACGCCCCTGTACAGCCCCTCGTGTGAGTGCCTAGGACGGCCTCTCTTCATCACCATTACCCGTGCCATTATATCTCCAGTATTCAAGCGGACCGGGCCTCGATTACGTCTCCCGTCGTAGTCGAAATAAACTTCATGTATAATGATACACGTGCTGCTGAACTTGGTTCGCGTTAATGATCGTGCGGTTTATTATTTTTTTACAATCCCGAGCGGGTTTTCGTGAAATTTAGTTTCCGTTCCACGAACGGACTCCGCTTTGTCGTCTTTCTTTTGCACAAACATTATCGGACGTCGTTCTGTCGCAAACTTTGGTTCGCTTTTTAAAAAGGACACATGTACGTATCTTTCCTACAGATCTACACTGATTTCCTTACGAATCTCTACAGATCTACAAATTTGAAGAACAAATATGAGAGAGCAACAGTTCACTGAAGGTATGTCAAGGGTAGAATAGACTAAGTAGATCGGTGAAGGTCCAGTAACTTTCAGTAGTAGAGGTTATAGAACTCGTCAAAGAGGGGTAGCGCCTAATAATCTTGTTAATCGTTAACACGGTGAAACTAATCCAGGTAACAGTTAACTTAAGCTACCTGCAGCCACGAAATTTTCTATGTTCCAGTTAGGCACTTGCACTTCTGGGGGGTTTCAGCCCAGCCGATGCAATCCGCACTGACGTGGCAACCTATCGTTACGGCCGACCCGTGTACGGGCAGTCGAGCCCTTCTGAGCTCCTGCGGGATACCTTACGGAGTCGCGTCTCTGGCGTGGAGATAGGCGTACACACCAATCGTGTATAGGAGAACCGCACCCTAATTCCTTGTGCCGAGCAAACGACCGCGCTGCTTCGTTTGAACCTGGCGTTCATCGGGTTCCGGCCCGAACAACGCGTACAAACCTGGGGACAAGACGGCCCGTGTATCTTCTGTCTATCTTCTATGTTCCAGCAAGCAGGTGTTCTATGCACCCAGCTGTAGCCAGCGTGATCCGAATTTTTTTGCACGCGCGGTAAACAATTTGCGAACAAAATTTCACTCATGGTATACGTTGAAAGACAGTTATGAAATTCCAATCGAGTTTTGCAATTCCTTCCTGGTTCCTACTGCAGTGGAGATAGTAAGCCCTACGGCTGCGCGCGCGTGAGTGTGTTTGTGCTTTAGTGAGTTTCACAAAAACACGAAATTGAACACAGTTGATAACAGTGAATGAGGATACACTAGTTAATATATTTCAGTGTATTACATTTGTTTAATCCCACTACTAAATTCTTTGTTTATTACGCTTTTTAAGATGCTATTAGGCTTACTAGTCAAAATATTCAGATCCCACGTATAAACACACACAAAAAAAATGAAAACATTGGACGTAAGTTCGGATTCACTTGTCGACAGGATCGACTTTCTCGGGATAGGTAGTCTACCGTTTTTTATATTTATGTATTTTATAGAATATTCATAATCTTCTCTAAAAACAGTAGGGCGTATTAAAGTAAATGTGTGGACAAAAGTGCCATGAAGGCACCATCCAGTGATGATTCTCCTAACGATATCTAAGAAGAATGCTGATCTTCAGTTAACCCATTGCTAGGCCATTCTTCGACGATGAAGCTCGTGTATAAAAGGTGATTCGTATGTCCGGTAAGTTTTACGTGATTCTGTAACGTCTCGATGGATTTCAACACTAGTCGAGATGTTAAAGCCTTCATGAACGATTTGATTAATAACGTATGACGGCGCGTTAATTAGTACGATTTTGGACTGAACCTGTCAAAGACTGTTGACATTGCTTGTGGCACCACATCGTCAGAGTTGTATTCCGTACGTCCAAGTAGGTTTCTGAACCAGCCGAAGAAGCCAGCACATAGTTTAAAGTTAACAAATAGTTTATGCCAGGATTGAATTAATTTGAAGCCAAAACGTGGCGTGGATTGCTGATGGAGCGCTGATCGAGATGTAGGTACGAGTACGGGCTTTCCCAAAGGTCTTTGGGAGATATGGACCAATAGCCTTTCGTGATATGAATAGAAGTCGGCAGTTACTAAACCAGTCGCTGAGTTTTTAGGTGAAGCTACAGGTTTTCTCATACTATGAGCCGGTCACTATGGGTAGGGTAGGGAGTAGTGGCGTAACTACTCTGGGGGAGTCATGAGGACTAATCTCCCTCCATAATTATTGAAAATTTCATCGAAATTGCATGAACTGGATTAGGCCTATTTGTAACCCAGATGCCTGTGTTAAAACAAATCTTGGAAATAAAACGAATTACCATATTTGAAAAATTAATAAAATAATTTCGAGTTTTCTTAATAATGACAGTAAATAACGTACAACATGTGGTACATAACGTAGGCTACGTATATACAAAACACTTCACGTCGGTTTACTCAAAATGTAGGCCTATTTATTCCCAGTACTATTGTATGCATCGGAGACACGGGTTCTGAGGAGAAACAATGAGATTGCCCGTGTGGACCTCCAAGACCACCCTATAAAACGCCTTTTCCTGTATAACCCAGCTAGTGAAAGGAAAGTGGAAAACACCAAAGCTGAGATGGCAAGATGAATACAGCGGGATGCAGAAAGGGCAGGAATCCGCAACGGATCGGATTGAGACCGTTGGCGAGGTCTCCTTCAGCAGGCCAGGACCCGGCCAGGGTTGTGATAAGGCTTATTTATAAAATTACGTGGTAAGAATCCTGAATTCCTCATTTCCGTAAGAAAAATAGGGAGTCCAACCTTCAAGCTAGTCTCACCTCCCTAGCTTGTCTAACCTTTATTACGTATCACAAATTATATCGGCCTACAATGAGCAGATTGATAATTTGACCGATCGTTTAATAAATATTCTGGGCTCATTGTAAACGCCTTATGAATTTTGTATTCTTCAGTAACAGTATTATACAAGTAATTTGTGTGTGTGTATGTGTGTGTGTTAATATTTATAATATCGGTTTAAAATTTGTGCTAAAGTCTGTGTAATTATAATTGTGTTTCGTGAAACGTCGTCCAAAATTGGATTATGACTTCCTAAATAACACAGGTAGTCAGTAGTCACTGTATATTACACCTTGCGAACACGTTTTTCTTCAAAAGGTTATGTATGATCCGAGTGTAAGATTGATAGTTAACCGGTTTGGCTCTTACCGTGAGGGGAGCGACGAATTATTTGTTTTTCTGGCGTGAACTTACAACCTGTTGGTTGGTAACCAGCTCGGTTCAACAGACCTTTGCTGCTTGAATAATAATGTTTATTTCAATTTTGAATGATTCGAAAAACAAGGTGACGGATAATCAGATTGCAGATTTCTTTTTTTGTAGAAGATAAAATGGATGCTGGTAAAACTGAGCGGCCGGGAAGATGTGTAAGAGGCGAACGCGTGGTTACGAAAATGCATTTGACGAAAATGCTGTGGTCACATTCCTTCGTGCTTGATGCACTGCCATCAATACATAAATTTTACAGGAAGCTTTTCTTATTTAATTTTGAGTTAAATGTAATCTTAACTCTTAGCGACCAACAGCCAGTCAGTAAGGACCTTGATTTGTGTTTGATTCGCCGTACAGTACATTTTTTTAATCTTTTGAGCCTCGCTCTCCTGGCTGGTCAGTGAGGTATAACTCACTAACTCGGTTGTTGTTTAGACAACTATTAAATGGCTGCCCCAATTATGGGAAGTGTTACGTCTACAAATCCATTTGTAGTTAAAATGATATTCGAAAAAATGACAGTTTAAACTAACTGCCGAGTTATCTTCTATTTGCTGAAGGTTTCTGTATCTCACAAGACGTTTAAACTTTGAATAAGCCTTATCTTTAAACGCCGTACAGGTTTGTAATTTAGTATAGTAAGAAAAGCTATGATAGCCTACATAGTCAATTTTATTCAATTTCTCTTGTTTCCATTTTTTTAAGCTTCAGACTAGACAACGTTTACATGATTTAAATGCTCACAGTTGCCAGTTTTTAGATGCAGGTACATAGAGAATGCGTTCCAGTTTTCGATTTCACTCGTTTTCCGTTGTAAATTTTATGCCAAAGGCGCTCCGTATTGATCACTGCATAGATAAAAAGGCCGCTGCCAGTTAAATAATTGAAGCGTGCATTAAATATGTGTAATGCATGAATTGTAAATAAACCGATACAGGCGTGTGTTTGAGTGCGCGGTGGGCATGCGCGTCACTTCACCCTCTCGGTAGCTTGTCAATAGTCCGAACGAACGAACTCTAGGGCGGGTGACGAACCCACACGCGGTAATTTAATAACAATCATTACGACGGAAATTGCCAACTTGTAAACACTGATTTAGGTAGCAGTATTGTGCTCCGTCCTGATACTGTGACCGTACAAAAGGTCTTCCGAATATTGGACCAGATATGGTTACGCTTATCGGATGGCCCATGTTTAATTTGGAAATGTGTGCCGTATGTTCGTTCAAACCATTTTGGATTTCCTATAGCGTATCTTTTATAATTACAGACTTCTATACACGTTAACAGCTGGCGTCTTCAATAAAGAAAATTCGGTGCAAAAAAAAAAACGCTTCCGTAAAGAAACTAGAGTTTTATGTGGTCTCAGTTCCTAATTTTGTCGACTGGAAACGTGATTTTCAACCATCTTCAACAGACCAAGATTTAAATAAGAATGTATTTTTTTCTTTTTATTACTATCCTTAAGATTTTATTTATAAAACAATAGAGTGAATCGAATCGTTACACATTCGTAGAAATCGATGTATTATTGACGTAACGAAAATCACATTGGCGTAGAAGGTAAATCAACAAGTAAGTTTGGATATGGATATGTGGATATCAACAAAGTGGAGAATAGACATTTGACAAAATTGATAAGAAGCGATTTGGTGGTGCTGAGAGTAACGTGGTAGATGGTGATAGCAACATATAGATAGTCTACATACGTACAGTAAAAGCCACGATATCCGCACTCGGGACCGGCGAGCTGCCGGAAATCGAAGTTTCCGGATAACAGAACATTTACAGCATTCCTAGATCATTATTTTAGCGCAAATATAGTATAATTAGAGCTTAGTATTAAACTTGTAGACTTATCCTTAAACAGTATTAAGCCGTAGTTCTTAACTACCTTAATTACACTTCAAAATCCAGTTTTCTAATTTAAATTATACAAGAAAGAATAACTATAAAAACTTACCGTTTAGAAACATTATAACATACCGTTTAGGGCCGTATTCTTTAAAAAAATTGCTTAATTTAAAATGAATTATTGTAAATAGTGCAAAATAGCCTACATTTCTACAAGGTGATGCCCCTCCCTACACTTCTTTTATGGTTCTGAGAATTGGACTTTGACGAAAGTCCAGGCTAGTCGTATCCAAGAGGCTGAAATGAGATTTCTCAGGTACGTGGCAGGGTATACTCTCCATGATCATAGAAGTATACCCTGGAGAGTATAAACGGCATATAGGGTATGCCCTGTTACAGATATACGGCAGGAACTGAATATTATGAGTATAGTCGAGAGGATTGCCCAGTATCGGCTGAATTGGTGGGAACATCTTTGCCCAATGGATGACTGCCGTGTCCCCAAAACACTATGGAACTAGAAGCCAAAGGTACCTCCGTACCTCTGGTGGGGTGACCAGCTCTAGACTCTTTGTTTGAGACCGGAACAATCCATCCTTGGTTTAATCCTTGCAGGTGATGATGATGATGATCTCGCATCAATGTAGTTAAGTTGTTGACATCATCATGTAGCTTCTGCCCATCATGAAACGACGGCTGTGCCGACAACAAACTGACGACTGGGCTCAGTTGAAGGTGATAAACAACGCTACTGCAACGGTGCAATCTCATCCAGACAATTTCGGGAAGCGCCGCGCAATTCAGAACACATTATTACATCAAAGTCTTCTGACGACTGTTATCCTTTTGACCGACGAAGCTATATAGCCTACAAGAAATGTATGATTGGTATAGATACAAGAAAACATAAGAGAAGAGACGAAGACGAAGCGAAAAAAGAATTTGGAATATTCTAAAAGACAAGTTTCTTATCAAAAAGAGAGGAATTGATTCGTTTGATCAAGTGTGAAGTGGAGGCAGCCATTTCATCTATATCGTGGACCTAACGCAATACAGAAATTTTGAATAATAGGAACTAATAAAATAATAGCTTTAATAATAATAATAATGTCGCCAAATGTGTATAAACCGTGTGATCCGTACTCATTGTTTTCAGATACTCTCCTACATCCTCGTGGGCTCAGTATCCTTATAGGTGCACTATAGTGTTCACACATAGCCTACACACGTTGTACAGAAAGCCAGCACGTGTGGTTTAAGTGTAGCTGGCAGCTATGTAATTAATTGCATAATGATTTTATACGTATAAAGGGGGGAAGGCTACCCTTATTTTCCAGGTGCTCGTGTTTACGGGGAGATTGATTGTTCAACGTATTATCCCATCCGTAACGAAGTCGTTTAATCTTGTCTTACTGCCTTCCTGTCTGCGAAATATTGTTGCTAATTTGTCACGTGGCTTTTATATGCATTCTTGTTATTAATTTTTAATGTATAATAGTGGTATAAAAGAGTATATTAATTAAAAAATTTTAATACGCAAGCTAGCCGCACTACCTTACGTATTTGTATGCGTTACAAGTTCTTTGGCAGCGTACCCAGCCTCTTATAACCATTTCGACGATATTTAAAGGAATCTATAATGTATTATTTATAGGCCTATATTATCAGAGTCAGTTATTATTGTCTATTTTAATTTGATTCTTTTGAAGCTTTGACCAATCGAAAAAAAATATTAGTATTTTTTATTAAATTTTTTCAGTATTTTTTAACTTATAAAAACACTTTGAAAAATAACTGCAAGATTAATTTGATAAATTACGCCAAATATAATAGTTATTACATTAACAGAATACGGTGGTTTGGGCATGTGGCATGGATGAATGAGAATAGACGACAGAAAAGGAGTAGTGTGTAAAGGATACAACTAAAGACCAAGAGCGTGATGAATGACAAGAAGAAGAAGGACAGGTGATGTTTTGAAAGACTGAAATAGAAGACGTGAATGACTGGCTGGATACGTAACAGGGCAGAATGGAACAGCGTTGTGGCGCAAGCCAGAGTTTGCATAGGTCCTCTTCTGCTGGAGAAAGAAGAAAACTTGAGAAACTGAAATATAATTGTGTGTGTGTGTGTGTGTGTGTGTGTGTGTGTGTGTGTGTGTGTGTGTGTGTGTGTGTGTGTGTGTGTGTGTGTGTGTGTGTGTGTGAAATTATTGCGTGAATGGGTGTGCGGATGCTGAGATAAACAATGCGTTTAGGAAACATCTGTCCGACTTGGGCTGTACGAGAGTCGTAGACAACAGTAGGCCTAGTCGGACCTATTGAAAGGAGGTCGGCTTATCTACCCTATATACAGAGTAGCCTACCAGTGATGAAGTTGGGAGACTTCTGAGGAAACATAAAAGTCAATATTAAAGGCCGGTAAGAAAATAAAAGGACTTCTACGTTCTGTGAAGGATAACTTACGTCTGGCGACTCCCGGAGTCTACAAAATTTCGTGCAGTTGCAGAAACGTTTTACATGGGCGAGAGGTCGGAGAGCATCTGCTGTTTCCGAGCACAGCTAGACTATACGTCGGAGCAGTTCGTGTTATTCGACGAGACACGGGTTGTAGGGAGGTAACAGAGTTTCTGCCAGTATAGGTAGAAAGGGAGTAGAGATGATTAAGAATCTTAACAACTTCAACAAAGGCGAGGGACATAAGCTCCCTAAGTGTGGAAATGGTTAATCAGTATGTTAGTCGAATAATACAGTATTTTGCCTATTTCCTTATTAAATTTGTAATCATATTGTTATTCGATTTTTTGTTATCTGTATTAGTTTTATAGTTCTATTATTATTACATTGTTATTGTTATGTTTATTGTTGTTTATTTAATTTTTTATTTTATTGGCGTATATATTTTTATGTTTCATATTCTTTTGCTATAAGTGTTGTGTGCTTATTTTAAAATGGAGCCGTCCACCGAAGGGGCGTATAAGAGCGTCAGCTCGTCTGAACCTACTGTTTCTAACACTCGCCAACAAGGCTATGACTCCTAAGCTAGGTGAGTTGGATGTCAACGCATGTTTGTTACCGATCATCACCTACACTGCTCCGGTATCTTGGCGCTATGCATAAAAGAAAGTTTCAAAGCGTTCTCGGCAGGGGGATTCGGCTAGCGGCCAAAGTCACCTCCCTTCTCGCTTGTTGAGAAGTGGACTCGGTGACACCGTGCGGCGACTTGCACGTATATTTTACGTACGGGCGGCAAGATCCCAAGACACCCCCACATGGCAAGCTTTGGAAGGTACCCTGTACGTCCAGGTGATTTTTGGAAACTAGCCTAGGCCTACTACGTAGCTAGTACGACCATGCCGTTGTAATGGTCCCGCAAAAGTGGAAATATTCCGTTCTAGACCGGACCACATGTAACTCTGAGGACGTCTCACGACGCACAATGCTCAAGCCCTCATCAGCGAGGGGTATATAAATAACGAGACGTGTCAAAATGTTGTTTACTATCAGCTTTACCACTGAGAACGAAACGTTTGGTGTGCACAACGATAACAATAAAACCTTTTATAATAAATATAAGCCTAACTCTTTTCTGGTTGTCAACAGAAACAAGTGTTGTTTTTAAAATAGGTTGATTTGATTGGCCGAATTTAAAACCACTTGCAATGTGTCCAGTGTCCAGTTATTAGAACATATGGTGTACAAGAATTGTCTTTCAGAATTCTGATGTACACGTTTTCCAACAAGAGAAAAAAATGTATTAATGCGTCTTCTTTTGGACCGATTTGTAACAGTATTGAATTTTTAACAAAATTGTTCTTCTGAGTGGATTAACAACAACTGGAATGTTCTGAGTCGTTCTTAGCAGCTCTTTGAGAATAGCGTAATCGGCTGAAACAACTGTCAGAGTTTAAGAATAAATTGTGAAATTACCAAGCTCTTCATTAAGTCATCTTTTTCCTTTTACTGTTGGTTTCTCCAACATCATCTCCTTAGTATGTCCCTCAAAGGAGAATTATCCCTGAATACACCGATCAAAGGATCACTAATGCAGGCGTATGTGTTTATTTAAACATTTTTACGTAATATTTTTCACCAAGTGCCCAACGAGTCTTCAGTTATATCGTGAAAATGAAGAGCGGTAGATATTCCGGTGAATTTCTTTTGGCAAGTGCCAAACCTCAAAAAACGTTTCAATACTTGAAATTATGAGCAGTTCTAAATACGGTTACGTAATATCATAAATTCTACCAGTTACTCATGATGAATTCGGATCAAACGTGTACAGAGAAGAAGAAAAACGGACGTACCAGAATACGCCAACGAATAGCGATTTGTATAGGATTTGTATCGATGGCGTCAAATTGACCTCTACATCCTGAATCCGAAAGCATATTTAGGCCTGCCGTATTGCTTTTGTGTCCCGTATATTGAGTCACTGAATCCTGAAACAAACGCTTTCCAGGCCACTGGTAGAATATGTCATTAATGGTAGGCCGTAACTACTTGAAAATGCATAAAACGTGGCTTTTTTAACGGTTTGTACCACGGTAGTTCCTCCGGATGAAAACTTCCTTACTGGCAGATAAAATACTACCCTTTAGAGCAGTGGACCCCTAACCATCCATCGCTAACCAACACTAGTTCGGTGGATCATGAAGGACTGACTATATTGTATATTCTTCGGATACGAACTAGGCCTGTAGTGAACAAACAAAAGTACTGCCACTTATCTAAAAATGAAACTTTTTCTTGTGAACTTACTGTTTATTCTCTTCTCGTCGAACGCGTTTCGGCGTACGTATTCGCCTTCTTCAGCTTAGAGACAGACTGCCATCATTAAGTAACGGTGTGTAACACTTTAGATAAGTGTTAGTGCTGTGAAAGAAAAGATGAATAATCAAGACAACTAAAAGTACTGCGTTTGGTTTTTTGCTGAAGACTTTTATTCAGCTTTAGATATCTACGTAAGACTTTCCTTTAACATGACGTCAAAAAAACATACGCATACAGGAGCATTTGACCAGTTCAGTTCAAATTCCCACTTAATAATAAAGTTTTTTATAAACGCGAGTCATTTTTTTTACTAAGAAGCAAGCTGACTAATTTTTTTCAATGTAAGTCTTCTTGTATTTATTCACTTCACACGTTTTTGGTTCGAACCACTGGTTGCATACGATGAATAGTGTTTAAAAGATTTCATTTCTAGCGCTACGTCGCGAGTTGGCGACTTCAATCGTATTTAACAAAGTTTGTATACGGAAAACTGAAACAACGGAGGGGACAACGAACTTGGAGAAAACTGTGTCAAGTTTGTTGTGTTTATCTTTATTTATTTATGTATTTTTTTTAATACAAAACAAAAATACCCAGTTGTCACAGCTGTTTTGCGTGCGTGCGCGGGCGTGTGTGTGTGTAGGGGGATGTGGGTTGCTTTGTGAGGGTGGTGGAAATTATCGATTGTAGGACGTCCCTCCGCTTCCCTGTTCTCCCGCTGATTCCCTTCCCCCTTTAACTAACTCATCTGTCTGTCTCTCACTCACTCTCTCCCACCGCTTGTCAACTTTCCTAAGGTTTCGTCTCGCTGCCGTTGAACTCCTAACTCTGTACCACTTTCGTCAGTCAGTAATTCCGCACGCTTCCATTCGTACACAGGTCTTCCTTGTCGTCCTCGTCGTATCGATTTATTGTCTTCTTACGTCCGTACCTATTAAATATCCTGTCAGTTTTCTTCTGCTTCCTTTTTTACCTCTTTTCTGTGTAATACGATTAGTCGTGTGTGTGTGTGTGTGTGTGTGTGTGTGTGTGTGTGTGTGTGTGTGTGTGTGTGTGTGTGTTACGTCTTTAAGTTTGCGCTACCGTATTTCTTGGTTAGGCTACATACTTCCATTCAGAATCGTGGTGGAAAATTTTGGCCCCTTAGCAAAATTTGGCGTCTGTTTCAAACAGTGGCGTATCTAGAATTTGGCCTGTGGGGGGGGGTCCGGGGTCGGGTCGGCTTCATACAGAAGAAAAACAAGTTAAGACTAATCAACATCACTATTTTTAAAGTGGCTGAAATCAGTCCTATTAAAGTAAACGGAAATAAGACAATAAAAAAACGCGTTATTGAAACATTGTTTACAAGATACTTATTGACTGAATTGACTTTTCTATATTTCATATTTCTAACGTATACGGAAATGCTGTGTAATAAACCTGTTTTTATATTTAGAAAAGAGTTACTACGATATTACACAGCTGAAAAAAAAATAATAAAACAGCCTAAAAATTAAGAGATTAACAAAATTCATCAACTTTTTCGACCCTCTGGGGGGTACGAGTCACGTTCGTCTCTCTCCCCTGGAAATACGCCCCTGCTTTTAAACTGTTTAAATAATATAGAATTTAACTGTACGGTATTACTGTATTTTCAATGAAAAGGAAATATATTGAAAAATATTCAACAAACAATTTGTTTTAAGAAGCATGAAAGAAAATATCAGAATAATAACAAAATATCAAATAATATAAAACCTTTAATAAAATTAAAGTTTATAGTAAACCGATCGAACTTGAACAAAAGACAAACTAGAAATGACGAACAGTTTATATTATGTAAGTTACATTTTCAGTAATGGGATTGTCTCCTTTTTACCGTCCAAGCAGTATAAGAATGAGGCAGGGTAGTTTGTTTTATGTGAGCCAGTCGGAAGGTGGTGTCGTGTGGTGACGACGGTAAGGCGGACACGCTAAAATCCTGGTTGAGGCGGACAGTTACCTGTGTACAATTGAGGTGTGATGGTCAAGGCGGACACTCAGACCAGTAGCTGTAAATCAGTTGGAACTTCCCCTTACAAACTTGGGGCTGTCGGTGTGCTTTGATTTTTAAACTTAAAATTCGCACATCAAAAACATTGGTGGTTTAGAAGTTGCATTATTTTTTAATATTTCTTTTATACTTTTCAGGGTTTTTATTTTTTTTATGTAGCATATTATCATTTCTATATTTTTTCTGTCTTTTAATGTATCTCGCTTTTTTTAGTATATAAGAGTAACATATTTTGTGTATGTTATCCATATTTTTCATTACGAATTTTTTTAACTATGGTTTTTTTTAATCCAAGTTTACATAGCTGAGAGCTTTCAGATACTTCTCCAGCTTTGTCACAGATGAACGTTTCAGACACTTCTGCTATAGACAGATGCACAGGGCCAAGATATAACGCATTAATTGTACCAGCAAGAAATATTATAATGCGTTAATTATACCAGCATTCTATCTTGCAAGACTGTTTTGGCCATGATAAGGTTCCGTTCCGGAGAAAGCCGTAAACGTTTATTTTGAAGGCTGAGATTTCCGAATTAAATGTGTTACTTATTTTTACAGTAGCAAAAGCTCGTTTGTATTCCATTCTCCATTTTGGAACCATTGTTTGAGCGTATGCGAATAACATTAAACTTAATATGGTACTTTGCGCCTCTATATAATTTTCTTTCCAGTTTCGTGTATGTAAATTAAGGTATAGTTTTGGAAATTGGTTAATAAATTAAATTTTATAACATGCATGCTGTTAAATTTTAATATGTTTCTAATAAGCGCTTATATTTATAAAGCTAACGTTATAAAGTTCACTTTTTCAAAATATAATTATTATACTTGCGCATACATTGTTTAAAATTATGTAATAAGTAAAATTTGCATTAATTTAACTGGAACGCTCGCACGCATGCGTGAATAATTCCCTTAACAATGCAAAGAGCGTGTGTAGTGGCACCACTGTTACGTGATTGCAGGGACCCGCGACCCGCCCTTTCGCTGTACCCGTCAGTCGTATTCCGTCGTTATTACAATAATTATCGTGCTGCATACCATATAGTTTACCAAAACGTGAAAATAAATATTACGTACTATAGTATAATAATTGTAGGGACTGTTGTAGGACCGGGCAGGGTATACCATGAATAACGAGCTGTCACGGTTCACTTAGTATTGTGAGGAACGGGGGCTAATAAAAATTTATTATTTTATTAATGCGAATTTCGCTATTGCTCTCATATGTAAGTGCACACACACACACACACACGCACGCACGCACGCACGCGCACACACACACACACACACACACACACACACACACACACACCACGTGTGCGCGTATGTAATCACTTTTCTTTTTCCTTTCTGCCGATAGGATGTAAGGGTAGTAACGGTCGCTTATATATTTTAATTTATTCTCGTGTATTCTTTACCTAAGTAGTTACATACTAATCAGAAAAGTGAAAATGTATAAATTTTTCATCAGATATCTTGTAGGAGCTGTTGAATACCCGAGAGGAAGAGTGTGAGCAGTATTGCAATGGGTCGCCTATATTGAGAAGATGGGTAATAGGAGGAGAGGACTATGTTAGAAGTCACAGATAGAAGAGTCACCCACTATCACAAGTGAGTGAAGAACCGCGACAGAAAGGAATAGAAAAAAGTAAGAAGAAGAAAGAGAAAACATTCCAAAACAAGTTCTTTATACTAATATTTATTAAGCCACTTATTATTTCGAAAAGTATTGTAAATAGGCCTATATCCGATATTCGTAATTAGACTTTTTTTAAATCCCACTTTTTGCCCCAGCCTCAGTATTCATCATGTACTTTCAAGCATGGTGGGTCCAGAGATTGTCTTGGGGATTAGGGGAATTCTGACATCTTGTAAGTGTGCGTAGTATCCACGTATCCCAAGAAATAGATACGGAAGCAGTTTTATTTGTAGGCCTATATGTAAACTAAATGTTAGGATTTCTACTTTTAATGAATAAAAAAACCTTCAGATATTTCGAATTGTGTTACAAAATTGAAAAATGATTGAAATTATAACAAATTAACTGGTCTTTATTGATATACATAATTTATATGTGTGTTGATACCTTTGACTAAAATTTTCTTGTCTGCATAGATTATTGGCTGGAAACTTAGCCTATATTGCACGGATTAGTTTGGAATGATCGGTAAAACGGTATGACCTTAAACACATACACATTTAAACGTGTATTTTCAAAATACAGAGATTACAAATATCGGACATCAATCTACTTTATAATGACTTTACCGTAAGGCTACAGAAAGTTTTCCTTTGTGTTTCCTCGCTAATATTTCTTCAGCTAACACAGAAGAGGCAATATCCTGATGGGCGTGGAGGATTGCGAGTTCGTTTAATCATTATAACCTAGACTTTAAATAAATTTTAAGCCGGTGTAGAACTGAAAATAAACCTTCTGCAATGCTTGTCGTTACTGGTAGTGTAGGCATACAAATGGTTTGAAAAAGTACTCCGATAACGGGAAAGTTTTATGATGTCCACATCTGCTTCCAGATCTTCAAGTCTCTTTTCAAGGCAGGGGAGCAAAGTAAATCGTCCTAATCTACAATTCAACCCCGTGCGGAACGCGCTTTTCATAATCTACCCAAAATTCTGGTGATAACAGTTTCTAAATCGATCAGATTTTTAGCATTTGTGATTTCGGAAATCTAAAAGAAATTCTTGAATTTAATAAATAAACATTTGGGTATAATTCTACAGATGATTTTATTTTCCTGACAATTGTTTCACTGGTTACGGCAGCTTCAGAGGTTGGATTTCTCCAAATATTCGTATTAGAAATGTCTTCAAGTATTAGTAAAATGTTCCACCAATTGCCGAGCGACCATTTGATCAGCGTAAAAGAAAGTTCGTTGATCAGGCAATCCAGAAGTGGAAGATACGCACTTCTTTCAAAGAATGTGATTGTATATTGGATCTTTTTTGGGAGCTGGGGGAGTGACCATTTGATCAGCGTAAAAGAAAGTTCGTTGATCAGGTAATCCAGAAGTGGAAGATACGCACTTCTTTCAAAGAATGTGATTGTATATTGGATCTTTTTTGGGAGCTGGGGGAGTGACCATTTGATCAGCGTAAAAGAAAGTTCGTTGATCAGGTAATCCAGAAGTGGAAGATACGCACTTCTTTCAAAGAATGTGATTGTATATTGGATCTTTTTTGGGAGCTGGGGGAGTGACCATTTGATCAGCGTAAAAGAAAGTTCGTTGATCAGGTAATCCAGAAGTGGAAGATACGCACTTCTTTCAAAGAATGTGATGATTGTATATTGGATCTTTTTTGGGAGTTGGGAAGTGGCTATATTCCCGCTATTCCAGCCTTGACGCTTTTGGATTTGCCGCTCATATTTAAGCCGCCATCAAAAAAGCCTGACCACGGCAGTAAAAAATCGAGTTTTTCCAGAAATGTGCGAGAAACGTTTTCATAATTTAGGTCCGCAGTGTAAATAAACTTTACGAAATTTTCCTTAATTGTAAAAGATATATAGTATTATGATGTGAAAACAGATTGACCAATTGCTGTTATTAGAAATGTTTGTAGTTCATCAGCAGTTGAAGTAAAATAGTTCACGTTAAGTAGGTAATCATTAGGTTACCAACAATCATGACTGTTATTACTTCACCAGCTTAGTTCTACATGAGATTATAATTTTTAACTACGACTGTAGCTGAAAATATCTTAATTATACCAGTTGTAGGAATGATTTTATCCATTGAACGTATGGATTGTCGGGAGGGGGCAACGTGCCCCCCGTGTCCCCCTTGAATCTGCTACTACAGTTTCAGGTGAATGGGAAGGGAAGCCTGGCGACCTGAGCTTGCATAGTTTGAATTAACAATATTGTCTTGGCAAAAGTACCATCGTTAGCTAAATTATCGCCAGTATACAGAATGACACATTATTTGTAAGTAGTGGGTACGACTAGAGTCAGCTTTATTCAGGTCCACCTTCTGGAACACGTTTTTCACAACGTTAATGATCGAAGCAGAGAGTGAGAGACCCTTCGCACAGTGCGCTGCTCTGCCGTCTCCCTCGGCAAACCAGTTTAGTGCGTGCGTTGTCATACATCGCCATTTCTGTACCACGTTTCTTTTTCTTTTTCTTTTGTAGTTTTCCTTTTTTTTGAACGATTGAACTTGAAAAATGGACGCATTTCTTAAAGCGACAAGACATGTTTGTTTTACGCCTCGTTCTTCACGTACGGAGTTTAGCGGGATCCAACGCTGTTCACACCGCACTGTTAAACATTGTTTTCGTCCATTTGATGTTTCTTCAATTTTTTTTACCCCGCCACTTTCGTTGTGAACAGTCCACACTATGTAGAAAATGTGGCTCCAAATTTACACTAAATACTGTATTTGGAGTTGGCGCAAGCTTTCTTAGAACAAGCCAGTAGGATTGGTTCACAAGATGCCAATAATTGCTTCTGAACATACCATCGGAGATGGACTCGGACGAACCCGATTGGAAAGGATGTTAAACGAACGAAACAGAAAAATTATAATAGTTAACATTTCGCTTTCAGATAGTGTCAGAAATAAACGGTTAATTAGTGTGATATTGTGCTTATGGAACATGGAATCAAAAAACAATTACTGAATTGACAATCCAAAGGCAGCTGGTGAAACTGGAGATAATTAGGCTTAGATAAAAGAGTGAAGAAGAGGGAACTCGAGAGCCGAGAAAGATGGAGATCGGTAAACGTTGGAGATCACCCCCCCCCCACACACACACACACAAACAGGATGATGATGTTGACTTAGTTCCTCTGTCTTAAACGAAATTTCCATAGTTTGATACATGCCAAGTAGTTGTGCAGATGTGTAAGAAAATCGTATAATGATTATTTTTTTCGCTTCTATAGCTACTATAAATAGATGTAACATTTTCTAGGATACACATAAGTACAATTTTCTTTAATTTTTAACTTTATATATACTTTTAGTGAGGAGCTGTTCGAGTAGGCTTTACATAACCATTTGTACCCCTACCTCTCATGTAAACAAAAATAAGCAGAGGTCCAACCCCTTCCCCCACAGTGCTTACGTAAGGTTTGCAAAATTTCTTATGGTTATTTCGTAGGCCAATTGAGTTTTTATACTACGAATTGATTCTGTCTTTCGCGAAGAATGAATCTTCCCCCTTTGAA
Source organism: Magicicada septendecula (assembly GCA_034769895.1). NCBI lineage: Eukaryota > Metazoa > Arthropoda > Insecta > Hemiptera > Cicadidae > Magicicada > Magicicada septendecula. Next base: position 177,347,773 of record CM068374.1, read on the forward strand.
TGCTTACGTAATACTTCAGTAGCCTGTAAATGTAGAGGACGAAAAACCGGGTAAAACATGTTCTAGGAGACGAATGAAACAATATTCTTCCACGTCTCCAGCAGTTTTTAACATTTACAATATGGAAACCTTGGATAATGTTGGTGTGACGAATAATAGAAAAAAGATTAACTGGAGACAGAAGATAACAAATGAATAGGTATTGAGGAAGGAAATTGGTTGGAGGAAAAGAAAGGATTGAAAAGAGGAAAAAAATCATTTCGATTGGTCGCATCTTGAGAATGCGCGGCTTACAGAAATTAGTATTAGAAACGAAGATTGTAAGGAACGGAAGAAGAGAAACAAGAAGATAAGGTATGCTGACTTGTTTGATAATGGGGCGAAATTACGGAGATCTTAAAGTCTCGGCGCTGAAATGTAGAGCAAGGAGGGAACATTTTGTCTGACCTCTGTCTTCGAATAGAATTTCCATTGGTGATAATGATGATGATGGCATCTTAATTTTATTTGCTTGAAGAAAACGGCAATAAAATAATTGAAATTCCAAAGGATTTCATGGCTGAGTCAATCATGTCGTCTTCTAAAACTTCCAAAAATACTAATACCTACGTTGTAACATTTCGGCGATAATTACGCGGTCCAAAGACTGATAATTAAATTATGTTTGAATAAGAAAATTTCTGGTAGAAACGTGAGAAAACGGAATAACAAACGTCCTGTTATTTCAGAACATGCTATTACTTTAGAACGAACAATAGGAATGCTCAGTGTTAGTGGAAAATGTTGTCACACTGGTAAATTTACTCTTTCGTCTCTCACTTCCCTTAAAAGAAAAGGTGCGGGTTAGATCTGATAATCTTGTGGGTCAACAACCATGTAACAAGACTTTCCTGTTGTAACTTTTTGACTGATTTCCTGATATGAAGTTGTCAAAATCTTAAGCGGATCAGGCGTGAAAGCATACCCTGAAGGACTTTCGCTTCTCAGTAATGTAGATTTATTTCAGAACTTACTCAGAACATATAAGCGTATTTATGAAACATTTTTCGTCTAATAGGTAAATACATAAAACGTAGTGTAAACTTAATTAAATACGTAACTTATGTCGATAAAAAGAATAATTAGGGCGAGTTTTTAAACAAAGTGCTTGTCACATTAGATTTCAGTCGTAATGTTAAGTGTGGTGTAAGCAGTTTAAAACAAAAAGTTTTTCAAGTCGGGTACAAATTTTTTTAAGTAGACTATCTAAATATCAAAAATGTAATTTAAGGAAAATTCTGTATAAAGTTTTGAATTCTTTTTCAAATGCACGTAACACTGCTATTTAATTTTCCTAATATTTTTCTTTTTTAGCTTCCCTGTCCTCTCCATAATTATTTCCAGATCACTCTTATTGCTCTCAGAATCATTAGCTTATCAAAATTCCGTTTAGAAAAAATCCTGTAAAAAAACAACAAGACAACGCAGAGAGTGGGCTCGTAGAGTGTGCGTTGCAAAAGAATTCAAAAGTACAACCTTGAAAAATGTAAATGCTAGCCAACTACTGAAAACCACAAAATTCCGATCAAAAGTTTCCGGCGACTACTTATTCTGAATTAACTGTAAAATTGAAGGTTTCTAATCCCACGTAAATCTTGTTTTTTATAAAGGGTAATTACCTGAGTGTAGGCGAATTGATGATGGAGGGGGGTATAACGCCAAAAACGCGAAAAAAAGAAAGAAGAAGCAGGTGTCAGATTTTGAAATGACAGTGATGTATACGAGAGGAAGTTAGCACAAAGGTGTGTGAAATCCTTCAACGTCGACAGGCATGTTTATGGACATATCATAAATCCAACAGAGCAGCTGGTCACTTGAAGAAATTCGGGCTTCTTCTAGCTAAATGCATAGAAAAAAGCCAGAGAAAGAGTCACGATTGTAATACTGAGAAAGATACAGTTAGGGTGACTGAACGAAGTACCAAGAACGCCACAGCAGAGTTGAATAACCTAATCAACGGTGCAGCTGGAAGTGTTCTTGCTGAAAGGAATGGAAAAACACCAGAGATAAGTATGAATGGGACATACCCAGAAGAATACAACGAAGGTGATCGAACCAGTTAACAAGGCAGCTGGAGGCTTAGCGAGACTAAGGGTTGTTCTGGTGGAAAGGCGTAGAAAAAACACCAAAAGGGAGTACAATTACGACGTACTAGGAACGCCACAAGTAGAGGTGAATAAACTAACCAACTGTGCAGCTGGACACTAGGAGACAATTAAGGAATTGTTCTGGCCAGAGACTATAGAAAAACGTCAGAGAGAGGGTTACGAGATCAGTACCGAGAAAGCTATAGCAGAGGTTGGTGAACTCATTAACAAGTGCAGCTGGCAGCTAGGAAGGAACAGAAGGAGGTTCTGTCTAAATGGGATATAGAAAAAAACGACAGAAAAATTTACGGGCGTGAAATCGGACTTACCGTAGCAGAAGGAGGGTTGGACCAAGAGAAGGAATTAAGGTAGGGTATGAAGATGACCTATCAGAAACGGCTTTCAATGTAGGCGGGTTTCCAGGAGTAAAATTTCCCTGACGAAAGGAATTTATAACCAATGGAAACGAAGCAGGATGACGAAAAGAGACTTAGTGGGGAATTCGGTATATTGACTATATAAAATAAGCCGAAAGCGCGATCGGGGAGTCTGTTAGTAAATTTTCGGAGAGTCGGTAGTAATGTATCGTAATTAAATTCGGAAGTAGTCGGTGGTGAAAGTTCAGAGAGTTAACTTATGACTTATGTAGAATTAACATGTGTAAATAGTTGTGAAGGTGCAGAAACTTATACTATATTTTCGTAAAGTCAAATGAACGGAATAATGTGTGTAATATAGTTCATATTGAAAGAGTATTTTATTAATTTATAACTTGTAAAAACAATTATGATCGTATCATGTGTTCGAAATCAGTCATGTGCTAACTATAACTCACGTAACGAGAATAAATGCTATAAACTAGTGAACGGTACTTATACTAATGTAATATCGGAAGGTGCCGGATATTATTAGTTAAAGTGGAGTGATAAAAGTGTAAGCAATCAAATACTACGAGGGTAAACCACGATATGATTCAGCAAGGTGAGGATTCATGCAAAAGAGTGGGAAGAGCATCTACATTTACGACGCAGATCGGAGATGGGATCACCGCAGACACACGCCGTAGACAGGAATATCGTACCAACAGTAACTTTTATGTACTAATTACTATTTTACAAAAACACCTGTCTGTCCTACTAAAAGAACCTACGCATAAAACATGTCCTACTAAAAGAACTTACGCATCTAGTAAACATTAAAACTTGAAGTAGTATATTACATCACTTCAATTAAGAATAAATTCATATCTTAAAAATGAATCCATTTGGAAATAGAATATGTTGTAATATGGTATAAGTATTAGTCATGCTTGGATATAAATTAAATTGAACCTTGAGATATAGAGACCTTAGTATATAAATGTCTATTGAGAGAAATCATGTCATAAAATAATCAATGATCATAATATGTTAAGGGTCAAAGAGAATTGATATTAATGACAGTTTACGTAAATTTAATAAATGCATTAAATTTGACTGATAAATATGTATGTGTTTCATTATTTAAATACCAACCTGAGGGATGATGCAACAATATTACTTAATTAGTTTTTGTTGAACACGAATATATAATTTGTACTCGTCACTTCTACCATTACAATTAACATCAGTAGACATCTTTGTAACACATAAATAATCGTTGCAGGGGTAAGTGCAAGATAGTGTACCTCATTTTTGTGAAATTCAAAATTGAAATTTAATCAGTTCCTAAAACCTTTTGAAACTAATTAAATGGCTTTTAAGATCATAATTATTATCTTCATTCAGTTGTGAGCTAACTGCACACATTACTTGATAGCATGTACTATTGTTACACATTATAGCTAATATAATGTGGTTTATAATTCGGTTATAGCTAACCAAAAATTTGGTTTGGCACTATCTTGCCCCGACTCCTTCATTTTATAATGTAGTTGTTCAATAACAGAGAAATAAAACATATTGCAACAATACATATATTTGCATATTTGCCCAGGGCGGTATGTTTGTAAATATTTAGCATAGAAAATATATGATGAACAGTTTTTAACAATATTATGCAGGCTAAGAATTGTCAGAAAGCGTACACCTGCCCCGCGAGTGAATACAGCGCTTGTGTGTTTGTGTGAGTGAAGACAGCTCGGACATGCAAAGCTGGGGTGATGCGTACGAATTAGTGGTTTGTCTGTAATCGGGTTTTAACCGGATAAAAATAAACTAATTAATACGTTTTAAACCTGTGAACAAAGACTTAACCCAATTATAAAGACACCATTACATTAAAGATTTTTTTACGAATATGGTGGTGAAAAAATTGTTGCAGAAATGTACATAATAAAGACGCTAAGTAATTTAATGTTAATTACTAGTGTAATTAAATAGTAATTAATAAGTGTGTTATATGTGAGTGACAAGAAAAAAATTACGCAAACGATGATACCGCTCGTGCTACGAGTATGTTTACGAAATCGCGCAAATGAACCAAAAAGTGATTTGTAATTAAAAGGACACTTTCCACGAAGTGACAATATCTAACAGGTCGAAAACAGTCCTGGACTTGTCAGATCGCCGTCCAGTATAAATACCACCGGCAATTTTGGGGCGATCTCAGACTCAAGATATCTTCACACAACGTCACGCTGCTGGTCTGCCGACCGATCGAACATCTTTACCACGCACACCAAGACTTATGGAGGAACTCTGGACCATCACAAACAACAAACCGTAGAGACAGAGAACACAGCATCATTATAATCATCATCATCATTATCAAATTCTCAGGATTCAGGACACGCGCGCGCGCGCGCAACGGTAACGTCGGCAGTACGCAGGTGATGAATAAACAATTATATTTTTTTGTTTGTGGAAAGAACTCGTAAAAAGAAACTTATATATGAACAGTAAAGACTTAAAGTTTTAAATATAATCACTGTACATAAATTTAAATGGTAGTTAAAGAAAATAATTTAATTTAACAAGAAAATTTAAAAATACGTAATCTTCTGTTGTATGTTAAAATTGGGGTGTATCAGTACAAATAAATAATAGGTTGGAAGTAAATGTTTTTTTTTATTTTGTTTATAGCAACAATTAGTTTTATTCTTGAGATTTAATATTATTTTTGTTTGTAAATGAGTTGATATTATTATTTAAAATTTGAGTCAAAGTCAGACACACTGAAATAAAAAGTGTTTAGATAATTTGTTTAACATGTCTGTTTAGCTAGTAAGATTATATGGTTGTTTATTTTTATGTATCATGAACAGCATAGATGGTTATATTGTATTTTTGTAAACTTATAAAAGAGAATTTTTTTTTATTTTTATAATTCGAAATTTTAATATTTGCATATTTTCTATTAATATTAATAAATCATAGAATGATTATTTTGTAAGGGTTTTAATTAATTATTTCATGTCATCAACATCTCACTCCTCTGTAAAAATTATTTTTTTATTGTGGAACTACATACTTGATGCATCAAGAATTAAAAAAAATCCTGCGACCTGGCCGGTGTAATACACTTCATAGTTGCGTTGAGTACATGGTATTGTATTTGTGTAATTTTGTATAATACTTGTAACGTTGCAATATATTACTAATGAAATACTGCAAAAAGGAAAAATATTATCGTAACAGATGTAAGAGGTGATTAACCATCATGACTGTAAAGTTTTCTTTATGAATATAACGCAAAATACGAGTAGATCTACGAAACTGTTTGGATTTCAACACTAGTCTTTTTCAGGCATCATCATATGGTATAGCCTATAGTCGTCTGGCATGTCACCGCCGTTTGAGCCTTCATCTCATCGTACGCTACTCAAAATCGAGCTTCAGTCTTCTTCTTTTTTCCACCGTTTCCTCGCTAACCTTTGTTAGGAGTCCACATGGGTGTATCCAGTCCAGTTTACCTTTCTCTTGCTTTTCACCCTCCGAACTGTTCTACCCTCCTGTAGTTCTTTTCAGCACGTCAGCACTTTCCAGCCGACAAAATTGATTTTACGGTTTTTGGAGGCGGCGAATCACTATGCGTCCATTGTTTCGACTGTTGTTTTGTTTTAGAGTGACGTAATGGACCCACGTTTCATCAGTTGTTACAAATCTACGAATAAAAAATTTCGGATTTTTCTTCAAACGGTCCAAAACTTCCTGAGAAGCTTGCATTCGGATGCGTTTTTGGACACTTGCCAACAAACGCGGCACCCATCTTGCAGACAGCTTTTTCATACCTAATTCGTCAGTAAGAATGTGGATGTACCCTTTCATCTGAGATGCCCACAGGCTTAACAATTTCAGACACCTTCAAACGGCGATCTTCCGAAACAATATCATGCCCTTTATTGATGATTTCTGGTGTAGTGCCATTTTTCGGACGCCCAGTACGCGGGTCATCTTCCAAACTTGCACGACCACATTTAAATTCAGTACACTATTTGTTTCACTGTAGTAAATGTAGGTACAGCATCACCCAACACATTCTTCATCTCATTAAAAATTTCTGTTGGCGTTAAATCTTCTTAACAAAAAATTTGATTACTGCACGATGTCCAGTTTTCTCCATTTTCAGCGTTGATGTGAGATAACCTTATTAACACAGCTGTTTCTCCGCAACACTGACTTGAGCCGACTTGACGATTCACAGCTGTCCATGGGTCGAACGCGGCGCCACGATGCGGTAAAAAACAGAAACGCCACACATTCGTTTATATGGTAGGCCGCGAACTCTTCAAATCGCCCTCTTACAAATCGTGAATCGGCCTCCATAAAGAATCGAGGATTTCGTTACGTTACATATAAGAACCGATATTTTATTAATTTTTGTGGTTATCCCGTTGTTGTTTAATAATTGGTGGTAGCGCTGTAGCTACAAGTAAGGCAAATTGAAGCTCTGCATTGTTTGAATTTCCCTGCAGACCCACAGCTAATCCCTGCCCCCCCCCCCCCACACGCGGCCATCTTGTTGGCTTCCAACCGACACACATATACACCATCAGTCTTCTCTGCATCCCTTCTCCATACTATTCCGACCACTTAAATCTAACTGTACTGCCTTTCGTTTTTGCCTCTCCACCTGTATCCGATCGCATTGTTTGGCTTTAATATTTTTCTCCTGTCGAAAAAGAGTTGAAAAAGTGGGATTACGGGTAATGAGCAAGTAACGAAGCATGCAACTGTCCTCCCCCCCTTGTATCTCCTTCCCCCTTTCTGTGTACACTAAACTGAAAGCAACTGATGCACGTAGGACAAGCGTAGTAGTGGGACATACGCCTTGAAGAAGGATACAGCAACGCAAATATTCAACAATAAGAATCAGTTGGAACTAAAATTTATAACATGATAGGTGCGCTGGATGTTGGGCACGTAATCACTGTTTAGCTTTGATCGGGTCATAAATTTTTGTGCACCGCCTCACACGTGATACGGTAATTCCGTTACACGTGAACTGATCAACACGTTTGATTTCTTTTTGTTTACTAGTAGAAACCTGACATTCTTGAGCGGTGAAATGAGAGAACCCAGCGAAGAATTACCCCCACTTATAAGTATAGCATCGGTGGCTAGAAAGCAGGGAACACGATAAGCGTTTGCTGTCTCACTCACACACATACTTTCGCGTCACAACTACTGTTAGATGGTTGTGAAGTTGTCGCTAGTTTTGTCGCAGCCAATCTCTACACTATGAAACACTGACCTGTGTGCATGTGCAAAGTAAATGAAAATTTTGTTAGCCTCGCAGCTACGTAAACAATGGGCAACTAGGTCCTAAAGTCACTGTTCAAAATCTATCGTCAAGTCTATAACAGTATTCTAATATCTGTGCAATTGAGTGTAATTAATAAACCGAAAACAATAAAGCATTGTAAAGTGGAGCGTGTATATAGCCAGTCAACGTATCTTAGCAAAAGCAAACGATGATAAAGGGCTTTTGGCTTGGTTTCATGTAGATTTAAAAGTGACATTCAGAGATTACCGACACTTGTTGCATTTAAACGTTAATAATTTAATAACAAAAAAAGCCAAGCTCTACTCTGTTTCCGGATTAGCTAGAACGGCGTTAAACTTTGCTTTCGAATTCTGAATTCTTTGTTTTAACTAAATTCATAAAAGAAAGAAAATTTATTGCAATATTGTATCAAAACTAAAAAATCGATCTATTAAAATCGATTTTTATATTCACGAAAAGCGGTTTTGCGACTGATCGCCTTTTGTGTTAAACGATTGGCTGCATTCCGATTCTATTTTCATAAATGAAAATATACCAATTTAGATTCGCTGAGAAATCAGCTAGGAATATCCAGTTTGCCGTCAACAATTTGTGAAAAAGTAACTGACGCAAGAAGTAATTTTTTTTACTTTTTTGAATCACTCAGCATATTCTATAAAAATGTCTGTTCTTCAAAACTCCTAAGTGGTGGGTGTTAGGTGGGTAACAACCTAATGTGTTAGGTCTTTCGACCGCCATTTACCTTCTGAAGACGATCCCAGATTCCAGGGATCGTCATGTAAAGATATTATGATGGAGCCAGTTCGATAGGTTTTTTTTTAAACCAGAGACGTAGAGAATTGTTCAAGTCATTTAAAAGAAAAAAATAACAGATGTTGATCCTACGATTCTGTTTAATTGCCATATTCAGAGTTGGATGAAATATAAATTGTATAGGGCTAAATTGTATTTGGACCTCAGTGCTGGGTCCTCGGGGGTCATATCGTCTTTAGAAAGTGCGAGAATTGTATCACCGACCTGCTTGGATGTAAGAAAACGTGATTTTGTTACAAAAGAAGTAGTATTCACCGCTGTTTAATAAAAAAAATACGCACAAGATTTTTCGCATTTTGCTCTTACACTGGTTTGTTTCTTTATTTTCTTATTTTATATTTACAATCTACTCTGAAGGAGCAGTAAGTAAATTAGATAAAAATAAAATATATTTTGAAGGGAGAAACCATCCCGTGGTTAACAACGCTTAGTTGGCTTAGAAGGTTAGAGGTCTGAATGCTACAGCTTGTTCAGTTTCCGGAGATCAGACAGATGTGATTATACTGTGAATGGCGCTTGCAGTAGTAAGTAACGTGGCTACCCTTTAGACTTTCTGATCAACGTTTGGGATTTGTGTGTCTTCATCGGTGGACACATTATTACAACATACCACAGGACGCCCGAAAGAATTTTTACTGTAGCCTCTGGATAATCTTTTTGATGGATAGATGGGGACAAACCTACAGGTAGACTCCGTGCGACCAGATAGCTTTGATGACAGTTTTTTAATAGAAAGGTTTTGTTTTCAACAGATAATTTACCAGTGGCGGCTGGTGTTATGGTTGCAGCGTTGCACAACCACCAATATAGAATAGCTAAACTACAAAATAATATACGAAAACATTAAGCAGCTAAAAGTATCATAAATTTAAACGGAGAGCGTATTAGATTCTATGAGTCAATGTTCACGTACAATTCATATGTGGCGCGCAGGCTGGTGGTTGTAGGCCGCTTGCAACTTGAAGAGTAAATGGAAGAGCTTACTACACAAGCATATGGGAGGACGTGCGTTACTCTTCACAGTTGCTCTGTTCCCTATGTTAGCTAGGCGGTTGCAGAGTTTCTGCAACGTTCCACTAACAGCGTTGTAGTGCATCTTTAATTTTGTCATGAAGTGAGCACAGCCTTCTTGATTTATAAGTTATGTTAGATTTAGTGTTTACGTTGGTTCAAGGTAAACGTTATCCGTTGTTTGAGGTTATAAAAGTATAGTAATAATTTTGTATAACTGTGATTATGATAGTTTAATGTCTTTTAACCCCTCTCCCATCCACTCGACCAACTACTGCAACCACCGAAATTTGGAACCACCAGCCGCCACTGTAATTTACATTATTTCCTTCCGAGAAACCAGAAGAGCTGTTAGAATTTATGTTCATTCTGTGCAGTTTTGGTTGTAATGTGCGGCTTTCACAGAAGTTGTTTGCCTAATTAGGCCTAGGACTTGATCTCATTTTTTATTGTAAGCAGAATGCCTGTTATTTCTACTGAGTGGCACTCGTTATGGGGAGTAGTAAAGGCGATTTGCTCCGATTTCGTTGAATGATTTTTGTACGCTTCTGTGTCACACTGTTTTTGTGAAACAGAATCAGGCCTATTACTTTGTTTTGGAGACATTTTGCGGCTACGTTAGGATTTACAGCTATAGTCACACGATATTTTACCTATAGTCGAAATGCTAAAAAATGACTTACGACCGGATCAGTTGCAGTCGTGTAATCCTGAATTGAAAGAAGATACGAATATGGCTGAATAAAAAAAATCTGTAACAGTAGCGTGGAAATACGACGGGCTGCCCGCGTAATCCCACTTGTGAAATATGAAGAGTATAGCCAACTGAACAAAGTTCTCGTATCCCTTTAGTGATACGATTACCTTGACGTACACAAAGTAAGCGCGGCTGATTAAATTTGAACCACGGAAAGTCACTTGAGCGTTTCGGGCCACCGTTTGTTTTTTAGTGTATTAATGTTGCAGGAAAGGTACGTTTATGAGTGAATGACAAACAGAGGAATCAGTTTTTAGTATCGGTCGGCGGACGTTGTGGCGCGAGGTGAAACGCTTCTCAGTGACGACGGTTGCTAGGCGACCGGATTATTGTTCTCTCGTTCGTGCGGTTGTGACCCAGCAAAACACATCAGATTGGACGCGCTTTCGATTCAATCACGTAGTTTATTTATTGAATTAATAAACAGTAGTGTTTTATAACGATCGGTTGTCTGCGTAATTTCAGTAATAAAAACTAGCATGTTTATAGGTAATACAAAGTCTGAACATTCAATATTGGAGTCGCGAATGATTTTAAAAAAGTTATACGTGACAAGTGTACAAATCATCATCACCATCATTATGGTTATTATCGTAGTCTGAAACCGTTCCGATTGGTTCCGTTTTCACTTGACTTGTTCCTGCTATCATTTGCTTGACCCATTTATGTATCTTTTCCTTCTTTACAAGTCATTTCCTTTTTATTTCAATATTTCGTAGAAAATAGAAGTGTTCTCACGGCGGTAAAAAAAATTTTAACCTGGTAGTCGTGGGACTACCGGTAGACATGGAATCATGGGCAGACTTGTGCTTTGGGAAGGAATGAAGGGCTTAGAGAATTCCTCGTCGACTCCTTTGAAGCGGCGACTTGGACCGGGCTGTTCTGCGCAGAGCATCGAGGGTCCAGTGTTGTCGAAGCACAAGTTATTAATGTTCTCATCGTCTGTTTTCTTGCTAGCTAGCTGTACGCTCGATCTGAGTCGCTTTGGGGGCACGCCGGATGACCCAGGTATCGGAGATGCGGGCCGATTGGGCGCTGACGGGGTTTCGTCAATCTTGAAATGGTTGCGATTTTCTAAGTTCTCGGCCGATTTCTTTGATTTTAGTCTCAAACGATAGGCCCGTTGACGCTCTGCATAGGATTTGCCGGTTTTCGGTTTGAAATTTTTGGTTCGAGTTTTATCGCGATTTTTAGGTCGAGGCATTTCAAATTTTTGAGTTCAAATGTTATTATTTTCTGTGAGTGCTTCTGGTACTCGGAATTGGTGTTATTGGAGAGATTTAGTTCTGAGGATCACAATGCACTTTGTATTTTCGCGATCTTGTAGTTCCCGAGATATTTAAGTTTTAGTGGAGCAATTTAGAAATTTTCGGCGCAAAAACACCCTCACGCAGACAAAGCCTAGAGGCGACTGAAGTCAGTTGTCAAAATTCTCAGTACTATTGTTGGAAGGGGGCTGAGTGACTCGATCACCTGACACCTGGTTTGCTGGGATTGGTTGAGCGGTTCGTGAGATAGTGGTATGCCGAAAGTACATTTGAAACATAACGGTCGATTTTCGCGAAACGTGCGAGTAAGACATTACATACCTATGGATTCCATGTCAAAATTTGTTCCAAATAACTTGAAATTCGTGAGCTATCAAGAAAAATTAACCAGTTGATACTGCAACCAAATAGGTCTACAAGAAAAAGGGGCTTTCCCAATTAAAGCATTCATTGTATAATATGTTTTCGTGCGCAAGATTAGTAGGTTCGTTAGATTATGTTTATATACAATTTCAGACCCATAAAACGTAAATTAAAATCTTGACCCATTATGAACAAGATTTTAATTATAAGCCCAGCGTGTTCAGAATGAGAAAAAAACATTGGAATGTCACAACAATGCTGGTTCTGTCTGCTTCCAGTTGTGTTGGTTTTACGCGTGCGGAGATTGTTAACAAGTGTTATGTTGCAGTCGTTTTATTTACTTATTAAAATTTATTAAAGGTAATATGTAATAGAAAATCGTAAGTTTTGTTTTCTTTAAGCAATAAACTAAACTCACACATTCTTTATGCATTCCTACCCAATTCGCTCATGAGACATTGTATATTTTCGCTTTACATTTAGCAATACAATCATTTACAATTAGGTATACTTCTTCTTTTCCTTGCGTGACGTATCAACAGAAGCCATTGACCCACGCCAGTGCAGTGCATTGAGAGCTGTGCGTCTTTCTTATTTGTAGTTATAATGCCACTTGAAAACAGCGTTTGTTTAACTCAAAGTGTAATTTACATTCTAGAAGAGCTAGGATGTAGGATGTAACTACTACATGTTTTTAGTTAGCTTTGCAACTTCAATTTTATGTTAAAATACATTGTTCCACTATTTTAAATTTTTAGCGAATTAGTGTTTAAAGCGTTTTAGTGCTATGCATGAGTCATAATAAACATTTATCAGAATGATTGGTTTCTTTTCCTGTCAAATGTTAAGTTTTTTGCGATCTGAAAAGCGGAGTTTAAAAGTACAAAATATTTTATATGTTAATCAGAGATAAAACTTTGATTAACACGACTAAGACCAAAACTCGTGTTTTCGTAACATCAAAAGCTCAGTATTTAGGTTCTCAAATCAAGAAATACAACTCGTATCATGAGTTACAAGAACGTTGGCAAAAATCATGATCGCGTAGCTCTTTCCAGAATTTAAAAATTCATTCATGTTTCGCATTTTATTATTTTTTAAAATATTCTTTGAAATTATGAGAACCCTAATTTTCGATTTGAGAAATCATAAACAAGTTTAGGAGTGTGTTACAAAAATTACGCAGTTTGTTTTTAATAACTCAGAAACGTGTTTCTTTCGATTTCCAATGTTGACACATAGCAGCAGTTATTGTTTGAATAATCATTTAGGATTTTCTGATGTATTCATCGGATAATTGGCACTAACGGAAAGGCAATTTGATACCTCTGTGAAAAATGCGCGCGTGTGACGGTGGGGGTATTTATATACACTTTTACTGACAACACTGTCGATTACTCGATAAGAAATTTACTAATGATTTAAGGTGCAGCTGTTAAGAGATTTTAAGAACACGGAAAGAAGGCGTCGTCGTTAAAAGCGATTTTTTCCCATTGTAAGAGAGAGGGGTTGACTGTGTTGAACGAAAGGGAAGGGAAAGAATTCTGTATTCGCAGATGAGCGCAGCGATCATTTACTTTCCAAATAATCAGCAAGAAAGATCTGCCGGAGCTAATGATGACGACAAAGAGAGATGGTAAGACAACGGTTGGAAGAGGGGAGAGTGTCTCGTTCACCCCGTCGTGAAAGCTGTATGGAAATCACTTTTTTTTCAATTTGAGAAGTAAATTTTTGTGAACTTCATTACTTGTTTTACTTAACAATTTCCAAAAGACTAAACTCCAGGAAACAGTCAGTTACGTTAGTTTATACTGTAAACTGTGCTAAGCTCTACTCTTTTAAACTCTACTAATCTTAGCGAAATAAGGTCTATTAAAACAAAATGCAGATCTCTAAAGGTCATGCCTATGTGTAGGATATGTCCCTATGTATGAATATACTTATGTATGTATGTAGGCTATGTATGCCTATGTTCATTTATAATTTTGAATTGTCACAAAATTATAATCATAAGGTATTGGACAAGGGGGGGGGAGTTAGAGAGAGAAGTAGTGAGAGGGGGAAACGAGAAATCAGAGTAGTAGCAAAACGAGGGTTGTGAGTTGTCTGTAAACGGGGGCTTAAGAAAGTGGACAAGCGAATATTACGTTTTAGAAAGAAACAGAGTACGGGCGAAAATGATTATCAGAGCCATTTCTGGTCTTGCATTCGTGTCACTCTAGAAAAACTAGTTTCTTTCACTCAGGAGACTGTACAAGAAAAAGATACTACTTCGGAATAAGGATGATATGACTCGGGATGAATTGTAAGTAGTATGGAGGCAGCGTTAGTAATCCCGCAAAACTGAAAGTGATATTTTCAAGCGATTGGCGCATAGCAGCCAGTTAGATCAAACAGTGTTCACTGACAGAAAACCTTTGAAGTTGGGAACAGATAGCGTGCCTAATGATTAAACATTCTGAAAATTAAGAGAAAACTGTTAATTATCTAACTTAAAAAAAATAATCTATTAAAGTTTTAGAAAACGTCATGTTTTATATATACTTATTTATTTAAGTATGTATGTATGTATGTATGTTGATGAGTTTTTGTGTGAAAGTATGCAACTGTATCTATGAAGCATGAATCATGCGAATTTAGAAGTATAATGCTGATACAGCTCAGAATTAAATGCCTTAATTGGGCGTGCGCAATGAAGACAATGTACACTGCGCTTCATGTCATATTTCCACGTGTATATGAAGTTAGTAATACCTTATTAAGCACATTCCAATTTGCAAAATTTTCTTTTTTTTGTGAATTAGCCTCCTAAGTAGACAAATTAGAACGTTTGTTCTTCGATAAACTGAAATGTGTGTTTCTTGTTACAGGAGGGTGTTACGGGGGAGGAGGCCAGGCACAGGGGGGGCCCACTGTGGTGGCGGCCATGTTGGGGGCCTCTCCGCCCGGCAGCTGTCGCCCCCCTGGACGTCCTCCCTGGCCCCCTATTCACCAGTCTGCTGATATCGGCCACCCGCCGCCAGCGCACCAACAGTCGGACAGTAAGTACAGCTTTTGTAGCGTCATGTAGTTTGTTAATGTCACGCGCGCGTGCGACAACAACAGGGGTGTATCCTAGAAACTGTGAGTAGGAAATCACACAGGGACATCGTTTGAGTTTGAGAGATTTGGGGAAGAAAGTATTTAAATTCCAGCGCCAAGTTAATCGGTGTATGCGCTATTTGTATTGTCATTGTACTTTGATTAGTTGCGTTGCCAACTCAGATCTGCAACTGTTGCAAGACAGTTTGTTTCTGAACATGTTACTAGTGCATTATTCGTGACTTGTTTTGTAATATCGGTTGTTACGAAGACCGCATGGGTCGTGATTGTAAAGTAGTGGCAGAAGTTATGGAACGCCAGACAAGCAGAACAATAATTTTTTCTAATACTTCTGTAAAGAATACAACAGTTTATTACGATAATAGTTCCCCTAGACAATACAGATTCCCAACACACGCTATACGCAACCAATAATAACAATCACCTAGTTAAAGAATTACAGTAGTTCGTAACATAAAATACCACTTGATACCTTCACTAATCTTGCTCTTTAATAACACTCATTGTCTTATCGCTTGAATTCCTGTAAGTCTGGAATCGCTGGCTCATCATATAGGCCTACATACAGCGAAGGTCATCTGTACGAAGATCCCGTGTTTGTCGGGCAATGTCAAGAATTTTCAGGTCTTGACTAGTCTTCTAGACGCTTCTGAAAATTCACGCCCGCATGCTGACCCGCACCACGTGACCAGCTTCACGTAAGCTATCTGCGTGTTGTTTACGTCGCATCACCGTGCCAAGTGGCCGGCGTCTTTCCATTGTTTTTAGAGGGCTGCAGTATTGTGTCTTATAAAATATTTGCAATAAATTTGTGTTTTTCTAAGTAAACGGTCTATCCGGTGGTGTTGCCTGTTTTTACATTCTTCGCTAAAGCCCTTGCTTTCTGCTTTGGGTGTCCTCTTGTCTGATGATTTTGTCTGATCCTTTTATTTTCAGCGCACGCCTCCAGCACATTGATTCAAAAGCTGGTAGGTGGTAGGCCTATAGTAATTTTTCTTCCAGAATCCATGTTTCTGAACCACTGTGTTCCATGAGCAACTTTTAATTACTTTTCCTCATAGCTTTACTGATTTTGTGTGATCACAATTTTACCTGATATAATTCCGTAGGTTTTCACGGCCGGCGTCAGCATTATTAGGCCGTCGTCTGCTGCTTACGTTGAAGACAGACAGACGTTTCGGTCCTAATTCACTATGCTATATACTATAGTCTCTATCTCGGTACTGGGGTTAGTTAGCGGGCACCTTGCCAATTGTTTTAATCGTTTCTGGAACTGAAGATGGCCTCCGATGGTGGGGCCGAAACGTCTCTCTTCACGGCCTAACAGCCAGGCAGATAATAATTCCAACAATAGTTTAGCTTGTTTTGGTAATTGTTTTGCGCCCTCCGCGATTTTCTGATTTTATGTTCTCTCCGTAGCCTATTTCATTGAATTACAATTTCTCCTTTAATTTATTGCATTACAGAAAACTTTTAGTATACACAAAAAATAATCAGTATTCAACATAGATTATTGTACAGAGTGGCAATAAATCACGTGACAAAATGTATGTCTTGATAACTATGTGTTATAGGCAGTCGTGTATACATGTTTTGTTCAGATTTTGTAGTCGCGTGTTTTCACACACCCTGATTTTTATTACTTAGTGGCGTGACGAATAATTTGATATGGTACACCGGGTTATGTTAGTAAGTCTCGTCGGAAGTAACGTCCTGGATACTCTCCCATAATGTGGTTTGTTGTATGCAAGCATTATATTTATTACTGTGTATGTTTATTTAGCAAGCACGTTTAATTGCATTAAAAGCTGTCAAAACAAATAGGAATACTATAATTTTCTTGTGTTTTTTTTCTACTTTATTACTGTGTTGCTTTTATCAGTCAGCCGGTTTATAATGGAAATATAGTAGGTTAAGACACGATGTATATGTTAGGGTAGTAGATGCATTTCTATTACGGGGCATTTAAATGAAAATTTTGAAGATATTTTGTCTAAATTCTTTTATATTAGACGACACCTGCCCACCTCCTAGCACGCTGAGCCGGCTGCTTGTCGCTGTCATCAGTCATTGGCACGGAGGCTCTCCGCCTCGCGGGGAGCGACCGACGCCCTCAGGGCGTCTGCTGACTGGACTTGAAACGGGCAACATGTGTTGCTCGAATCGGTACCAGCGGCAGTGCACCAAACAAATAAAGTTATACTCCCCCGCCTTCACAGTTAACTGGTTGGCGGTTTCCTTTTCCAGTTTTAGGTAACCAGACGACATTGTACCAGCACTAAGTTTACTTCTGGCAGCCATTGGACACGTTCCAGATGCTGCAAACAAGCCACGGGTGCAAAGACACCCCGCATCCATAATGCAATGCATTAGACGACAGATGCAACTCTGTAAGTTGTAACGGCAGGAAATTATAACATCTTGATGGAAATGGTCAAGAATTTCTTGATTGTAGGGAGTAAATGAATAAAAGTAACGAATTACAAAGTAAAAAAGACGTAGGTTTGATAAAGGAAACCGGGCACTTCACGCATTTTATAACATTTATAAAGTCCAAGTTAAAAAGTCCTACGGTCAGACCAGTTAAAGAAAACAATGCCTGCTGAATCAGTTTTAATCAGGAACTGAACATTACACACTTCTGGTATAGTAGTAATGCCAAGAAGAGAATAGGTAGAAGTCTGGATGCCAAGGAGAGTGTAAATGGGACAATTTCCTAAAGTGGCAGGTCTTATTCCGGTTTGGAAAATACGGATTTTGTTCATACAGATGCCTCTTGGACGGAACACGTGTGAACTAGATTGCGATGCTCCAAATTTTCCCCGCGAACTTCAGATTCCTGAGCTTCATCATTGTGCAGGTCTGCTTCCGGGCATTCAAAGCTTATCACGTCTTCCAAATTATTATCGACAGCGGGTGGAAAAGTTTCTGTTGTCAAAGCACAATGTCTGCCGCCGTAACGCATAATAAAGCAGTCTCTACTCGAGACCGATAGTATCTAAGTTTTCAGAAACAGTGTTAAATATTTTGTTTACATGCAGTATCTGCTGTATACGCTGACATTCCACAAATATAAAATATAACAACGGGTGTTTTTGTGGATAATACATCTATATTATCTATCTGAAAAATAAACTATAAAAGAGTGGTCTAACAAACTCTTTAGCAGGCAACGAACAGAACTCACGAGTGGCCAAGTGGACATTCATGACGTATAAACTTAAACTAGAGCAAATCCGTATACGTGATTTTCACAAATTAATAAAAAAATATTAGAATATTATCCTGTCATGCAATAATACAACAGCAAAGCATCTACGTATGAGACAGATGTCAATCTAAAAAGACAGGAAGACGTAAAGAGAAAACGCGAAGAACTGGCCATAAAATATAAAAAGTTACACTGGTTTACGAACAGACAAAGCTAGCTGTCAGCAGCAAACATACAGCGAAGCAGATATGGCTCACAACTTTGGGAACGCAGAATATTAGGGAAAATGTAAACATTTCCGAACAAAATCTACAAGCTATATCAGTGCATCATATTTCATCTGAAACGTTGATCACCACAGAGAGAAAAGGTGCCTAAGAAATAACGAGAACAAGGACTTTGTGACCCTGTGCTGACCAAGACCCTGCAGTTCAGACAATTAAGACTGAAGAGAGACAGAGGAGAAGGGAGTGACACCAGTAGTGAACTCTTTATTTTGAGTTTAGCTTAGGCCTAAGTGTGACTTTAGTTCATTTTTAAATAGACAAATTCCTAGCTGGCTTGGAACAGCTAGTTGGGATTTTTTCAAAATCTGCAAACATCCCATATCAGCTATATTGCAAAAATCTGTCTACAGTTTCTTCTTCTTCCTTCCCCCCCCCCCAATACGCCGGTATGGCCTTTGTCGTATTCCAGCTTCTAAGTCTTATCTGACAATCTCTTCCTTGATCTCCTCAGCCTTCAATTTCCTACATTCTAGGAAATTCGAATCCCTTCCATTCGGTCTAGTCAGTCACCTCCGTCTGTTTTCGATTTTGTCGTTTATTGAGAACATGTGTCACTCTGCCGTAATCAGATCGTTTGTCACTATGGTTTACTCTTGTCCAACTTTATCGGTCTTAACAATTTCATCTCGTCCGCTTGAATTCTGGATGAACTGAAACTTGTTAGGACCCATGTCTCGCTACCGTATGAGAGTACTGGAACGGTCATTGCAATGTAAAACTTAATTTCAGTAAATTTTGTAGTTTTTGTTCTTAAGGTTTTCATGATTGTACCGCATTACCCTATGTACCTATTAAGTTTCACACTACCAAGTTCCGCATATTACACTTATGTACCGATTTAAGCCTATATGATTATTCCGGGTAAGTAATGTCACGGATCAAATAACTGGAGCGGATTATGTTTATTACTGGCTGATTGAGCTATTTTAATTCTTTATACATCTCTTCATGAATACCACTAACATTGATTTTGTGGTAGATATACGTAAATCATATTCGCTATTTACGTTGCAATTTATTTTCAGGATTCTCAGTATTCAGAATGAAAAAATATAAAATAAAAATATTTGCGAATAAAAGAAGAATAAAATATTCGCTTCATCCAACCCTTAAACCTCTTATAATTGTCAGTGTCCTTTCTTTAACCCTGGAACCGTATACCCTACCTATTCTTTAGGGTCATTAACCGTATACTGGGGCATTGTATACCCCAAATAAAAATACACATTTTAAGAAATTGTGATTTATTTTTTACTGAAAAAAACATGTTGAATTACAAGAGCAGATTATTTTTACTACATGTTTTTAAAAAGAAAACTGCTTTTTTGTGTGTTTCTGTGATCCCTGATCATGACAATTACATTTTTCAAAAAGTTTCTGTACATGTTTTTTCTATGAAAAATACTACTGCTTATATACTGTTTCCGACGACTAGCAGTCAGTATTTGTTTTTTCTTTGTAGGGAAACATGATATTGTACTGCAATGTTATCAGCCACGCTCTGCATTAACATTCTGAACATTTCTATGCATAATACACACATCATTGAAGCTACCAAATTGAACATTGTTTTTATCATTCATAATCCTTCCTCTTTTTCTGTTAACCAATGTATCTTGTATTGCCTCCTCTCCGCTTCTGGTTCAGGAGCACACTTATCAACGCATCGGGCAAAAAAATATCTTCAACACAACACAGTCTATCTTCTTCACCTTCATTACCTGACGTATCGTCAGTGTTATTGGAAATATCAGAGTATGGCATTTCTGATTCTAATAAAATGTTCTCTTTGGTAAGCACATGGTTCATTTTACACATACAGAACAATATATATAAAGTTATTTATAAAAAAACAAAGAAGTAAAATTACTCACACAGTAAAAAATAACACTAACCATTCACTGGGGTACTGTATGCCCCGCGGTCACTGTTTCTCATACAGCGTGATGTTGCACGTGTGAAGTAAACACACCAATTGAAGCACAATCAAGGCCAAGGAAAAGTCACAGATGTTGGAGGCAATAAGGGGTGCCAAGACAAAATTACTGCATAACGAAAATTACGTGGGCCACTCAGTGCCCCAGTGTACGGTTGCAGGGTTAAATATATTCTATACAAATGTTAAAATCGTCTCCAGTTTAGTAGATAGGTAGAAAAACTACATCGATAAATGGAACCAGGGATATACAAGTGTTTTAACATTAGTACCGATTTGTCAGTAGTCTGTTACGTGTGAAAAGTGTAAAAGTTTCGTTGTCGCAACGTTGAACTGTACTGTACGTTTCGTAAGGACTCTAATTGCGCCCACATTTTAAACGAATGGTGTCTTGTGATCCCAGTTCCCAGGCGGCGCGACGGCAGCGTGGTAGCGCAGTCGGCTCGCACAAGCGTATAGAATGACACCGACACCGACTCTGTGGCGTTTTATTTTCTCATAGGCATACTTCTACTGTGACGAAACAGAGTTCGGCTTTTTGCGATACGCTTGCAATTCGTAGATAAGAGCTTGATTTTTGTTGTTGTATTATATAAAAAAAACTTAATTTCAACAAATATTTCTTTGGTTCGTCGGTATCGACTGTTTGTGAGATCTGTTGTGTTGAGATTACTATTTCAGTTGCCTTCAGATATGATAGTGTGCTAGGTTTATAGTCGCCCAACTTTTGTGCTTGCGTGAAGTATTCGCCTTTTGGGCTTTGTTTAAGTTTAGTTTTGCTCGTTATCGGTAGTTGCTTAGTAGTAGTTCAGCGCTTAGGAGGCCCCCGTTTTTGACCCCTTGCAGTTGCAAAAATAAAAATTTCATAAACGAATTTCTGTAAGCTATTTTGTTTCCTTAGGAACTACAGAGAACGCCCGTAATTGAGTCATTTGGTTAATTGGATTACCAAAAATGGATTCTGAACATAAAATTATATATAGTTTTTACCTGCCTTTCACCTTTATGACCACATATTTTAATTCATCGTTTATTATGCGTCAAGTACGAATACAAATTTACAGAATTACAAGGTGTGGGTACAATAACACATCTTTATTTGTATGTATTACAATTCTAATACTTCTCCCCTTCAATATATGTGCTTGTTCAATATAAGTCTGTGGTGTGTGTGTGTGTGCGCGCGCTTGCTTGCTTGCCCGTATTCGCACTTACACACAGATACAATCTTGTTTTCCACTGGCCGAAGGAGTGGAGGAGATCACATTCTATCAGCTGTTTTAACACATGTGCCGTTTTCTTCTTTACTCCATCAATGGACTCAAAACGTGTTCCTTTAAGCACAGATTTTACTTTAGAGAAAAGAAATAAGTCGGCATAGCCACAAACCTGGCGAATATGAAGGATGTACCAATGTAGTAATGCATTTGTCGGAAAAACCAGCTTCACAAAACGTGCTGTTTGAACAGGCGCATTGTCCTGATGAAGATTTAAATTGTTTTCCACAGTTCTGGTCGTTTTTCTGACTCTTTCAGCTTTGTAAAAACGTCCTTATAGTAATGCTGGTTAACTTATGTGCCTTCTGGCTTCTTTTCTGCCAAAACTATGACCTTGGCATAGAAAAACAGGCATGGCTTTAAATTCTCGATTTGCTTTGACGAGACGGGGCTTTCCGGTGCATTGTCTGTCTTTTTGTCTTAGAATCGTACTGGGAGATGCAGGCTTCGTCGCAAGTAAGAAAATTTGCTTCACAAGAAACAGGATAGTCAGACGGACGTGAACCCGCAGGTAGCAAGAGCTCAGTGCATGGGTAGAAATTGGCAGTGGATTACCCGTTCCAGAAATTATGAGTTATGTAGACATCGCCCGGTCCGTTGTTCGGAACGTACAGAAGTCGGGAGATGAAGTGACTACAACAACAGTGATAAAGAGCCAGACAGACAGCTAAAAAATAAACGTAACGTACTTGATTACCGATAGATAGACTTTTGAGGAGTGTGAGAGAAAAATAAACTAGTAGCAGGTATACAACTTGGAAAAAATTCTAAAATAAATCAGACACAGTAAAGCTAACAAAAATTGCCTTTTTCATAGCTTTGTATGAAAACCCGATAAAAAATAATAAACTGTAGTATGAATGCTTTAAAGATACTGTTAAAGCACTGTATTAAAGTGGATAAATATGGGCGAGAGGGAGGTGGTTTCTTGATAGTTCGTCTCTTCGTCACTTTGCCAACTGTATCAATCTGGTATGAACTCCAAATTTAATCTAATTCTTAACAGTAGTGTACTGCTTAGAAAGCTGTACAGCTCATAAGGGAAGTACGAGGATTGATAATAAACTTCATGAAATTTTTGTTTCATGAAAACTTTGATCAAAGAAGTGTCGAAATTGCTCCTTTGGCTACTTATTTTGCCGACCCTATTAGTTTTATAGATATAGATACTAAGTAATATAATTGTGATATATTATTAATATTCTTATAAAATATTTAAGCACAGGATAGACAGATAGGCCCTACAGTTTGGGTATTTTTAAAGAGACAATGCACAGATCAGTTATTTGAAGTGTATTTAACAGAGATTGCACTATTAGCGGTGTGTTTTTAACTAGTGTGAAAGCCAGAGAACAGGAAGTGACGCAAACGAACAATTGGATTGAGCTGAGACGAATGGTGAGGCTCATAAGACTGTTACGATAACCTCACGGATCGGCCCCTTTAAACAGTGGAATAATCAGTTGAACACCAGAGAATTCGTTACTCGCAACTTTCATATTTGTTTTTATAAACAAAGCCACTCGTATTCAACGATTTTCTAGTTACTACAATTGTCCAACACACAATATCGCGACAAATAAATAAAGTCACTACTTACAAACGTCAGCACATAATAATTAACGAATAGTAACACTTTACACTAAACCGCTGTCATATAACACGTATTATCACTTCGATTCGTAACTACAACTGGCCGGTTACTTCCGAAACCCCGATTGCGTTGTACCCAGCCTGTTTGTGTATGTAGAATAGTCATCCAGGCTCTAGGAGACGTAGAAACAGGATTATGACGATATGAAAATTCACTGTCACGCCTTTGATGGGTATGCTACGCAAATTGCCCAATCTTATTTCCGTAAGACTATAAATAACTGCGCTGACAATTGAGAGACGGTGAATTATGATCAGTCGACTGGAGATTTAACTTGCAGATTGTTTGTGATCTTGATCGAGGAGGTTGAAGGACGGTATGATACCCGCGCTTGTAGATGTGAATTGGTTTCAGACGTTGTTAGCAATTGAATTTTATACAACGGTTTGAATATTTAGAGACAAGCCGCCGTGTCCAGACGGAATTATTACACAGTTCCCACTGGGACGATTATTCCGTTCAGTGTTCTGTCTATCGGTTTTGCCTTCGTGCAAAATGTTTTTACGTTTTATTCGGCAATACAGTACACGGTATTCAGTTGCACGTAAATGATACAAAATAAAGTAAGAATATCTTTCCTTAATATTAAGCTTACACAACAATATTTAACCATTTAAAATTTTTTTTAAAGTCTATTATTATAAAACAAATTTAACCAGCAGATTGGATGACTGAAGATGCAATTTCGGCACTTCTTTAAAATTTTCGGTAGGCCGTTAGTACTTCTTCGGTAATATCAAGGACATGCCTTCCTTATCCCTCTCCATTCAATGCTTCTGTGTAAACGTCAGGCCCGGCTAACCTTATAGTTGGGATATTACAATTGACTGTCGCTAATTCACAATGTCTGTGGGAAAAACATGTCCAATCTTTCACAGTTTTACCGTATATAAAATAATAAAACAGCTAAATAAAATTGAGTCTGACTAAAAGCTGAAGAAGGCGGATACTAAGCCGAAACGCGTCCGACGAAAAAAGTAAGTTTTTCACAAGATAAAGTTCATTTTTAGTAAAGTGTTAGTAAAGAAAAAATAAAACAGCGTAGAAGTACGGGCATAAATTAGTCGTCTGTACAGGTGAGGAACAATCGATAGGGTAGATATGTCACAGTGCTCCATGAAATAATAACTGAAAGTTATTACACTATCTCACTTTACTGAGCGAGAAACCTCAGCGAAACCTGAGCGAAAAACCTATTTTTCGACGTGGTCGACATAATATTAGTAGAACAAAAAGGCACCGACAACAAAGCAGAAATAATTTTTTTCGTTACCACACTTCAAAACATGTCATGTAAAAACGTGTGTTTATTACTGTATTTTTAGTTTTATCTGAAAAGTGGGTCGAATACTTTGGCTCTTAAGAATGTTAAGCATTTCTTTAGTTCTTACTGTACATGTTGTGGTTTGTAGTTTCCCTGTTCTTTAAAATAGGCCTAAATATAAGTTCGCGTCATCAGATTGCAAAATCGGACGTTTTCCTCTTCTTCAGTCCGTAAAAAAAATAAAATTAAAAAAGTTGAAAGTAAAAATAAAATTTATAAAATAGAAGATAAAACAAAAGATGCGTCCCATTAATATATAACAGAAATAAATTTTAAAATGTAAAGTGATGCGTCAGTCAGACTTACAGTAAAATGAAAGTGATAACAAGTGAAGTTCTCAACATGATTACAGAATGTTACAGACCTATATGGTCTAGAAAATAATTATTTTTATATAATACAGATATATTTATGTAAGCCTGATTGTATTTTCCTAATAGAAAATTCAGACCAATATTGAAATACATTAATACTTTTTTAAGTAGTGTATTTCCCATTACATGCGCGCGCGCGCGCATATACACACAGATATACTGACTATTGTATCTTTCTTTGTTGCCTGTAAAAACGTGCTTCGAAGTAAAAAATTAAAATGTAAAACTCTTTGTCGTGAAATTGATCACGTCCGTCCGGGAATGGACAGGATGTTTGTAGTCGTAAAATATTAAATACGGTCTGTCGGGTCCACGTCATGACGCTTTTACTCAAAGATACGTCTGTGTCTGTGTGGCTCCCGTGTAGTTTACTCAAGTAAACGTAAAATAACAATATTTATACTTCATGTTTTAAATATATAAAAAATATTTTAAATATGAGGCGAGCGCGCACACGCGTGTGTTGCGGTGTGATGTTTCGAACCACCAAACTCCCGTCCTTTCGCAGGACTTAAAATTGTAACTATAATAATAATAATAATAATAATAATAATTATCCCTCTCAGTATGAGGTGGCTGGCACAAAACTATATGTTATACCCCAAATAATAATTATAAAATCAAAATTTAATGTCATAAAATTGAATTATTTGAATCGAATCTGTTTTTTAAGATCACATTAACCTGTCCTGTTGAGAATTTACTAGAAAACTCTACATTCAATTTTAAGTAAGTATACCTGTTATTGTAGAGTGAAAGTTTGTATTGTGCGGTGGGAGGTCTAGCTACCTGGGCGGGGCCTCAGCCCACACACATGCTTGTTTACTGTGAGAAGTCTACAAAAGTAATGTTCTGGTAGTTTTAAATAAAAGGAAAAATCTGGAAGCTTTTTTTCTATATAAACAGAGATGCACTCAACCAGTTAAGTTCAGTTTTAAATCTGCTTTTGTAATGTGTATTTCGTGTGTCCGTTGTATGTATACTTGCTACTAAACTGTTCTTCAATAAAGTGTGTGTTTGCTCCTGTACTTAAATTATTAATTATTAATTATTTTTAACCATACCTCAACAGGTTATGGGTCCAGTGGCATTTTAAAATCGGAGTGCAGTGTGTAATTGGAGTGCAAGTATAAAATATTAGTGCAAAAATGGAACCGAATATAAAAATTTAAAAACTTCGAGACAAAGATAATTGGCATCAATGGCGTTTCGTAGTACGCACGTTGATGGAAGAGGATGATGATGTGCTGGATGTTTGCGAAGGAAGATTAGCCGAGCCAGCTGCAGGTGCAGAAGATCGTGACGCGTTGTTGGAAAAGTTCAAGAAGGCGGACAAAATTGCCAGAAAGTTAATTGTTACAACAGTGGAGAGAAAGCCTCTCGAACTTATAATGGGTTTTTCTACTGCCAAGGAGATGTGGGACAAATTGAATACAGCATATGATCTAAAATCTGATGAAAATCTGTCGATGATTCAAAAACAATTTTTTGAGTTTAAGTGGACAGAGAGTGAAAGTGTTACGTATAATATTTCAAAAATAGAACAGTTGGCTAGAAAAATGAAAAATCTCGGGGGAAAAATTGAAAAGACTATGGTGATGACTCGTGTTTTAACATCTTTGCCACAAAAGTTTAATCATTTTCACAGTGCTTGGGATTCGGTATCTGACGATAAGAAGAATCTCGAAAATTTGACCAAGCGCTTGATGGCAGAAGAATTTAGATTACAAGAGCAAAAGGAAGTACACGAGGAGACGACAGCGTTGGTAGCTAATCTGAAAATCGGTCATAAAGAACAGAAGAATGACTCTTATAAATATGAGAAGAATAATTTGAAACAAGAGCAGTGTTATAATTGTGGAAGACAAGGTCATTTAAAAAGGGACTGCTTCAGGTGTTATACTTGCAAAAGAAAAGGTCATAAAAGTAACAATTGCTTCATGAATAAGAATAATGGACAGCGAAGATGGTCGAATAATCAAGAAAGAAGTGACTCGTCTTCTGGACAGAAGAAATCAACATCGAGGATAGTACTAATAGGTGACAAAGGCAGCTGTGGCAATCGGGATGATCTCTGGATTGTGGATTCGGGTGCGACGGATCATATGTCGAAGCATCGAGTTTGCTAAAATTAGACATTCAAACTTTAATTCCAAAAGAATGTAACGTGGTAGAACAAAAGAGTAGATCGAGCATTTCCAACGGTAATGTTTTACAATTATGGCACGAAAGACTCTGTCATCAAAATGTAAAACATGTGAAGAATTTTTGGAAAAATCTAAATATAAAATTTACGGATGAAAATTTCTTTTGTTAAGGTTGCGCTTATGGCAAAAATCATAGATTGCCTTTTCACAAAAAGATCGATCGTGCCACTAAAACTCGCGAAATAATTTATACTGACGTTTGTGGTCCTATGGATGTAGAGTCTCTCGGTAGAAAGTTATATTTTGTTTCTTTTAAAGACGATTTTTCAAGTTATAGAGAAATTCATTTTATTCGAGAAAAATCTGAAGTAATAGAAAAACTAAAATCATTTTGTATCGGGGTTGAGAATCAATTTGCAACAAATATTCAAGAAATTCATTTTGATGGTGGTAAAGAATACGATAATAAAGCAGTGATGTCTTTTTTAAATAGTAAAGGTATAAAATATTCGATTAATGTTCCATATACGCCCGAACAAAATTCAATTGCAGAGCGCGATAACCGAATCATTGTAGAGGCTGCTCGATCAATGTTATATTCAAATTCAAACTTACCTCTATTCTTATGGGCAGAAGCAATGAATACTGCTGTACATGTAATTAATAGAACAGGCCCAACAAAACAAAATAATAAAACTCCTTATGAGTTATGGAATGGAAAAACAGCTACTGTTGATAGATTTAAAATATTTGGAACCATGTGTTATGTACATATATCAAAAGAAAAGCGTAAGAAACTTGATAAAAAAATCGATGAGAGGTTATCTGGTCGGATATCATGAGGATTGTAAAGGTTATCGTGTATATGTTCCGGAAGTGCGAGATGTCATTATAAGTAGAGATGTACTTTTTAAACCTGAAAGAGTATTAGCTGATTCAATTATTTTGAATTCTTTGAACAATAATAATAAAGAAACTGAAGAAAATGAAATTATAACTCCTAAAAATAATGAACTTTTACTTAAAAATGAATCAAATGAGTTTGAAGAAAGAGAACCTTTACAATCTTCAAATAGCGATAACAATCAAACTGAACGACAATTGCGCGATAGAACAAAATTAAAACCTACAGAATATTATGGATGTCCGATCACGTTTATTGCTGAAAAGTTACAATCCAATTATAACGAAGCAATTACAAGTAAAGAAAAAGATAGTTGGCAAGCTGCAATGCAGGACGAAATGAACTCTTTGTATGAAAATAAGACATGGGTATTAGTGGAAAAGCCAAAAGATAAAAAGGTGATTAATGATCGTTGGGTTTTTGTGAAGAAACTCAATCCAGATGGTACAGAACGTTATAAAGCGCGGTTGGTTATTAAAGGTTATTCGCAACAGAAAGATATAGATTATAAAGAAACTTTTAGTCCGGTTGTTCGCTTTGATACAATAAGATTGATACTTAGTATTTCTGCTCGTGAAAATTTACATATCGGTAAATTTGATGTAAAAACGGCTTTTTTATACGGTGACTTAAAGGAAGATATATATATGAAACAACCTGAAGGTTTTGATGATGGAAGCTCACGCGTATGTAAATTAATGAAAAGTTTATACGGCTTAAAACAAGCACCAAGATGCTGGACTGAGCACTTCACTAATTTTCTTGTAAATTTAGATTTTTGTCAAAGTACGGGTGACCCATGCTTATACATATATAACAATAATAATGATAAGATCTTGTTAGCAATTTATGTTGATGACGGACTTATTGCAGCTTCAAATGAAAGTTTGATTGATAAATTGTTGAATGATTTGAGTAAAAAATTTAAAAATTACTAGTACTAAAGAAGTTACTCTTTATAAGTTATTCATCTTGGAATGGAAATTTGTAGATTGAATGATGGGTCTGTTTTCATTCATCAAAGTACTTATATTAACAAAATCTTAGAAAAGTTTAATATGTCAGAAGCTAATATTGTATCCACGCCAATTGATTGTAATCATGATGAATATTTATCAAAAACTATTGTAAGTAATGTACCTTATCGTGAAGCTGTCGGCAATTTGATGTTTTTGTAAACTGTAAGTCGTCCGGACATAAGTTTTGCTGTAAATGTTGTATCTAGAGTTTTAGACAAACCAAGTGTAGCTCATTGGTCAATTGTTAAACGAATTTTACGTTATCTAAAAGGTACGATTGATTTTGGATTACTATATTGTAAGGATGGCAACTTTAAAGCTTATAGTGATGCTGATTATGCTAGCGATACAGTTACACGTAAATCAACTTCTGGCGTAGCTTGTATGTATGCAAATGCTGCAATTATTTGGCGAAGTAAGAAGCAACAATCTGTATCATTATCAACAACCGAGTCAGAATTTGTAAGTGCAGCATTAGCAACAACTGAAATAATGTGGTTAAAGAAGTTATTTAATGAATGCGATTGTAAGACTGATAAATATGATTTATATATAGATAATATGAGTGCATTAAAACTTATAAGTAATCCTGAATTCCATCAAAGGACAAAACATATTGATGTGAAATATAATTATGTACGTGATTGTTTTCAAAATGGAGAAATTGATGTGCATTATGTTAAAAGTGATGAACAAGTTGCTGATATACTTACGAAAGCTTTGTCAAAACCAAAATTTGTTTATTTAAGATCTAAACTTGGACTTAAGAGTAAAAATGAATTTTTAAATTAATGTGATTGTGAGAATGTAGAGTTTTAGGGAGGGTGTTGAGAATTTACTAGAAAACTCTACATTCAATTTTAAGTAAGTATACCTGTTATTGTAGAGTGAAAGTTTGTATTGTGCGGTGGGAGGTCTAGCTACCTGGGCGGGGCCTCAGCCCACACACATGCTTGTTTACTGTGAGAAGTCTACAAAAGTAATGTTCTGGTAGTTTTAAATAAAAGGAAAAATCTGGAAGCTTTTTTCTATATAAACAGAGATGCACTCGACCAGTTAAGTTCAGTTTTAAATCTGCTTTTGTAATGTGTATTTCGTGTGTCCGTTGTATGTATACTTGCTACTAAACTGTTCTTCAATAAAGTGTGTGTTTGCTCCTGTACTTAAATTATTAATTATTTTTAACCATACCTCAACATGTCCAACATACATAAAAGGTATCAAATTATGACAGGCAAGTGTAACAAATTATCACTTGTTATTACATAAATTAAATAAATATCTCCCATGAAATAACAAAAAGTTACAAGGTAGCTTTTAAATGAATAAAGTCTACAGTTGACTCTAAAATTTAATAATTTATGGTATGGGTTTTTCTTTATGATTTCCAATATGGAAAACTAAGTTTATTTTTGCTGTGACTATACAATGAGTTACTCAAGTGCCAGAAGTTCAGTATATACAAATTTATGAATACTTAACATCTAAAGTTATTCCTCCTCCACGATCCGGTGTGCAATCAGATCTCTGTGTTGCCTCCGGTGTTTAGTTGTTGCTTCCCTCACTGACCTCGAGTAATCTCTGGAACAAAAGTAGAGGAATTTTCTTCTACCGCACATGCGCTGGTTAGCAGAGGGGACGAAACAGAAAATTTAGAGATAAAACCAATTTATTGTTTTCCCGTCTAAGTATCGATTTCGATATTTCTCCGAAACGTTACCGCTTAACGTAACATGCCTAAGAAAAATTCGTCATCTCGTCATCGAGTTTCACAGAAGAAGTAATTTGTTCAGTTCAACTCCTCTATTCACTCCGTCCTGGTAGGTTCACAAACCATCTGACTGGTTATCAAATAGCTGGAAACATTATCTGCCGGGCTGTTAGGCCGCGGTCTATTGTTTTTGTGGGCAGACGTTTTGGACGCACCATCGGAGGCATCTTCATTGTCGGAAACAATTGGCACGGTGTCCGCCAGTGATGTGGTAGAAGCTGTGTGTTTTTACCTAAGAAGCCCCATAGTCTCTATCTCTTCACACGGCGGACACCGTGCCAATTGTTTTCGGCACTGAAGATGGCCTCCAATGGTGGGTCCGAAACGTCTTTCCACACAAGCAATAGACCACGGCCTAACAGCCCGTAAAACAATGTTTCCAACTATGTTGGCGCTGGTCATGAAAGTCTTAGGAACTTAAATCTATTCATGTTTTACGTACCGAGTCACTTTATGGTTAATATAATTAAATTACCTTATGGTCCACCTTAGTGACACTAGCTTCTTTCGTTCAATGACGCGTTTCGGGATGAAAGACTTAGTCTTAGGAACTGGTTAACAAGTATTCATATGTGAATACACATTATATACACATTATATGTGTGCACATTTTCAGTTTGACACGTACTAACATCTTTCGATTAGGGGGAGTCTCTGTTACGCATTAAAATTGATATCAAGGTTTCCTTAACACTTATAAAAAGAAAAACAACTTTCTTAACAATTACATAAAATGTTTAACTTCTTTGTAGAAAGCGATAGCATCGTTTGGTCCAATTTCGACTTAGTCCATTTCGTAATAACAAAATTTTCACACAAAGTGAATATCACCAATTCTTACCAAGTCGGATAAGTAGGGATTTTTTATAAAGCAGATGCACAAGTGAAATAGACCTACATGCACTCATATCGCATTAAGTTACTAGCCTATTTTCTCAAAATAATTACAGAAAGTGTATACAAAAGAGTGACGTCATTCGCATCATTCTCTGATCGACAGCCAAACAATTCATGATACTCGAACCCAAAACGATACTGAATGGCGGTAATTTGTAAACTAAACTAAACTCATACAAATTTTCACGTAACCTACTACCACCTTCAGCTGTTTTTTGTGAACCTTACTACACCTTGAGCTGTTCAAAGCAAGTGTTAATTTACAACACTCTAATCAAGCATTGAATGGAATCACCACTAAACTAATATTAATAGTTATTGAAGTTTTAATTATTACACCTATCTTGTAATTGATATGTTAGGTATAATTTTACTAATTACTTAACTCTTGCTTTGGGCAGCGACTCTTATAGTTTATCCCAGGGCGCCAGTAATAAATAAACACAATATTAAATGTTATAACTTGTATGTTTAATAACTTTTGCATTTAAATATTACATTTAATAATCTTGATTGATTAGCAATATCAACATGTAAACTTTATGATAAATTTCTTTTGATTGTGGCTTCTTTGAAACTGATTGAGCCACTAATAGTAAGATTTCAAGAATTGACTCTAGATTACAATATTACATGAGTGTCCATTAAAATTATTACTTGTTCGTTGAATTCCACAAATCTGTGAAGCGTTGTGTCAAATTCCTTTGAACGTTGTCCGTACTTGGAGTCCTGAGGTCCGCTGCTGAGCCGTAGATCCTGGTGTATTTCACTCGTTGATTACCATTTCACTTATACACACTATTCACATACACGAGATACCATTCACTTTTAAAATCTAGAGATAATGCGAATGTGCTGTATAACACACTATTTACTGAGCACATAATATGTAAGTTATTGACGCTAAGTGCCTTCAACACAGGACAGTATGCAGCAATCGTCAGCTTATTTGACACGTGACAAGTTCCGCTGTGGCATTTACTTGCCCACCCTACGCTCACACTTCGAAATTTGGTTTAGATTCAGACGATTTTTCGTATGTTCGATAAAAAACTTATTATTTTACTAGAATACCGTTAATTACATCTGCCTTCTCTACTGATTTACTATTATTATTATTATTATTTAGACGATTCAATATAGTTATTAGTTTTATCCGTATTGTAACTTTACTGCATTCTGAATACTATGTTCGCTAATAATATTTCTTAACAACACAATTTGCGAGTCTAATGAATGTAATTTCTCCGCTGACTGCCCCTTTCTCTAACTACGTTTCTTTTTTATACTCAACTAAGAACTACCCTCACCTAATCCTTACAGAACGTTTCCCGATTGGCTACATGTGCCGCGAAATTCAATTCTACCCAACCGATCACGAAAATTCTCCCGCAAAAAAGATGACGCGTTTTTTTATTCGTCCAACAACTGCGCGTTCAAAAATAGTGGGAAAGGACGCGTTACATGCTTTCTCACTATCTACCCTCTTCCTCACACCTAACGGTCCTATTCCATCAACAAGACACTCAACTTTCACAAACCTTCATTTATTTTTTCTAGTTTTTAACACAATATAATTTTATGATAGGCTGTTTTGCTACGTGACTTTTTCAGAGTTTCCAGCCGTCTGACTGTCGCCAGCTCAAGGCTGTGTTTCTTTGAAAAAACCCCGCGCCTCTATTTCATAACGGTACTTTATAGTATAATTTCTATAGTTATATTTGATTTAATATCAATAAGACATGATTTTATCCCCGTAAAATTGCTTTATAGTCAATTTTAACGTCATAATACGCGTTCTGAGCGAAATATATTTAAAAACGTAAAAAATTGTTTATACATTTTCATATAAATATAGGCCTACTCTAAGTTTTGGGTATTGGTCATGACCTGGATACATTTTTGAATATGTAGTAGGATCTGTTAATCAGTGGCGCAACAGATAGTAGAAGTGCGGGGTCCGGTTTAAAGGACCCCACTTAAGAAGAAGTTAAACTTTTTAAGTTACTTTTTCCGCTTTTATTTTGGAAAGATTTTTCTCATTATAGACTCTCTCTATTTTCAGGTTGATGTGTGCGTGAAAGCGGAATCGAATTCTTAAATATTATAACCTGCTTTGTCGCAAACAGTCCGAACACGATTATTCATTTATGAACAAAATTCGTTTTTGTAAGGAGATGGAATTAATTTTTCAGGTTCACGTATCTTTTTTTTTTAATGATTTGTTGAGATATAATGTCAAGGGACGGAATTTTTTTTAATTTAGAAGAGGGTGTTACAATTTTTCTATAAATTTTTGTGTCTTCGTACTTACTGGCTCGATGTTTTTTTGTAGGTCATTACATGTTGCGCGTAAATTTTGTCAAAACTTTGGTTATCTTTAAAGCGACACGAAACGGCTAGATTTCCATGTGTGATTGTTAAAATATTAATGAATAATTAGTAAAGTGTATTGGTGTATGTGTTGCAGGTTTCAGCCGGTACGGCGTGTACTCGTTGTTCCCGGGCGCGGCCACGGCCAACACTGCTGCCGATGTCTACACGACGCAGAGGTACGCGCACGCCCCACCGCCGGCAGCCGCGCCGCTACAACCCCCGGCGGCCCCCGCCCCAGCCTCAGCTGCTTCCGCCGCCTTCCACGGCCTCATACCCTCTCACAAAGGTAGGTAAACACCGCCCTAATAACCACATACTTTGTGTTTTTCTCATATTTTGATTTATTATTCGTGTCAGAGAGTTGTGTGTAGCCTACTTGAAAACTGTGTAGCTTCTGTTTCGAGCGTGGGATATGGAA
This sequence comes from Magicicada septendecula, assembly GCA_034769895.1. Lineage (NCBI taxonomy): Eukaryota > Metazoa > Arthropoda > Insecta > Hemiptera > Cicadidae > Magicicada > Magicicada septendecula. The sequence goes on from CM068374.1 coordinate 177,382,514, forward strand.
TGTCAGATTTCAGTGTTATAGAAAAGTTTTCGCTTTTGTAAAACTTATTTTTTTTTTAATTGAATTATTATTACACTCTACCCCGGCGTGTACATGTAGGGGTATACAATAACATGAAGACGAAAGAGCTCCTTCAAAAAGCAGCACTTTCCATGTACACTTTCTTATTCGTCTTTGGCCCCCTAATCCATTCATTGATTGGTAGCTGTTCTCCATTCAGTCGCTTTTGTGCTTTCCGCTTTATTTGTTCATAGGAACTGTAATTTAGCCTCCATCTTTGTCCGTGCATTATCTAGAGGAATCCGGATTCTTTCATTGAGTGTGGCATTAACTATATTTTCCTTGGCCGCAGTACGAACGCTACGAATGGATAGTTTGGTGGTCGAGCTGCCATCTTGCTGCTTCAAGCCAACACGATTTGTGTGAGAAATTGGTCCACCCTCCACAGCAGGATGCAATGGTGCAAGTCGCACAACTGGAATTTTTTGGGGCGGATTTTTCCTAATGTACTACTAATTATGTTAGGCCAGGTTTAACCAGGCTTTTACATTTCACATAACTTAGTTATTGATTAGGGATGGTAGAAAACCTTTTGGTATTGATATACAGAAAAACATTAGTTTTTTTATTCCAATAATTGCTTAAATGGGTTTAGTTTTTCAAATATTTTTGGACAAAGCCCCAAGATCCTCCGTTAACTGAAAGTTATTCCATACCCTCGTATTGTGATTCCCCCCTACCCACGAAATCAAATTTGGGGGGAATTGCACGATGCCCTTTGGGAGGAATGTGTACCTTTGCTCCACAGAAGCCGAAAAGTAAATGAGTCGATCAACGAGTCGCAACAGACCAAACGGTCTAATGCTTCGGGAGAAGAAGAAGGAAAAGAAGACGAAGAAGCACTGCAACTTACTTAATTTATTATTGATTTATATACTGGAAGCTTGGCCTTCCTATATATCTCTTCCCTAGAATGTAAAAATAAGTGATTGTTCTCATAAGTCAGGAAAACTTTATGGAAAAAACAAAGTTCTGTAATGGCGCAACACGTCCTAACGAAGTCTTTTCACATAAGTCTAAATTAGGCGTCAACTGGACATCTGGGCATTACTCTCTGGTACGTTGAAGCTCTTTGGATGCCAGATAGACAGGCAGGAAGAAAATTGACGGGGCGTCTCGCGCCCTGGTTTGTTTGCGTTGTCCAGGCCGGAGTCCGATGAACGCCAGTTCTAACACTGCAGTTCGGTAGTTCGCTCGGCACATGATGTTACAGTGCGGTCCACGAATACTCGTGTGGCATGTTACCATGGTGACATTTGGACCACGGCGCCTTTCTTATGGTACCATATCTCAATACTTTAATTTAGAAGCACTGGCGGTTGACATTCTTGAGTTAGAATCGTTCGCGGTTCCCCTAAGATATATACCATAAGAAGTCCGGAAGGATTTTTATGATGGTTTTACACATTAACGGTTTGTTTTCCAGAGTCATACGCATGGGCGTATGGATAATTTCATCCGGGAGGGGGAGGTCTCAACAAAAGGTGGGGAGTGTAAACATTAATGGTCACCCATTTCCTAATAGCATTTCTCTTCTTACACAGTATTAATTTTTCTTGATGATTGGCTTAAAACATGACAGAATATTACGTGTTTTAGCAGAGTGAAATATTTCGGAATGTCGCAACCGCCCTCACCATATCCTATCAGCCTACGCCGTAGAAGTGGTGTAAGCAAGTGCTTTACTGGGAGTTTGATGGGGGATGGGTCACCAATGAGATCTTGTAGTGAAATCTTCAGGCAGGCAGTTGTAGAATCTACAAGCGGCTGTGATGTAGGCCTACCATCCACTGTGTGCTATATGTAACTAGTGAACTTCCTGTTAACGCAAACGCTTCGCCCTCTGCTTGTCACGAGTAACCTCCTACTCTCTGTGGCTATGGTCATGGCCACATGTCAATACTGCAGATAGGCTAAGCCAGTACCGTTTTTTATAATTGTAGGTTAAGCTATTTTCTCTTCAAATGAAATTAAAACAAATGGTCTTCAGCCATGGTTACAGAGACATTTGTTACTTTCAGCAATAGAAATATTGTCTCAGATACTTCCTATGTTTATTTTTATAGAATTAGAGAACATCGCTGGCACAGAAGGAGTGGAGATGAAATGCCTGCAGTTTCAAGTGACCGTAATACTTACCATATCGTTTAAAATTGTATTTGTGATTCACTCTGTCTCCGCGGAAGTAGAGAGTCGATCGAATAATATATCTCGTTGTAAACGCCGAAAGTGATTACATCTGATGACGTGTGTTGTTTTTGAGCCAAGCATATAAGTATACACTTAAGTTATATCTCTTTTTTATGATACGCTATCTCTTTAGATACAGTATCATAGATAATTATATATAATACAGTAGAAAGATAATTATATCTTTTTACATAAATTATCAGTTTCTTTACTTATTTAAGACCTGTCCCATTCATACAATGTTGCATTACAGTTATTGTACTCTTGGTCTTAATTCCCTGTTAGACACCACATTGCATACTTTAAGTGTCATGTTACACATGGTCACTTCACCAGTGTATAAAAATTGTATTCTCTTGTACAGAAACTAATTTTACTTTATATTTGTATAACTGTTATTATTTAATATGTTATTAATTATTATGGCGGCAGCGTCTGAGCCAGAAACGGCGATATGACATTAAGAACCAGCGGACCGTTGTCAGTTGCGACCGAGTTGGAAATTTGAACCCAGTCAGTTGGGATCAGTTGCATTTTCTTGTTATTATTATAATCATACAGAAATTACCATTATAATTCTATTCATTCCTGACCTGACCTAACCTAACCTGACCTAACATAATAAAATTACTGGAAGAATTAGCGTACCCGCACAAATGAAGAGTTGCAGAATTGGAAGTCTCATCGAAGTTCAGAATAGGAACGTTTCTAAATGACAGATTCGGTCAGTAAGTGAAAGCGCGAGGCCCAACTGACCGCTTAAAAACAGGTAACAATGTTGTTTCGTTGCTACTGTCCGAGACCGGGACCACCACCACCACCACCACCCCAGCATGGCTTTCGAACGCCAAATGCGTTCCTTGTGCTTTATGAAAAATATTCGGTGTTCTAAAACTGTAGTCCTTCATGATTTCAGAGCTTCAGAATACTTCGAAGATGACTCACTATGTCTGTAGAATTCTAGGGCGACTATCACCAGAAAAGCTGTACTTCATAGATGTACGTTACTGTAAGTGCTAAATGGAAGAAATTAAGTACGGAAATTTGTGGTGAACCTACGGGAAATTCAAACGAGAATTAAACAGTTGTATATGTGTGCGTACCTGCGCGCGTGTTTAGTAGACAAAGTGTATAGAACAAAGCTTAGGAAAGTAGGCCTACGATAATTTTCGTACTTGATGAGTTATTGTATCGATAATATATGTATCGCACATTCCATATCACAGCAATGATTTATTGATTTCGGGCCGGGAAAATATTAATAAACTTTGATTTTAATTTTACAAAACTGTGCTTTTCCCAGGATTAGTGCATGATGTTTCCGTATTATCGCTGATGTTTGTTTCCTAAACATTATGTTAATGTGGATTGCGCGCTGCAGTAGATCCCGTGCAATTTAGAGTTAGATACAGCAAGATTAGGAAAGGGAAAGTTTTAGAACCATGCTCGACTAAGTGAAGACATCGTAACGTATCGTGTGTAATATTTCCATATGAAAAGTGGACGAGTTCTACTTAGTGAGGAAACATACGTGTCTGCGGCTTCGTTACTTCGTTATTGTAACATTTATGGCGAACTCGGAGGTCGTGCAGCGTGACGAAAGAATTATTACATCGAATTTCTAATTTGATCTACATCGCAATTCGGTCCAAACGCATTTTGACATTTTCGTCTGTCTGTATCGATCGGGCGGCGGATCCAGCGGTATTTTCCCGCTATCACTTTCGTCAGAATTGACTCCGTAAATTCGTAACGTTGTCCCGTAGTTTGGGCAGTTCACTTCCCCTGTCCGTGAACATTTATCGAGTATTATCTTTATCTTTTCCCAATAAAACCAAAGGCAAGGAATCAGATTTATATCTGCACAGTAAAGTCTGTAGAGTGATCAGAGTTTTCAACGTTAACGCTATTATGTTTATGTATTTAGACACAATGAGTACGATATGCTTGCCTAGCCCGTTCCGGTAGCGACCGTTCCCTGGGCATTCGCAGATCTTTTGTGGTGGAAAAGACCGTCGCAGTCTGTCCTATGATATTACCATATCATCAACAGCATTCACAAATAAAGTATATACAGTGGCGTATCTAGAATTTGCCCGTGGAAGGATCCAGGGTCAGGTCGGCTTCATACAAAAAAAATAAAATAAACAAGTTAAGATGGGACTAATCAACACTACTATCTTTAAAGTGGTAGAATCAGTCCCATTAAAGTAAACGGTAATAACAGAATAAAACTACGCGTAACTGAAACATTGTTTACAAGATACTTATTGACTGAATTGATTTTCCTATAGTTTGTATTTTTAACTTATAGGCTACGCGAATGCGTATAATAAACATGTTTTTAGGCTATATTTAAAAAGAGTTATTACTATATTAGCGTGCACAGCTGTTTATATTAAAAGATAATAAAAGATCCTAAAAATTAAGACATTAACAAAATTCGTCAACTTTTTCAACCCTCGGGGGGGGGGGGGGTCCCGTTCGACCACACTCCATAAATACCCCCCTGAGTATATCTTTTTAAAAAGGAGTATGAACCAGAGAAGTTTTTAAAAATTCTAAGGTTGTTAATAAAAATGCAGTTAAAGAAAGATAAAACAGTATGTAGACCTATTTCAATTGTTGACTCAGAAAAACTATTCGACCAAATGCCAACTGGATCTTATCTAGTGTCTACACAAAGTAGGAATTCATTTCGGATGCAGAAGACTGATTTATGAACTTTGTAATGTTATGAAATTGGGGCGGTTCGTTGTGGGAACAAATAGGAATAAGCAAAAAGGGTGTGGGGGCAAGGATTGTCTCTGCCATCATGTTTGTTTAATTTGTATCTTCAGGAAGCAGTCAACAGATTTAGGGATGAAGTGCAATCTGGAATTAAAAAGTTCTTGGAGAACGAAGAAAATGCTGTGGGCAAAAAATAATGTAAGAGGAGGGGTTTAATAAACAGAAGATCAAAATTATATTCTCCAGTAGGAATGAAGAAAATAAGACTACGAAAAAATTGGGAACGATGCCCTACAATAAGGAAAAGAACTCAACTATTTTGGAAATATTAAGTAGTATTAGTAGGGTTAAGAATGCATGCAATGAGAGGAAAATCTGTACACTTTGAAGAACATCAATTTTCAGGTGGGGAAAACTTGTTTGGAGCATTGTTTAGTGTGCAAGTGAAACACACGCTTGAAGCCGATAGTTCGAGTAAAAGTAGAAGCAAAAGTTTCAGAGCAAGATCTTCTTTGGACTACGTGACACAAGTAGTTAATGAGATAAATTGCGACAAGTATTGTACACTAAAGATGAAGGATAAAAATTGTCGAGAATCGTGAAGAGCAGCTACCAACCAGAACTTTAACCTAGAGAGAGATATCGCATAAACCTATGGTTGGAAGAGTCTGTCGAAACAATTTTTTAAAAAAGGAATAAACGCAGAAAAGTAATTTCAGAAGACAATTTACTTTCCAAAACATGTTAAAAAGGTGGACAGACAGTTTCTCTCTCAGCTAGCAAATCTAACATGTAAAGATTCGAAGGCCCTAAATAACGTTTTCAGAGCCCCGTGTGTATCTAACAAAGGTTTGCACACTTAAACAACTAGAGAAGAAATTATCACAATTAGTGGTCAGTATCGGAGTTCAGTGTAAAAGGTGGTCAGTGTGTTGCACAACCCAATGAATACGCATACACACTGCTTGAACAAGTAGTGATAAATATCCTTACGCATTTTCAATCAGAACAGACGACTCACAAAACAGTACAACTTAAAAATAGCCCGTTTGAAAACTAAATTGAAGGCGTTTTGTGACGAAAAGCCTCTGAAATAAAACTAAAGTTATTATTGAGGGCAAAATTATTAAACAGTTACTCAGTTACTTGTAAAAATATATAGAGATAGGTATGAGTCATAGAATGGGTTCTACAAGAGAATCAGAATGTAGGAAGAACTAGGCGAGGATGAGAGCAGGGTGTAAACGAAGCGATGAGTCGTGGCAATTGCATCAAGGACAATGGAACGGTCAAGAGACACAGTCAAAAGAAATTTTTGTAAGCGATGGCAACTTCAGTACTGTTGAATGGCAGAAATAGTAGGACACTACTAGCTAACCGGGACAGAATCCAGACAACCGAAACGAGAAGTCTGAAGCAGATCAAAAGCCGAAAAAGAAATGAAGAGACGTTCTGCGAGAATTGGAGGCTACCAGTGACAGAACAGAGGGCAATTGTTGCTTGTGCTTTATCCAGTATGCATAAAGCAGGCCTATTGGCGGGCAAGAATGTATTGCGGACAAACCATGCAGTGACAGTTTGTACTTTCAGACTGAGGTTTACTGCTCTGTGCAATGTACAAAATATGGAAATATTTTCACTTGTAGTCAAGTGACTATAAATTTATTATGGTCACCTACGGCTTTGCAACTTGGAAGATAAGTCAAAGAAATTCCTAAAAGGTTCGAAACGTGTGGAAATAGACTTCTGGATAAGGTCTTGTGAGGTGTCCAGACTCCAAACAATTTGAAATGAAGATAGCATTAGGCAAATCGTGTAGACAAAACAATTTAAATACTATGAATACGAAGCCTCTCTTAGTGGGAGAGGGAGGCAGGTCGAACGAATCCCCGATTACCGTTGGCATTAAACACGGCCAAGGGAAACGAGGTAGACCCGGGAGAACATATAGGCCTATATGATGACTTGGAGAAAAGACAGAAACCTCCGGCGTGCGGTATGGGAGAGACGGCAGATGGGATGTAAGTTACAAGCACTCGTACATGGTTGGGTCGATAAGCTTATTAAAGTATATCAGTAGGCATACATTAATTTTGTTTCATTTTTAAATGTCTAAAATCGACAAAAAAGAAAAAAGTGTGTTTAGTTTTGTAAATAAAAAATCATATATATCTGTATAATTGCATGTCGCACAAGGGTCTAGGTTATTATTTTATAGTACAGTTTTTCCTGCCTTTATTATAGACGTACTTATAAAATTAAGTAAATGTATGGGTTATAAATTCGAAATAAAATTTTTACAATAAATAACACGTTTCATTGTGTTACTGCGTGCCGCAGGTTGGAGTACAGCAATATAAGGTTCACTGGAAACAACATGTATCGTAGAGCGAGTTGAAGAAACGTTACTTGAAATTATTAAAACTTTGCATACCGTGGGGAAAAGGAGATGTAGTTTGATCAAGAAAGCGTTGACATTGAAGGGGGGAAAGAACAGAAAAATGTGGAGGAGGAGGAGAGAAACCTACACGAATATTTTTGGCAATATTATTCCGTAATTCTGTGCAGATCGCAGAATGTTTACTTCAGTATTACTCTGCTACTGTTGCAGACTGAGTATTGGTGACGACTTCTTCTTCTTCTTCTTCTTCTTCTTCTTCAATGTCATTATTCGTTTCCGAACGTTCAGACCCATTGTATAATCTCTACACTTTTCTGTCGCTAACCGCTCTCATTAAATCGTCGACCAGTAAATTTGTCAGTGTTTTAATTTGGTCGACACGGAGTTATGTCAGTACTTTAATTCGGACTTCTTTCCACTACTTTGGCTTGAACTACCAGCCCGTTAATTCTGTCCAGCCTTAAGATGTGGTCGAAATACTTCACAGTTACACTTTGCAGTTGATAGCAGTTATCTTTACTGTCTGTGTTTAGTCACAGAATTTAAACGTCAGTTCCACGAGCGATCCCCATTTTTCTAAACGCTGCCCCGGCCATTTCAGAGCTTCAATCCTATGACGGCATACAGCGTATGGATTCAGATTGTTACTCCAAGTATAACACTTGAAGTTTTATTAGTTTATATCTACTAATAAAACTTTCAAATATACTTGCAGAAGGAAACTATTCTTATAATTCACATGGATTCAGCTTTATACGTGGCAATTAGAAACACAAGTGCTTTGAGAACTCTCATCTTCGGTTCTTTTCTGAGGTGTTTTCCCATTACAATCCGACGCTTGATTTCCTAAATAAATAGGTCCGATGCAGGGACAAAAATAAATTATGTTTTCTTGTGGACGTGTGATATTCGTTAAGAATTTCTTTTCGTAAGCAGTACTTAGAGTTATGCAACAGAGCAACAGACTGATGCATATTAAAAGAAACCGGTAAAAAGTAACGAGCTATCAGACGAGCGTGACCTGTGAGTCACACGTGACTCTTGTGAATCATATCATGTGACTACCAAGGCTAGACTTCGTCATGTGACGTGTTCTTGTTTTATTCGCAGAGGAACAGAAGTGTTTACTTGTATCGCGGTTATTCAGAGAGCATGTAAGACATTAAATTCTTGCATCATCCTAATCTCCTCTTTCCTCGTTCCGTCACTTAGGGTGCCACCTTTTTTCTTTGTCTCCTAAGTTTGAGTTGCGAGCTACAGTATAGAGCTCCTGTCTGAGTAGGACGACTTTTTCTGATTTGGCTACAACGGCTGGCCGGACTAGATCACTTTGTCTAGACATAGCCTATGTACCGGTACGGTACTGTCGGATCCACTTATGAGAGATTATCTGGCGGCTCTTGCTGCTCGTACCTAAAACTTGCAAGCAAGGACATTCTATCTAGTCTTCTGCATTTTAACTTTCTCTGTTAGTATTACATAAGTCGGAATCACATAAGCACTTATTTCATACAATATATCAACACTTATTTTTAGTTTTACTGAGCGCTCTCGAGAATTTCCTCAGTGCTCAACAAAATCTTTGTGACAATTGAGTATGCCAAACTCTGAGGAAAGGGGCCCTAGCAGTCCCCGAAAGCATTCTGCAAAAATAAAAGTAAACGTTTTTCGGAACGTAGTTTCCTCTCTGTATAATAACTGTTATGCTCCCTGGCCTGCAGAACTCGCTCACTATTTTGAACGATGTACATTTATTATTGGATCAATTTTGATATATAATTTTTCAATTATGGGAAAACATTACAAAAATCCCGATTTCTTTAGTAATATAACAATGTAGGGCGCACAAACAATAAACACTAAAAATTCGAAACATTCGGAATTGGATTACAATTTCTTTTAGTCTGACGTCCTGTTGGATTTTCAGTTTTTTCAAATTTTTGATCCGTTTGTGGGCTTTGGGGTCCGAAAATTTTGAAATTCTTAAACTTAAAACGACATTCGGATGTTAGTTGAAATTCTCTTTAATTTTATATCCCACATTTTTTGCGATTTTATCTAAATTGTCGCCCACTTTTGGCCCCCTGACGTCCATAATTTTCGAATTTTCAAAAATGAACAGTATTCAGATCGTGTTTAAATTCCCTGTAATTTGATACCCCACATGGGCTTTTACGATTTTTAGCCCAACATTTTTGCCTTCCCACCCCTCTATTTTTGTAGGGATCAATTTCACAAACAATAGGGCTTTGTAGGGTAAAAGTATAGACACGCGTTTCAGGTTTAACGAAAATCGGTTGATGAGTTCAAAAGTTATCATGAGCAAACAGGCAGACAAATGGCAAACGGTTGAGTCAACAATGAGAACTCGTTTACTGTTCAGTACTTCAAGAAGGGCTCAAGAAAATGTAGTGAGAATATGTGAAGCAACTTTTTTCTTAAGTCATTCTACTTTCTTCAACGTCAGTCAGTGATTGGTGGGTAGCCGTATTGCTAAGTTGTCAAATCATTATGTTGATTGTGGTTCGCTTAAAAGCCGTGTACCCTTTCAAATTCGCTTCTGCGTAAGGATCCATTTCTGATCCAAGAATCTTTTTATTGGCCTTACACTATGATTTGTTCCACGAACCCTTCCTTTTCCATACCGGTCATTGATTATCTATTTGTCCACTCATCGATGTTTCCTTGTGATGAGGTAGTATACACAATCTTTTCTCCGCACGTAGCCTCATTGCTTAGTGTATCCTCCCATAAAGTTTTTTTCGCTCTACTCCAACTATGTGCCTCGAAACCCTTTAATCGTTCCTTGTCGCTTTTTCCAGTGCTCTGTGATTCAGAACCCGTACTGAAGTTCCACAGACTTTGAGATAGGACCGTGCTTGAAGTCATTGTTAGGATTAGAACCTGTAAAAAAAATTTTCTCCTTAGAACACGAAAAATTATAAATTCTACAGTTTGAATTTCTTGTTCTTTGACTGATTAATAATAATAATTGATCCCTGTTGAAATCATCAGCGATTTCCGTGAAAAATCGCGTCGAGTGACACGTCGTCATTCTAATACACTGACTGGCTGTAGTGAAACAAAATTCGCAACAATCGAAAACAAGTGTTTGCGGCGCCAGTTGGATTGTGTCCAACAGTTGGACGCGCGCCGTACGCGTTGCTCGCTTTCCTTCCTTGTATGCTCGTTTCCTTCTCCTCTCTCCCTCTGTGCTGCAGTCTTCTCTTTCTCCCCGCTCCCGCTTCAAAATAACTCGATTTATCACCCTCTTTCTTGCGCCCTCCTTCCACGTAATTCATTATAACAAGGTCATTTGTAAACGCTGCTTCTAACAGTTGTGATTAGTTACCGCCACCTATTCATAACGTAGCCTAACACGATAAAACCGAAAATAATGTTGTGTTGGTAACACACACACACACACACACACACACACACACACACACACACACACACACACACACACACACACACACACACACACACACACACACACACACACACACCACTACCATATTGTTAGTTATTTAGGAGGATTTTGTGGACGATCTAATCAGTCGCGTGTTGATGTGTATCTGTAACAAGCCGTCAAAATTTTTTAAGCTGTCTTAGAATACTGTTACGACGGTCTACTGATCGTCGTATGGTACAGTGGGAAACAAAATACAAGACACCAATTAAGTCACTAATCACCAGCTTTAATTACCACAATTAAACAGTTTGTAATCAACAAGATAGTCTCTTACAACAAATCAAATAAAAATCAAATTTCACACGCAATACAATCTCAACTAATATAAAACACAATTGTATTATAATTGTCCCGCACGATTGTAAAACACATAACACTTCGCCACAATACTTCAAACCGCACTGTGTAAATCACCACTTAAACGCACTGTGTAATCGCCCGACAATATCTGAAAACTAAGCAGCAGGTATTTATAGTCTGCAGGGTTCCATAATATGCGTCCTTAACGAGCCATGGAAAATTCTAGAGGACACTTCAACACGACCTCCGCAGAAACACGCGCCGTTGGGTTAATTGAGAAGCTTCTAGAACGACACCATCGAACGCACGAGACGTTCCCATTACGTAATACTGCCTCGCATGTCAAGCGTCGCGCACGCATTACAGCTGCGGGAATAGAGTAGAACAACGTTCTCCAATGTACCAGAACGTTCCGTAATGGCGTAACACTGTTTCTGCCCGTTAGCAAAGTGATAGAAACATCTCGCACTCGGCGTTGCCACAATTCCATAATCACTTAACGTGCGCTTATTTCTCAGCCAGTTGTGTGTGTTAAAACGAAACTTTAAAAAATTAGTGTAGAAATAAAATGAATTTACAGTACTTGTAAATTAATAGCCTACTTTTAAATTTGTAAAACTAAGTCTCAGAATTTTCTTAATAATGAAAAAATCACATTTAATGTGTTTATCAGTCTTGCCAACTTAAATTATAACGAGAGCACAGTAAAATAAAATATAACATGATTATGTTATAATATGACAATAATAATATTAATTAAATAATAATTTATTATTTTTAAGTTACTATATCTTGTATATTCTAAACAAGAAGATGGACTTGGTCCCCTTTTCCCAGGATTAATGGACATAACACCTTCTTTCCCAGTACTCAGATTTCTTTTTATGTACCTATTATAGACATGGGTCCTTTATTCTTACAACGGAGCTCACAGGAATATAGACCTCGAAAAGGCGGAAATATCGATATAAAAATTTCATTTTCCGATTTTTTGGACTTGGCTCCTTCTTCCCATGAACCCTTCATTTGGTAAATAACGTACGTTTTTGCACCCCAGAAAACAATTACGCAAGCACCAGAAAACGAAGGCAGAGCCTGTTAACTTACCTCTATCTTTTTCGCCCTTAGATACACTTCGCTTTACAGAGTTTGGACAGGTAAACTAGCCGTTTCTTGACTTTAATTCAGAAAAATGAGAAGATTTTATGGCTGCATTTTATAGAAAAAATAAAGTATTTTAACAGGAACTATAGGTTGCTTAAAATAGTCTTTGGGCAATATCTCTAAAGTCATGTGCGAAGGGGTAATACAACCTCGTGTTTCAAAATGTCTTCAGAAAGACTCATTTTCATAAGATTTAGTGAGAATAAAAATTTAGAATTAAAGTGATTCCTTATGTCTTGAGATTTATATCTTTTTATATGACTATAACAGTTAATCAAGATAGTGTGTTCTAAAAGCAGCTCTTTTCTCAACTCTTATACTTTACGTTGGTTTACTTGAAACCTTTGAAAAGCAAAAAAAAAAAACATTATTTGAAAGGCATTATAACATTATCGTCATCATCATCATCATCTTCAAGTATTAAACCAAGGATGGTTTGTTCCGGTCTCAAACAGGCAAAGATTACAGCTGGTCACTCCAGCGCTTCCTCGGACGTCCCACACCTCTCCGTCCCCTCGCCTTATAGTTCCATAGTTGTTTAGGGATGTGGCAGTCATCCATTCGGCAAAGACGTTCCCACCAATACTGGGTAATCCTGTCGAGTATACTCATAATATTCAGTTCCTGCTGTATATCTGTGTTTCTTCTATGGTCGTGGAAAGTATACCCTGCCACGTGCCTGAGAAATATCATTTCAGCCGCTTGGATGCGACTGGCCTGGCTTTTCGTTAAAGTCCAATTCTCAGACCCATAAAGAAATGTGGGAAGGGTCATCACCTCGTAGAATTTTAGGCGTGTTCCTTTACTTGCTGACTTAAGGGTTCGCTTAATGGTCCTATAACGTACTTATTACTTTGAGATTTTTTTTGATTTTTTGGGTATTCCGAGGGAGTTACGCCAGCAATTAGAGCCCGTCAAGAGTGACACGAGTTAGCATTATTCGAGGGTGAGCAACGGAAGGAACAAACCTTTCCTTTCTACTTAAATGACATAAAAGCCGTTAAAGGACAATGCGTGCTGCAACACATGTTATGACGAACAGGGCCATGCGTGGGAACACTTGACTTTACAAATATGACAAAGGAACATTACCCTTGCATCCGTTTCAGTAGCGAGAAGAATAGATAGGCATCGCTAAGAGCATTGTTCCAAGCGTATGTGAAACTTACAGAAAAACAATAGCTGGAGCACGGACAATGTAGCAGGACACGAGGAGGCGTCTGCGACTTACACAGATGTTTGCCACCCGTAAGTTCGCTAGAGGAAGTCGACAGTGTCCAAACAATACGTTATTTCGACGCGCTACACCAAAAGGGACAGATGTGACTTCAGTAGCAAGGTCTTGATGCAGATTCCGAGAAAGTGGCAACGTCCTGATGACAGCAGCTCGTCGTGTCAAGGTGGACTATGTGAGATTCAAGTAGAGAAGCCAACCAGCCAATTAGAAACGAGAATTCAGAAGGGAGTAACTGTAAGGGATGATCTTGACAGAAACCGACGACCAGAGAACAAATCCGGAGGAAGAACGTCCCTCTCCAAACGGCGCTGGGTGGAGAATTCACAAGAATCACAGACCAGAGGCATGAAGACAGAGGGAAATCCGAACAACTGTCCTATCAGAGCTATTTTGGTGGGAAAATGAAGCGTTCGTAGGAGTAGCGAGAGTGGGAAAACGAAGGGCATAAAAACTGTATGCAAGAGGAGACGCGCTCTCAATATCAGTCTAAATTTTATCTCAGTATTACTAAAATTTTATTTCAGTATTACTATAATTTTATCTCAGTTTTCATAAAGATTTTGTTTTGAGATATTCAAAGTAGTGTTCGGTATCAGTGGAAGTTCGGGAGTAAGACTTGGAGCGTTAAGCCGAAACAGTGGTATTCGCGACGATGCGCGACTAACGAACTTTGAAAAACTCTAAGCATTACACTAATACAATTAGTGCTGTAAGAAGTGGTATGATACAGTAGTAACATACTTGAACTCTCATCAACGGAATGAATCGGTATATAACATAAGACTTAATTTGTGAGACAACATTATTTCGTGGAATAGAGACAAGTGCCGATGATGTTTTATATGCGTCTAATGAACTTGAAATCAATCTAGGCGTTACGGAAGAGTCGAACACGTAATTTGAAAGATAACTAAGTGCGTGGCAGTATCGAACTAAAAATCGCATTAATAGACTGACGCGATACGAATAGTCAATGAATCCTTAGTGCAAGTACCGCGACTTAAACTGAAATAATATTATAAAACTTATAACGGATGTCATGAAGTGCGAACTAGCGTTCCGAAACGATGTACGTATAACAATTGGAAGTGCGAGTTACAAGTGTTTCCAGGACTAACATCAATCGTCACCCAATGGATCCAAATGGACATGCAACGGGAGCGAGACACTACGACGACTTGAGTAATGTACCAAAATAACCACTTATTATAATTCCTAGTTTATCGTAATACCGCTGACCTGTCACTTAGAACTAACTGCCTGAGATATTTCAGAATAGAGTCATTATAAATACGAATCCATGGTTAAGAATAAATAATATCATAGAATATTACACATGTATTATCTTATTAGTGTAAGTATATGATTATTCAAATATGTATGTGTTTAATATGTTTACTGCAGGTATATGTGTATTTCATGTGTATAGGTGTTTAAATATGTTTCGAAGCATATCACTTAGTGCAAATCTCAAGCACGCAACATTGATAGTTCTTAACGTCGCTACACACGAGTATGTGTAAGCATTTGACTGTTTCTTTCAGATACTTTAAATATGTTATAGAATTTAATTATCTTTTGGAATAGTTGTAGGTACTCTTATTACATGATTTCTTTTATACTATGAATACATGCAACATGCCATATTATAATAAATGTAATTTATAATGGATTCGATAGTGTTGAGTTAATTTATTTTAAGACCTGGCATACAAGACAATTCTTAAAAAGATAAAATCCACAATTAATGATTAGATTCAATATCATTTAACAAGTACCATGTTCATAAATATTTTAATTCTTGGAGTTTATTTGGTAGTAGAAGACAAGATTAAAAACTCTTGGTTGATAGCATTGCCGATTACACATTTGAGAAATTTGATCAAGATTTATTAATTAAACAGTAATTAGTTTATGCAATTAATTAAATATGCATAAATATTGACATTGCATATGGCTGCCCAACGCGTGGCACAAGGAAACATGTTCTACTAGATAATTGTAACCAAGTGAAAAATTTATATAATTACAATTTAATTAATTTATGCAATTAATTAAATATGCATAAATAATAACATTGTAGTCCCGCATATAAGGTTGAACTTATGCAACGTATTCACAACGTCGTTGCTTGCATTATAAGACACACTGTAGCCCAGGTACTCAAAATTGCTAACTTGTTCCAGGACAGTACCATCTATAACAATTTTCGCCCGTACGGGATCAGTTACACGAAAAGCCACCACCTTGGTCTTAAGTGTGGATATTTGCAATCCAGAGTCTTTGCAGATTAGATTTAACAAATGTATACCCGTCTGCAATTATAACATTATATGGGAAGAATCCTGAATTTCTCCTTTGTACTGATGAAAATGGGGGAATGGCCCCCCATCCCAGGAACAGTTCCTAGTTGACTGTGTTGTGCAGAGGTAGAGGAGTATCCATAACAACTGTACCTAACGCTAGCTTGGTGAGGTACGTCCAACGGCGGGTCATAATGCTTCAGCCTCTACGACACTCGGAATCTGTAGGCTAGGCGTATTTGTAGAGGACATAGTTAGGAATAAACCAAGAAGCATCAAGTGCTATTGTGAATAACCTACAGAGACTTACAGGCTAAAGTTTATAACGCATTCAGCAGGTTATGTCTTCAATTATTTATGGGTTACGATAGCTAGTAGCGGGATTCTAGGTCGTACATGAAGCGAATAAAGTTGCGAAAGTTTCTGGGTGCCATTGTGATTCTAACTGGCATAATAGGATAGAGTGGAAAGTAAAAATTTACAAAGCGGTCCAACCGAATAAATATTGGAAGCAGTAGGGATGCAACTTTAAGGAAAACGAAACGAGTAAGTTGAAGACATCGTATGCGTAGTCAAGACATACACGGGATATAAAGGGATGTTGGGTTGTGGATAATGCGAATGGGTAAGGAATGGGATGAATATATAAGTAGAATGGCAGGTGGTAAATTAGAGAAATCGTGGAATATGCACGTCTATCAGGCAAAGGGGGCCCAGGGGGCCTATGAACAGATGAAGAAATCGTCCAAGAAGAAGAAGGAGAATATCTTCATAGATCCCCAGAGTTGTATCGTCCATGTATAGGCTTTACACTAATAGCCATATACACTAACACTTCGTTACGGATAGCTGAGATGAGATCAATTGTGAGGCAGTATTTATTTTTCTGTCAGCTAGTATATATTTGTGTTGATATGTAATTTGAATTTGAATGATAGATTTATTGCTTTCGTATGTAAAACCAATATACTTTTATGAGCTTATATACAAATTAAATCGGGTATCGGGTATGTCTTGTCAATAATCGATAATTCTTTTATTATACGTACAATCTTTAATTATCTTGTTGATACATCCTCTTCGTTCACTTTTTAAATATTATATATATATATATATAT
The DNA here is from genome assembly GCA_034769895.1 of Magicicada septendecula. Taxonomy (NCBI): domain Eukaryota; kingdom Metazoa; phylum Arthropoda; class Insecta; order Hemiptera; family Cicadidae; genus Magicicada; species Magicicada septendecula. The sequence continues at coordinate 177,399,492 of CM068374.1, forward strand.
ATATATATATATATATTAAACTTCCACTATGACACTTACTTTTTGGTTTTGTTACCCAGACGTTTCGACGTGGTATTCGTTTTCTTCAATGGGATTTAAATACTGAATGTCTGTACAGTAACGGTTATGGGATGTAGGTGTGTGTGGTGGGGGTTGCTGGTGGGAGGGAATTGGCGCTGGGATTCGAATTTTGTGTTGGAATCAGTGTATCGAAAAGTATGTGTGATCTATAATGTAATTGTTCGTTTAATATGTTGTTTGGTTGTAGTGTGTGATATCTGTATATTTCAAATTGTTCTGCTGTGTTTAGTTTTCTACTTTTAGGTAAGTAGTGTAGTATTTCCATGTTGTTCTCTATGTTTGTGTAACTGTGGTTTTCGTTTTGTAAATGTGTGGCAAATGTGGAATGTATGTAGTTTGTGATGAGGGCTTTTAAATGTTCAGAATATCTAGAGGAAAAAGATCTTCCCGTCTGGCCGATGTAGAACTGGTTACAGTCATTGCAGTTTAATTTATAAACCCCTGTTTTGCTGTATGTGTCTGTGTCTTTGTTAGTATTATTTATGTGTTTCATGATGGTGTTGTTAGTTCTGTAGGCTACTTTATAATTGTGTTTCCTAAATGTGTTAGCAATTTTGTGTGTGTTGGAATTGTAGTATGTGAGTGTGATGTATTTACTGGGTTGTGTGGTGTTGGTTTTATGTGTTTTACGTTTTTTGTTTAGGATGCGTTTGTGTAGTTTGTTTAAACAAATTATATTAAACTGCAATGACTGTAACCAGTACTACATCGGCCAGACGGGAAGATCTTTTTCCTCTAGATATTCTGAACATTTAAAAGCCCTCACCACAAACTACATACATTCCACATTTGCCACACATTTACAAAACGAAAACCACAGTTACACAAACATAGAGCACAACATGGAAATACTACACTACTTACCTAAAAGTAGAAAACTAAACACAGCAGAACAATTTGAAATATACAGATATCACACACTACAACCAAACAACATATTAAACGAACAATTACATTATAGATCACACACTTTTCGATACACTGATTCCAACACAAAATTCGAATCCCAGCGCCAATTCCCTCCCACCAGCAACCCCCACCACACACACCTACATCCCATAACCGTTACTGTATATACATTCAGTATTTAAATCCCATTGAAGAAGACGAATACCACGTCGAAACGTCTGGGTAACAAAACCAAAAAGTAAGTGTTCATAGTGGAAGTTTAATATATATAGTACAATCTTTCTTTTGGAATCTTAATTTTAAAACATTGTTGTTCTTGTCATCAGGGTATATTTTCAATCAGTTTTAAAGTACGGAAATTAATTCTTCCTTCTTTTCGAATTAGTACTACATCTTCCAATTTGGTTCTACTTCTTTCTGGATTTTCTTAGATTTCTGTTACATAGAGGATTATGTTTTAAAATCTGCGGTGGTACACTGTATAGATACAGACATTCTGATCGCATGGTATTTCGTCTCTCACTGTGCCGTAGCGATCTTTCAATAACCGTCTCGTGGTTATTTTTTCTCTAATGTCTCTACCTCGTGTTTGTAACTTTTAACTGACTTTCAAAATCTAACGTCTTCAGCTTCCATCCTCTGGCAATTCTCTCAGAAAATAAGCTTCCTTCGTTCGTGTTGAATAGAAATGGAAGATGCAGATTATTTTGTGATGCTCTGGCAGTGTTACATTTTCCCCTTTATCAATGGAACATGACAAGTAGAATCGCTATGCTTCAATCACACGAATGTATTGCGAGGTTTATAAAATAATTGAAAAGTTTTTAGTGTATAAAATTCTTGAAGATTGTAGTTTTCATACGTAAAATACAAATTTTAAGTAAGAAAATTCTCTATTTTCCCGGACATCTTCCTTTAGAGTATAAAACAAATATAATAGATATAATCTAACATTCCTTATTTGAGAGGTTTTTGGAAATTATGTACGAGAAAGTAATGAGATTGATTTTTTTTCTGACGAAGTGATAATGTTATATTCGTAAACATTTTTGACTTATTAATCTTATAAAATTTTCTTATGCCATAGTTTTTGTGTTTGTTTTGTTCCATGACATAAAAATGGAGCTCAGTAATATTCACCAACTTTATACAGTAAAATTTTGTGTCATAACTTCAAGGCAGTACAATAGAAACGTTTAACATGCTAAAAGAAGGTTACGGGGATAAATCATGTCCTGGCCTTAGTTTTGCAGACAGCACAAAGAAATTTTGAATGGCCATGAAGCTTTGGGGATGAATCCTATTCTCAACAACCGGTTGATCAAACAATGTCGAAACTTAGAGCTCTAATCGGGCCTGATCATCGTTTGATGGTAACAGTAAACGGTTGTGAACTGAATTTAAGCCACTAGATTGATTGTTCATGAAATTTTGGTGTAGGATTTGATCAAGGCCAGAGGTTGTTGTCTCTTGGATGCTTCATCACTCCCCATGTCGAGCCGCACTAATTTGGCCAAAAGTGGGATTACTGTAGTATCCCAGTCCCATTACTCCCGTAATCTTATGGCTCGTGATTACTTCCTCTTTATAAAAATGAAAAGCCAACCCCGGGTCGCTTTCTGAAAGTGTGACCATGAGAAATATGTTGTGGTGGCCCATTTAAAAGCTGACCGTTGAAATCTTCTAATACTATTACAGTCAGTGGGCTCAACGTCTCACACGTTTGTGTTCCAGAAACTACTTTGAAGGGAACTGTTTGTTTTATAGTGAATGTGTCAATACTTAGTACTGTAAAAATCACTCTCTTTACTTTTCAAACAAACCTAAATATTTTCATAAATGCTTCTATATTTTCGTATGTTGTTTTACAGTAATTTTCTTCAATACACTTTGAATCCCTTTTTAATTTTATAGCATATATTGTTAGAATTATCGGTAGCCTGTTGTTAGCTCGTGGTCGACTGTTATTGAAGACAGACGTTTCGGCCCCACCGTCGGAGGTCATCTTCAGTGTCAGAGAAAACGATTGGCGAGGTGTCCGCCAGTTCACCCCAGTATCAGTCGACCACGGCTTAACTGACGCCGCCCGTGCAATTGCATCGTATAGGCTATATTGTTTCGGTAAGATCATAAATCAGCTGTTCCGGGTAGGGCGACGTGGAATCGTTGTTAAAGCTACTTCTGTATTTTAATAATGCACGGCGGCAGATTCGGTCAAATATTTTCACATCTAATTAGCGTCTCGTTAGCCTCTTCCGGTTCACAAACTTTACCCAACAGCTGTTTGTAATATCTTTCGAATACGAGGATGTGTTATTTCACATTTTGGACGCTTTCAAGTCTCCAGACTCACACGCACACACTTATTATATTATAAACCCCACTAGGAAACCTCGTTCTAAAACTGGCGTCGTCGTGAGTGATGGGGCGTCTTCCCCTCTTACTTCATTCGTTACAACTATAAGCTTACGCTCGCTCGTACAGAACTTTTCTTTCCATATTTTCGACGTCTGTTCTTTATACGGCGTAAATCCGATGCGTTAAGTCGTGTTATGATTAGATCTCGTATGTTCCGTTTCGTACTCAACGTGAAGTGGGCAAGTGTTACTCTAAAGTTAATCCGTGTAATTTTTCATTTGTTAGTGAGGAATAAATTTTTGTCATTTTTTTTAAATCAAGTATAAATGCGTTGTCTCTGTGATAGTTGGCAGTAGTCCAAAGTATGTCCTTAGCGTTCCATAACCCGCTGACACATTTCATAGAGAAAATATTATCCAAACTGGCTTTCTGTAGGATAAACTGATCCTCTCTATTTTCCTCGGTATTTGTACATGTACAGTTATAAAGACCGTGAGTAAGTGCTTCAGAATTAGTTTTATTTTCTCTCTCTTTTTTTCTTCTCGTTAACTGTTCGTGCGCACTATTTACAACTTTAAGCTCGCATACAAAACGTAAACACGTAAAATAGACTGCATTCTGTCGTACATATTCCTACGAATTTGGGCTTAAATGAACCAGTGAACTACGAAAATATAATAGTGCTGTCTGAGGTTCGAACCTACGTTAGCGGATCAGGATGTAACTTGTTTAATTTCTGCCTAGTGGTATCTACAAAAGAAAAAAAATTATTCGTACTTAACGTTTTTTTTGTGTCCGCGACCTCACGTTATTTTGTTTTCTTAAATTTTGTAATTTTTTCACATCGGTGATCATCATTTACACAATTAATACTAACATCTGATCCGGTTTTACGAATCTCTCCATCTTCGTATGTATCGTTTATATGCCTACACTTATTCCATAATTTGATTGAATATTTTAGACGGTATATAGTAATATCCCAGAATTAAATTTACCAGGCTTGTTCCAAAAGTAAGATAAGACGTACTTGAAAGAAGTAAAACGAAATTTGATAAAAAATACTTTAAATTACATACCAAAATGAATGTTATTTTTTGTTTATTTTTTTCAGTATAAGCCCCAGACCTTTTTAAGGATAACACTGATTTTAATGTACCCACTTCGTAAGAATTTACGTCCACATTTGTCAGTCCGTCTATCGTCTCACTTTCCGCTTCTTGTCGTACGAAAATCGTCTTCCTGAAAAATAACGTTCAGCTTGCTGAACAGGTGGAAATCGCAGGGAGATAGTTGGGGACTGTAAGAGTTTCCCACCCTATCCCCCCCTGATTTCTTAATGTGCTATCTCAGCTGAATGGGAAGTCTCAGTCTCATGCAAGAGCTTTACATCTCGAGTTATCATTTCAGCATTAATTACTTCTCCTTTGTGAATGACTTTACCAGCACTCCGTGTCCCAGAACACAGTGACCATAACTCTCATTGAGTCCCATTTCTTTCTGTTGGATTGTGGTAGATCCACGTTTCATCCCCAATAACAGTACTGTCAAGGAAATCCGGTTCTTCCTGATAACGCAGAAGGTTGTTCAAGGACACTCCCATTTGTTGAGTTGTTCAGTCAGTTCTTTGGGCACCCAACGGACTGAAACTTACAGTATCCTACAGCGTTGTGGACAGTCCGATAAACGGAAGTTTTTGTTAGGTTAAGGGTGTAATTCTTTTACATTTTGAGGTCTCCGTGCGCGTTCTTCACCAAACAGTGATGTCCTCCTTTATTAAACCGATTACACTACACTAACTCTTGTTTATGTGAAATTACATTCTCACCGTAATTTCTGTTTTGATTTCTGTTGAATTCTTTTTTTTTCATTCAGAAATCGGAGAACTCTACACTGGGTGGTTTTTCAATCAAAAGCATTTTTTAAAGTGACCAACGTAGCCTCACCACAAACGAGTATAGGCAAATGTGTCTGAATTAGAGGTGGGCCGATATTCCTTGTAACAGGTATTTTGGAACGATGTTTTTGTGGAATGACTGAAAAGTTGAAATACCATTCGACCTCCCTACGCAACAAACAAGTAACAACCATTAAACGAGTACTACAAGTATTAGGAGTATTACGAGTACACGAGTACGAAGCCACTTTTTGGTGCTGAATACTTCATTCTGGCACGTACTGATTGCCATACAAGTACGAAACGAAGCAAACCAGCGAGGTTTGGCTTATCTCTATGCCGAAGATACGAAGCTGTTTTTAATAAATGAAAAAATGGATACTGATGTTATATTTATTCTCGTGTGTTATGCAGATATGTAATACAGATTATAATAACAAATTATATATTATACTAGTCACCAACTTGGTAAATTTTGAAAAAAACGAATTATATTGTGTTAAACCTACAGAGTAGCTGATAGGCCATATAGTACTTTTTGTTAATGTGATTTCGGAGATGAGATGATTTTAACTGCACTGCACGTCTCACATAATTTTTTTGACATTCATTGTTGTCCTATTACGTCACTCAAAATTTCATTGCCTGAGTTTCGCATCTGATTTGTCTAACCAAAATGGAATCAATAATTCAATATTAAATCTATGTCAGTTTGTTTACTCCTACTGTAAACTTAAATTAGTATTCCCAAAGGGAGATAGGCCTATAAAGTCACTTGTTTCTTATTTTCTTTTAAACAGTAACAGGTTAATAAAATCACAGTGTAAAGTAACATTGTTAATACTTTTAGTTTCAATTTATTTCTTATAACAAATTATATAATACAGGTAGTATATCTATAAGTTTAACATGTCTTTAATAAAAAGACTTAATTAAAGACTTGTGTCTTTAATAAGTTTATCTATATCTATAACATGTATTTGTATAGCTTTAGACTGAACTCCAAGTCTCTGACAGGTATGTGACTTAGAAAGAGAGCGTAGACATGCGCACGCGTAGGCACGCTCAGTGGTGTAAACAAACCAACGACTACTGAGAAACACCGATTCACATTACATTAGTAGAATTCACTCAACGCTCACTTTCCTATCATTTAAAAAAAATATGTTTCTTCAACATTTCCAAAAACGTTTAATTTGCACAAGGTACTTGTAATGCATCATTACAATTTCTGGTTTTTCAATTAACACTTTTCTTTTACTTCTCCATTTCTTCCACTTGAATCCCACACTTTTAAACACTCGCAGTAATAATTTAACGCTCCACGGGAAATGGATTCTTTCTTTCTTCATAGGCAGGAGTTTTTTAACAGTGGGCAAATTTTAATTTTTATAAAAATACTGAACAATATTTTTTACTACACACTTATCAAAATCATCAAGGAAAAGTTTCCTTTTCTCACATGTTTTACGTTTTTTCCACGATGTAGAGAGTTTTTCTTCTGGACTGCATTCCCTTTGCTTTCTCAAGTATTTAACGAAGCCTTTCGATGTATTACAGTAATAAGCAGCTCATTTTGTTGCTTGAGTCAGTGGGTATGTCAATGAGTTTTGTTTTTTCTTCATCACATTTTTCAATTAAGTATATTACTAATTATTTCGTGACCTTCACTGTGAACAACGAACCTTAAGTTTCTTTCTTTCGATGGCTATCGAAGAGTGATTATGAACAGACAGCTACACATAAACAAATAACAGAATAATTCACTCACTAACTGAAAGTAACTATAAGTACAGTAATCCTAACCAATAGTTCACAAATTCAAATTGTTAATGTTACTATAAGACAACTACTTGAAAAGTACTAAGTTGTGAACACAAAAAAATATACGTTTTTGAACGGTGAAAATCAGACTGCAGTAAAATTACAAAGTGTAATTACCGATTGCCGTTGTGAGTGGATGCCTGTCTGACTGTGAACACGGCCATGTTGTCTTGTTTTATTGGCCTTGACAAACTAACGACACAAACACACTCGCTCATATTTTATCGCCTCCATCAGAGACACGGAGTTCAGTCTCATGCAGTACGTGTTATTGTTTTGGAACACTGTCGTTCCTACCTGTTATTTTCAAGTACTAGTTTAGCACAACTGTAGTCAGAATCTTGCAATGAAACAGGATTGGGATCGTAATTACATTTGTATTCACATGGTAGCGCTAGTGTACCTTATTTTTTGGAACCGCCCTCGTGTTTGAGAACTTTTGTTAAATCTAACAACCTTTTTTGAGGCATCCACAGGCTAGGGTCCAGCTCAGGTTTTAATTTAAAGGAAGACCGTCTAAATAGAAAGCAGTTTTGCCGTGTGGCAGGAATCATCAGTCTGTCGGGCTAGAACACTTGTTTAGTGTATGTAAAAAAAAAGTTAAAAAAATTGAGTCATTTAACAGAGAAGCAAATGATCAAGACATGGTTATTTTTTAGAGTTCGAATCAGCATTGTGGAAATTTGTCCACTAAATCCAAATCGATGTAATTGACATTCAAAATTGTCTATATAATTTTGTGAAATTTTATTGACAATTTAGCGGAGGAACAAATGGATGAGAGTTGTTCTAAAGTAAATAGTGCAACCAATCCTGATTAGAACTCTGAAAATCCCTGCTGACATGGCAGGCTGGATGAGTGATTGGAAAAGTTTAACGTATGAGATTACTTACTACCGTGTTATGAAGTCACTAAGCCAAGTGATGGATAAGTGGATTAAGGTTCTCTCATCAGGATTAAATCCAGCGACTAGGAAAGAAATTTCGATAGGCCTACTGTACTGTAATCTTGGTTATCATCATATTCACTTTAAGGTTGAGGCCCTAATTTGACCTATTCCGGAACTCATTTCCCTCCTCTATCTGTCAACGTGTATCTTTCCACTGGCTCATATCGCAAAGGTCTCATATCGACACTTATAAATCTCTATGCGATCCAAATATTCGCACCGTGTCCGACTATTGTCCCTTGTGTGTCTAACAGATGTGTGTTGGTCTGTTTGACAGATTCGTTGTTCTCGGCGTACGCGGGGACCGCTCCCGGCTCGCCGTACACTGCGACCGCCGGCGTGCCCTTAGTGGAGCGCGGCATCTCCCAGCTGCAGGAGCTCATGTCCAAAGGACTGGAGAATTCCAGCAAGAAGCCGCGACTACTGGAAACTGCGTCGGAACGTCGCACCAACAAGAGGCGCTCGTGGGAGACGACCGAGGTGAAGACTGAAGGCGGAGCGCATGGCAGTCGTCCCAGCTGCGCTTGCAGGGCCGCCAACACGAAGACGCCCAACGCCAGCGGTAAGTGTCTTCGCGAACATTACATTTTTAAAATTTCGAAGAATTCAATACACTGCCACGAAGAGCATTCTCTCGCTCGAAGGAGCAAAATTAATGTGATCTAAACAAACTGTTTCCTAAACTATTTTTTTTTTACAGAAATAATGTGAACTTCCCATGCCTATCTTAAAGAAAGAAGTATAAAATTAGACTGAAAAAGTTTTCAGTGCATATGGACTATGCACTGAAGGTTCTGAATTTTGAATAACGACTGGCGCATGAGCAGAACTTACGTAAGATTTCCTCTAGCGAGAGAACTTTCATCGCGGCAGTGTAGCAGAACCATCTTTATATTTAATGAATTACGGATAATGCATGCTGTGATTGTATGCATGTTTTGTATACGTTTAGTGTCTCCAGGTTGCTCAAGAACGACTCCAGTCAGCCTGAAGACAAGCACTCAGCAGCAGCAACACCATCAGCATGTGAAGAAGGAGCCTTCAACGACACCCTGTCAAGTCGCAGAAGTGACCACGAGTGCTGCTCCACCCCCACTTAAGGTGAAACAGGAGATTCCGGATCATACACCACCATGTGAGTGCAAATGTTGATTTATGTAGTCAGAGATGAGCTTTAAGTCAGAATGTGCATATAATTGTTAATGCAGTTATTATTGTCACTGTACGTTCCATAGATACCCAGTAACATTAATTCTTGTTCACTCGACAATACTTTTGTTTCATGTTGCCTGAAACTGTACAGCAAATCACTGATTAGAAGTTTCTTCAGGAGTCACTGATAGCTCTGAATATCCTATCTACTTTTCCCGCCTTCGTTGATCGAGAGGAACCCAGAACCCTTTACAGCTGGTAAAACTTCCTTTCTAATTACTTCATCAAAAAATGTTATTAACTTCATTCTGTAGTATACCTGCAGTCAGAACAAACTGATATTTCAGTAGCCACGAAAGTTATTTAATCAACTGGCAGACCTTCCTAACATAGAAGAGACTTACAGTTTATGGTAAGCGACATTGTTAAATACCAGTCAATAGGAAATCATTGCAATTAAAGATTCGTTCCAATTGGAGATCATTGCAAGATTGAAGCTAGTTTATCCTGTGAAAGCATATTGGAATGATGTTTTCTGTTCCTTAAGTAATTTGGTGGCAATGTTGGGGGAGAGGGGGTCATAAAAATAAAAGACTGATAATTGCGATATTTAAGGGACTATTACTTAATGGGGATTGGTAGAACCTTTATGTGAGTGTCGCTTATCTATTTCTCCATATTTTTACTTCAGCTCAATTTTGTATTGTTTCCTCAGGTTTTGTATTCTGGTTCAGAATTTCTTTTAGATTTACATAAGTTTTCTTTTATCATACAATTTTAGTGTTTAGGCCTGGCATCTATAAATAAATGTTAGTCTACTGGCTGTTTGGTATAGTATAAATTTCATGACATGTTTACCAAAAATTTGGTGTCACAGTTCTGAACACTGTAACAATACAATAACATAAATTTTATATAATGTAATTTATGTGGCCCCACGTTCTTGGGTGACCAACATTATACGACGACACATTTTGTGTATACAGGTTGCAAATACAAATCTATTTGTGTTTGAGGAGCCCCACGTTCTTGGGACGGCAAAATTATACAATGACACAATGTATTATTTAAATGTAATCTAAATTGTGTAGTGGTATAGCTCATACAATATTACTGATAACGTGTATGCATAATTGGAGTTCAGGTGTAATCATAATAGGAGTAGTCCTTTTACAAATCGTAACATGTTTTCATTTCTTTATTCAAACGAAAAATAAAAAAAATATAATAATAATATTTACTTCGCCATAAAATATTCATTATCAATTGTTTCAATGTTTCTTTGTTGCCGTACATTCATCATAAAATAAATCTTATATCTTATATTAGCAACTCTATGTTAAACATTTCTTCATTACACTATAAATTCTCGACTACTCAGTCTGAATGTGTGCTTTATAAATTTGTTCTTATTTACATTATTATTCTATGCTTGGCATACATCTTAAGGCTTTATAACATTTTAAATAAACTAATCGAATCGTTAGTCTTCTTCTATATTTCCAACTACTTTACTTTATATGCTTTCAATAAAAAATTAAAATTATTAAATCAATTGTTAATCCTCCAAGCAAGGATTTAAATTATCTTTAAATTAATTGGTCATCATTAAAGAAAATTCTTACTATAGTTAAATTACATTCTCTTATCTCTACATAATTTTTCTTTAATTTAATTTTTTTTATTAAGGTCTTTTCAATGTCTCTATTCTTTTATAATTATAAATTGGGTTTTCATCACCTCAGTTCTGCAGATTGTACCCATGTCCTCCGGTGATCTGTCGGTTCTCTCCTACTGGATGTCCTCTTGCATTTTCCGGTTCCACTGGTCGTCCTCCAGTCACTCGTCCTTCATGGTCCCATCTGCTGGCTGTAGAATGGAATGATGTGTTGCTCTGAGTCAGCTGCTGTTGTTCTATTAACCGCCTCTATTGGTCTGCATATCGTTCCTCTGCTTGATGTTCTCTCGCCATTTGTCTAGAGTGTTGATGTTTGTAGTTGTAGACTGTTTGTAGACGTCCGATAATTGTAGTTACTGTTTTGTTTTTTATTACTTGAACTAACGTATTGTCCTATTGTCCGTTAGACTTTACAGTTTATAAACAAAAGATCTTGTCGATATTGGACATAGCGTCCAGCTGTGTCTGAAGTAATTAAAATTCGCGTCTCTGACAGACAGAGCTTACCGCTGCAATTGAAAACTGATTGAAGAGTAAATTTGGCTCTCCTGGGCTCGTATTTATATTCACCAAAAAAACCACACCTGTCGGCACAGGATTCTGCAGGTCAGAAGCTGTCAGTGGCGTCAGTTCCCCCACCATCGTCCAATTCCACATATTCGCACATTTTTGCCAATTGCAATGTCTAATGCGGATTTCAAAGTGATCTAACATTGTCTGATTCAATTACACATATTATACGTAATTATCATAATGATCGCATCATTAGTGTAATTACTATGCACTAAAAATCGCACAGGATTCACACTGAACGTCATAATTACATAGAATTCGCACTGCACATATGTCTGATTTTTATGCATTTTTAGAAGTCTTTACAATCTTTCTAATATTTACGGTTTGCTTATAATTAAATACAACTTTAATTTAGTATCTATTTGGGGTGAGATTGCAAACTTTCAGGCTTGAACAGGCCTCACGCACACACTATTTACTCGTGTACACGCTCTCAGCAGCAATCGCGTGATCTTTCCTGTTGATCCTGTTCATAATTCAGCTTTCAATTTCACACCTGCTTGTCTATTACATATTACTAAAATTAATTTAAATATTTATTTTATTTAATACATGCACATTACAGCATATCCTTGTATTGTCGCAATACATAGAGTCAAAAATTGTGCGTGGGCGCGTGTGTGTGTATGTCTGTGTAATACTATTTCTAATGCTGATTTGAATAAACAATGGTTTAATTTTATTACAGCAAGCAGCGGGATACCAGTGGGAATCGCTGTTGCCAGACAACGGTCTCAGGACCACACCAGCAGCAATGGTACTACCACCATCAACGGCAACAGCATACGGATCAAGGAAGATCATTCTCAGATCATGCCACCACCACCTGCTATGAGTAAGTAAATGGATTTTTATTATTGTTTTTGTGTAAACAAACAAAATAAACCTCTATTTTATATATGAAATGCGCATGCGTGTGGAGAGTTTCTGAAAGAGTGGATCTACCAAGGGTAAAGGATTGATAATTTTAAATTACTAAAGATGAACAGGTTCATTCATAGTTGACATTGGTTCTATGTTGTGGATAGCATGAAAATGGCAAGGATGGTGAAATAATGCTGTTCATTATGGTGAGGTGTATTGTGGTGTGAGGCAGTTGCATGTCCATTGACTTCATTAGTTATGTAAAATATTAATTGAGATATACATACTGGTTTTGGTCGGGTTGCATGCTGGAGACTGACATTTCATGATTTAACCGTACTTGTGACATTCGCAAATCCATGGCAGAAAGAAAGTGGTGAAACATGTTGATGGTGGCCTTTGATTTCAAATAAAATATTGCATTTTCAAATTTGTAAATATATTTAAGTGCAAATATTTTCACAGTGTAATAGTGTTTTAGCATATGCAGGGTAACGAACGTTTCTGTATATACGTATGTTTGAGGATATTATGAATTTTTATAATCTGTGGTGATTTTCTGTCAGGCTGTATTCATTAATTTTCATTCTTAACACTTTCACACTTGACATATTTTACTCTGCCGGGTATAGCATTATAAGATTTTTAAAGTAGCCTACTTTTTAAAAGCTGATAGTGGTTTTAAAAATAAAAATATTACAGCATTTTAAAGACCTCAGTTTGAAGTTAAAGAGTACATAAAAATAAAAACTGTGTAGCCCTTCCCAAAAAGTTACAAAATTTTCAGTTCATTGTTGCAATTTTAAGACACAGAAAACAGTTACAATCAGCTGTTTGACAATCAATGCCCGAATTGAATTTCATGTCAATTTTCAAACTTTTCTCTATAAAGTAAATGAAACCAATTGTTAGTAGAATAAAAATGAAAACAGTAACTAAGAGAAGATAAAAACATATTGTTTACAATAAGTAAACTGAACATAACCTACAAACAAACTTGCGGAGAGACACATCCTTCCTTTTTAGCAAACGACACAAGTTGACAAACAGACAGACAGCATTAAAATTAAACTGAGTCTCAACAAAATTTCGAAAAATATCACAACCCGTGTTATGTTTAGCTTTGGTCACTCATACCATGCATGCAGTTACCATGTACTCAAGCTTAGGACTGAAAGTGTTGTCTGTAACTGTTACTTATAAAATGTCTCTTCACATAAGTGTTCCTTTTTGTGAAAACTGGCTGTTGTTTTCACATAGTTGGTTTTATTTGTGCTTCACAAATTTCCTGTATGAAGACACTATAGATTGTAAGAATACACTTCTAATGTAATGTTTGTGATCATGAAGATTCTGAATGATCATATAATATGTAAACGTTTTTGGTTCTCATTATTAAGAAAAACCCTGTTATGAAGGTTTAACTTTTTTTAAAACACCAAATGGTTTTACCATTCTGTTATGAGGCATCCTCAGGCATATGTGATATCAAGTTACTGAGGATGTATCTCATTGTAGAGGAGGGAACACAGTGTTTAAGAAAATGTGTTAAAACTCAAAAACAGTTTAGAGAGTTGTCTTAAAGACTTACCATGTGTAACACATTTTATATAGGAAAACATACGTTTTTTTTTAATTCCTCCAAGACTTCTTTTTTTTTTTACAAACTCTACATAGCAAGCATGTACACAATACGTATTCTTAAATAAAAATTGTGCACTAAAACAATGATAGTTTAATAGTCAAATGATAGTTTCTTTTATAGGGAACTTTTGATTTCATTTATGTATATAACAGTACTGTTTTCTACGAGATATGTTTAGGATGTTGTTTGTAACCGTAAGTTGATGACTGTGGACCAGTAAGTTTCAACGTGTACTTGCAGACCACTACAAAATATGGCTGTTTTGTAAAATTATCTGTTAACTAAAATGAATCGTCCTTAATTTAATTTTACTGCTTTTAATTAAGTAAAATAATATTTGAGAAAATTAAATCAACACAAGTTGTCACTATCTTACTTGAGGTTAGTCAATTCAGTGTTGGGGCTTGCATATGTTTCACAAGCTGTAGAATTTTAGAGCTCATTGTATTGTCGTCGGTTGTACCCAGTTTCTCGTATGTTTTCTTATAAGCTAGACTAGATGATTACCAGTATGTTTTATGGACTGATAACTTGGTAGTACCTTGGACCACCTCCGATCCACTGACTAGTTGAGGTCACTAGTTAGAAGATGTACTAAGTGTCCTTTATATGAAACTCTTTAGGAAAATTTAGTAAATTATGTATTAGTAAATATAAAAACAAACTTTATAAAAAAGAAAGTCATAGGGTCGAGTCAAGAATGTAAATTATAACCACTTTTAATTATTTAAGAATAAGAAGAATAAAGCATTCCATCCATTCAGATCCTGTACTCTCTGAGCAGTGGATGGGTGTATTACAAACATATAGAACCTACAGATAAATGCCCAAGTAGAGATATTTCTGTAGAAGGTAACGGACCCAAGCTGTGTAATGCAAGATAACATCCTGCCTACAAACCCGTGACCACTCAAAAAACAATATAGTTACATGAAATTAAATAAAACATTGTATTATCAAACGACAGACTGATGTGTGTCTCTAATTCATTGTGAAAGTGTGTTATAGTTGTGTATAGTATAATGAAACCAGACTATACCAGTATCATTTAATAATGAAATGCTGTTGTATTTGAACATTATCTTCCGCTATATAAAGTTACAGAAATGTTAGTTTAGTATTTTGCAGTGACGATTTGATATGATTAAAGAAAGTGAAAGTATTGCATTAAAATAAATACTAAAAAATATCATTGAACTGACTGAACATTAGTAATCTACTTCTTTTGTTTATGGCGTATCATTGAGACTTTCAGAAAAACAACACTTTGAAGATATGTTTATACACAGAATAATATGTTCATTCTATATGGCATTTATTTCTTATGTTTTTTCATCATAAAGGCTGCCGAACATAATAAACCCATATTGTATTTACAAAGTTGTAAAGTTCCTTTTAATAAATTCTTTTTAGGATTAACATATGAATCATAATAAAACCATTGTTATGTAAAATCTGTGAGATTTAGCAGTCTGAATTTATTCCTAATGCAGAATTGAGGAATGCAGTATGTTGTAGTAAAAGCCATTTGTATTTCTTAGAGATTGTTATAATTTCTTCTACACCCAAAAGTGTTTACAAATATCAACCACAAACATCATCACTGTAGTGGACAAAAATGGAATATTATAGTAGTGTTTGCTATGCGGGTCAGACTTCCTCACTATTGTATGAATTTCTTAAATTCTGAATTGATTCTCAGATTTTGAAGAATTATGTATGTTCATCTATGCTTGAAGAATAATTATAAGGATCCACAGGATCTGAGTGTGTTAACCCTCTTGAGTTGTAACAGCAAGAATGATGGGCCACCACATGTCTCAATCTTGTGGTTTTTGATAATTCCAAGGCAACATTATAAGATAAGAATATCCTTTTTCGTTAAGGAGAAAAGATAGATAAATGTAGCATAGACACACTAGGGGGCCAACATAGTAATGGATGAAGACTACGATAAGAAGGCAGAGAGGAGGACTGAAAGACAAAGTGGATGAGACAAAGCCTAGGAAAAAGAGATGGAGAAACAGAAGAAGTACAGAAGAGTACTTCACAGAAGAGAAACATGACAAGAGTACAGAAGAAGAGGGCTTGCCAAGAGTAGAAAGTTCTCTAAGTTTTTCTGAAAGGTTGTATTGTATTCTCTCGTGGTTTTGCACAACAACGTTTTTATTTCTAATTTTATTGGAATGAGTATATTTTTTTTAATTTCTTATTTTTCAATACCTTAGTACCCGTTAAGGATGAAGAATGATATCCGATTTTTCGAATTATTAGGGTTATCAGATTATTCAGATCAACCTTCTAGAGGTCAATTCGGATAAACCCGAGTTCTACCGCACATTTGTGAGTTTAAACATCATTATACCGAACATCATTAACGTAGTGTTAACTTTTTGTCATGGGACCAGTAGATGTTTGTTCCTACACCCAAAACCGGGCCCCATGCCGTGTACAGTTATTATCAGCATGAATGTTATGTTATAATCAAGTATGGTCGGCCGTTTATTATTGCGTCGTAACATTGAACAACTTATTTTATCCTCATCCCACCACTGAGTGAAGACAAAACAAACCAGCCTGGTTTCCATGAAACGGGGACTTAAAATTACCGTGTGTATGTCGAAGTGGCGTTCAATGTTGGGCGAGCAACTAGTACTCTGAGAAACGTAGCGATCAGCTGATAGCAAATGAATCGACGGACGATGTATTTCTTTCAACTCGGTGAGGAATTGTACTGCGGTGTCGTTACTGAAAGTTTGCATGCCTATTGCTACAGTTTCCTGCTATCCACAAACTTTAATTAACAATATTCAATTAAGCAACATTCAATGCAGATAGATGAAAATAAATTGAGACACTGAAAAAGTAGACTATGTTTTCTGTTGGCGGCAGACTAGGTAGTTTGGTCACAGACGTGTATGAAAGTTATTGTACAGATAATACTGATAAAATAAACGTCACACGTAGCTATGGAACCTACAGTCGTCGTCTTCGTGCTTGCGAGATGTGTCTATGTGAGAGATCGATTGACGATCTGAAACGATAGTATTCGAGCGGTGCTTATTTTGTGCGGTAGTAGACGCGGCGTGCTTATCGAACTGCTACAGAGCTCATTTACACAGAGACGGGAAGCGATAAGGTATTTATATTATTGGTTATTTAAGTATTATACTCATTAATATTCGTTAAATACTGACGTTGCGCTTATCGTAAACACGACGAGGATCCTTGGTATAGTCTCCAAAAAACTGTATTGTCAGTAATTGTCTGGTTAAAGATCAATTGGGGTAACAGGCTATTTTTGTTAGGTAAAATTTTAATTTTTGTTGTTAGGGGTTCTGCCTGGGTTTGTGGAAGGGGGAGTAAATTTTTGTGAATAAAATTACAAAAATTGAAATAAAATAATTCGTTATTTACTATTTATTTTGTTCTAATCAAGAGGGTAAGTGTGGACAGTGGCGTATCTAGAATTTGGCCTTGGTCCCCCCGCCTTGGTGTCCGGCCCAGGCGGCTTTTTTAAGATCAGTCAACATTACTATCTTTAAAGTGGTTGAAAAACGTGTGATAACATCCTCAAATCAAAGTTCAGTTAAAGTAAACGGCAATAACACAATAAAAACGCATTATTGAAAACTTGTTTAGGAGATATTTATCGACTGAATTGATTTTCCTATATTTCATATTTCAAACCTATATGGAATTGCTGTGTAATAAACCTATTTGTATATTTAGGAAAGATTTACTATTATGTTAAATAATAAAACAGCCTACAAATAAGAGATTAACAAAATTCGTCAACTGTTTTTGTCCCTCTGTGGGGGATCCGTTCCCGTTCGCCCTCCCCATAAATACGCCCCTGAGTGTGCAAACATAAGGATTAAATTAACAGAAATATAAAATTTAAGAAAGATTTCACATAGTAAAGATGAATCTTCCATTACTATGTAAATAAGATAAACGGCACCAGAAAACTGACACAATATTTCTACCATTATCTGCAGACGCTGATAGTGTTAGATGTTTTGTACGAATTTTGTTTTTAAAGTTTGCTTTTGTGCGTGCTTGTAGTAAATACTTGTAGCAACTGGAGTTAAACCGAGCTACACGTTTTTTAGAAAACATTTAGCATACTAGCAGAAGTTGTCTGTAGCAGATTACTAGTAGTCTGTGCACAAATCAGCTAGTCGACTTTTAGATTCTGTGATTTCAAAAATATCCTAAGTCTAAAATAAACAACGAAAAACATTATAAGTTCAAAAAAGTCAGCATCGGGTCGACGCGAGGCCGACCTTTTATGGACTTAAAAAACTTTTTTGGACTTAAAATTATTTTTGTGATTGAAAATGAATCTAAATTATTCTTAGTCGAAAAAAATCTACATCGGGTCGACCACTTGTACTCTATCCCTATCGGGGATATCACCCTCGTCAAAAACATGCTGCATGTGTAAAAAAATTAAAAAATACAAGCTTTTAATTAACTGATTTATTTTATTTTTTTTTGCGTTTGGGGCTTCCCTATTCTAGCTACCCCTGTGAGTGTTGGTACTCGTGTAACTAATTAGTCTAATTGTTTACTTCGATTTATATAAACCTACATTTTTATCGGCACATTTCATTTTAATATTTCACTTTTAGTTTATTTTTTATCTCTCGGAAGGGGGGGGGGTTATTAACCATCCAAAATCTCCTGCTGCTCCACTGCATAGGTTTGATCGTTTTCATAATATTATCAAGCAAGGCTTTATGGAATTATAACAGATGTTTGAGCTCTTCTGACTCAATATCAGTGGTACTAACGACTCACATCACTTCCACTCATCGTTTTCCATTCCACTCAGCCTTTTCTGCTAGCATCTTCCACTCATTCTATCTGTCGCCCACGCCCATTGTTTTGTGTATTCTATGACTCGATCATCCAACCTCATCTTTGGTCTTCATCTTCGTTTCTTTTTCCTGTGGTCTTCGTTTTGTAATTTTCTTATAAGTTATTTGGTCTCGTTGTCAAGGCATGTGCCCATTAGCTTATTCTTCTATTGATAATCTTATAAATCATCTTCTGTCTTCTTCAGTCCGTATCACTCTTCTCTCAAATAGCCCGAGTCTTTCCTCTTCTCCATTGGTGTGACACATTATCTCCATTGCGTACATCCTAATTTTGTTGTGTCTCCTAAATTCTCTTATTTCTCACTTTACCCTTGCTTCTGTAATATGTGCTATACCCTGTTTGAATCCTCTGCAAACTTATAATCTCATCTCACTTTTTGAATACTTAAACAGTTCACTTCGTTTATTCTGTATCATCCTATTTCAGCCATACTCCTGTTGGTCCTCTATCCTCTCTTTCTACTTTATTACCATCTCCTTAAGGTCCCTCCTATTTTTTACTGTTACTTCAGTATCATCCATATATACTACAATTTTACTGGGGTACACTATCGAAAGGCAACATGATCTCGCGTTGAGTTCTACTTTCGTGTACACTTCAGGTTAATACAGACAGAAATGGGAGTTCTTAAAGTGTAACCTGATGACCAGTCTCAAGCCCTGTTTACCGTCTCAGCCAATTCCGTCTCTTAAGCTTTCGTAACTTCCGTAAGGTAAAAAAAATATAGCTTTATCCAGTGGCGTGATTTGATGTCTACCAATTCTCATTCCTATACATAAATATCACTATTGCATTAACGACTCGGAACACTAGGTTTTTTATAAGTAAAAGCATAAAGTTTTACCTTACAGCCTAAACCGGTTTTCTCCTTTATAAGCCTTCTTCAGAGGCTGCCGTTGGTAGCGCTATCCGTCTTGTTGTAGGCGACGGAATCGAGTTTTGAAAGATCGATGCTGTGTGTGTGGGGTGAGATATGTTCGAATAATGCGTGCGAGTTGAAATGTGTCTGTTCGTTTAGGATGTCGTTTTTATTTGTTTTTGTGTGTTTGTATATTTCCAATTGTTCTAAAGTGTCTAGTTTTCGGCCTTTTGTGTGTACGTGTAGAATGTTCATGTTATTGTCGATGTTTTTATATGTGTGGTTTGCTTCAATGAGGTGGTTTGCAAAGGTGGATTCTGTAGTGGAGTGGAGTGCTTTTGTGTGTTCAACGTATCTCTGTTTGAAGCTACGTCCTGTCTGGCCTATGTAGAATTTATTGCAATTTGAGCAATTTAGCTTGTAAACACCGGGTTCTGTCGTATCCGTTAGATTCTGCTAGATATTTTATCGTGTTTAGTTCGTCTTTGTAGTCTTTTTCGTCTAAGGGGATGTTGTTAAGTCTATGTATCATGGTTCTGAAGGCAGCTAGTTTGTGTTGTATTGGGTGATTGGAGGTGTTGTGTATTAGTGTGTCAGTTGTAGTTGGTTTTCTGTATATACTGAATTTGTGCCTGTGTTCTAGTTTTGTGATGGAGAGGTCTAAGAAGTTTATGGTATTGTTGTGTTCGTATTCGGCAGTTAAAGTTATGTTTTTATGTATTTTGTTTATGTGCGTTAGTAACTGTTCACATTGTCTTTTGTTTCCCGTGTATAGTATTAGAATGTCATCAACGTATCTGTGCCTCTGAAGAAGCCTTATAAAAGAGAAAACCGGTTTAGGCTGTAAGGTAAAACTTTATGCTTTTACTTATAAAAAACCTAGTGTTCCGAGTCGTTAATGCAATAGTGATATTTACTTAAGTAACGGACACGTCATGGACAACGAAATCCAAGAATTCCTATACATGTTTTACTATGCCTCAGTAAGTTCTATGACCTTATGAATTCATCAGAATATACTGACCCAGCCAAAAAACATCGTCATGGAAGAGGGTCCGACTTGGTAATGAAACGTTTTTCTTTGTATTCCTACTGAATCGGTTCCTCCTGTACACTCTTTAATCGGTGTGCATTGAACCAGTGAGTTGAAAAAGGAAACTACTTCGTGGACTTGGAGAGGTTATTATGCTATATATTTATGTCTATAAAGTTCCTTGTAAATTAACATTGTACAGCGTAACGCGTTGCGTGCCATACCTGACACGTTTAGCAGGACGGGTCTTCCCAACTGACTGATTTAACTGACCGATTCAGTGGAAGATTGCAAATTACACGTAAATAAATAGTGTGTTGTTAAGAGAGCTCTTATCATAAAACAAATGACGCTATTAACATAGGATAAAAAAAGAATGAAAGCGGCCCTTTACCTTTGCCAATCAACATAGTCACCCTGTAGTTTCGTCATTGCCATCATCTGTTTTCGTTACCGCATCTGTATGGCTGACTGTTTATTCAGTTGTCCAGTCTAGTAAAGCAGTGCGCAATTAGTGCACAACAGAGGTCTGTGTTGGAAGGAAAATTTATGGGGCTTGTTATGAAAACGGGTCTTGGAAGCAAAGATAGAACGTGGTACCGTATAGTGTTCCAAGGGCCAGATGTTGCGAAAACAAAGTAAGTAGAGTCAGATGAGATGGCCATGTTATGAGAATGCATGAAGACGACCCTACTAGTAAGCATTGTTGGGAGGCCTTTTGGTCACCTCGAGCGAGGAAGACCAGGAACAAGTTTCATGGATAATACGGAAGAAGACCTACGAACTACTGGTGTGAGAGGGTGGCGACGACGAGCAATGGATGGACACGACGAGCAATGGATGGAGACGATTGGAGGAATGTCCTGAAGGAGTCTATGCCCCACCGAGGCCTGTGACTCTATGATGATAATGGTGACGAAAGTCTGTGTAGAACCGTTGAAAACCGGTGGTGAACGTTTCTTATATACATTCGCAGTATCGACGCTCCTTACGCTCAGAGTACGTTAGTCGTTCGAGGAATTTAAGTAGCCTATATTATATAAGTACACTAAAGCATGTTAAATTTGTACGTCTTTGTTCCTCTGCGAGTCTCCGAACCGCCGTGTGGTCATCCGTCCAGGTTATTTATTCACGTATGTGACACTTAATGTTACAATGAGTCACGATCGTTTAACCGGTCGATTGTAGCGCTGGTAGATTTTAAATAACGGAACCGTACTTATCTTCCACTAGGTTCTCTAATGAAAACTCACCGTCGTCATAGTCAATGAAGATTTTGTCACTCTTCGAAGATCGAAGCTTTTGAAAGGCACCAACCCCATCCCCCAAAACACCTGTAACATAGGCATAACCAGTCTTTACAAAGTTCGCCCCTTTATTGCGGGCGTGCATCCACAGCACCCCTGTGTACCATGACGGCTCTTTGGCATTCTAATTAGAGTGTATTATTACACAATATTGATGGACCTAAAATGATGGACTTTTCCCGTAGCTTCCACTGTCTCAGTTGAGGATATATTTGATGCGGCGCGATATCCCGCGCAGTTGTTGTATTGGCGGTGCAGTATTCAGTGTAACCTTACCACACGTAGTTTTCTGATATATCTATGTTTTTTTGCCGTTAATGTTTTTTTTTTATTTAATTTGTTTATTGCTTACATTATAAAAATATAATGTTTATATTGTTGACTATTAAATTAAACAAGCTTAGATATTATACATAAGACTAAGGAAGATACGCGATTAAAATTTTACAAGACAAAGGCGGTACCTGTTTTGATGTATGGAAGTGGAGCTTGGGTGCTGTTGAAGAAAGGGGCAAAGTAAGAGTACGGGCGGATATGAGTTTTTACGTGTGTCCGTACTTCGCGCGAACGAGTAAGAAAGGAGGACGTCCACAAGGATTTAAATATTTTCTCTTTAGAAGAAGAACATTGACAGTTATAAATTCAATTGGTACAGGCATTCAGTTGGATACAGTGGGTAATGAAAGATCGGCTTGTGCTACCAGAGAACATATACCCATTGGATATAGAATATAGTTTGTCGCTCACATAGGATAAGAGATGAGTTCCGGAATAGGCAGACTTGACTAACCCATGTTGTAAAGAAGAAGAAAAAGAGAATTTCTTCTTCTCATTTGCAAATATCAGACTCAGAGCCTATTATGTCGCACGTTGTTACAACCGATGTCACCATTTTTTCATCGGTCGTACCAGACTTCTACGTTCAGGCAATATTTTGTACGTACATGGTGTATTCTTGACGGGTCCATACGTTCTACGTGATCAAATCATTTCTGTCTATTCCCTCATCATGTCATTCCACTGGTAGGACAGCTAACTCATGACGGATGTCCTCACTCTTTTTCGTATCTAACCTGGTATACCGGGCTGCTGATCTAAGGAGCCTTATCTCTGCACTTTGCAGTCGACTTTCATGTGCATTCGTCATTCTCCATGTTTTCACTACCATACAGACAGCTTGGAATGGACGTCTCGTGTAAACTTTTAATAACGTCTCGTGGCCAACTTTGTTCCTTGAGGTACGCTTGATATTGCCATTCATTCTACTAAAGCGTTCTATCTTATTTTTCAACAAATTAAATTACATTTCTTAATTATTTTATGAAGCTCTGGCATTGCTTTCTGTACACCATATTCGTTATGGGATATGACAACCTGGTCGTCAGCAAGAAGCAAGGAACTGACTCCTGTTATCTCCGAAGTCCCAATTATAAAATGGCATACAATTCTTCCACTCGCGAAGAACTTCATCTATGTACACATTAAATACTATCGAAGAAAGGCTACATACTTGGAAGAAGGTAGTTTATATTATTTAAATAGTTACAGTATTTTATATTCGTCAGTTATCGGTGAAGTGGCCATCATCGTCAGAAGAGAGGCGATAATTCCGCGACCAACATAATGAATACTTATTTCCGTCATTTCTGTACGTAATTTATAGTATACATTTGTAATATATTTAGGCATATATTTTGATGTTATATATTATGTAAATATTATATTTATTCGATATACAGGAAAACTTACTAATCCAGACTTTAGTTCGGACTACTTGTGAGATTTTTTAATAACAGAAAATAAGAAAATAGTTTTACTATTTTATTAGTCTGTTTACTACTATTATATCAGTTACTATTTTATCAGTTTTAATAGTCCCATGTATACAGTGAAACTAAGCTGCTGGAAGATAAGGAAAGCATGTATACCTAATAATGTGAATAAAACTGCATTCCCCGGTTACAATGCAAGCCATGGCCGGCTTCCGATTCCCGGAGCGAGTAATCGAGATCTCAGAATTTTTACATATTTTGTCGTGTTGTTCTCCTCTGTGACAGTGAGTCATTACTAACGGAATGTTATCTGAAGCTGTGTGTTCGTAATCCATGCTTTTGCATGCCGTGTTATTTTTCATGTATTCAGCTGTTTTAGAGATTAAACTACCGGCTTTCCGTACACTTCAGAAATTCAGTTCAGCGGTGATTTGTTTTTGTGATGGTGCACTTCGTTTTTAGGCTACTTTCACACTACACGGTTTTTGCCGTTAAAAAGGGTTCAGTCACATTGTGTTCAGTTTTGTTCAGTAGCGGTTGTAGTAAGCTCAAAATAATCAGTTCAGAAAACGTATTAGAACTGGACGAAGGTCTTGAAGATGAGAATTTCCAATGGCTTTTGGCATAAACAATATGAATGAAATAAAAGAGTGGCCGGAGATACACGATGAGGAATTCGGTACTGAACATTTAACAACATACGATATCGTTGCCCAGATGCAAGGCAGTTAAGAGGAAAGTCTCGAGTAAAAGGACGTCAGCGGTGGTAACAAAGACAGTTCACGGAACTTTCGAGGGTTAGAGAACAGCTTGACAACCTGACTGAATTTACTACTATAGATTCATATTTAGGTTGTTGTCTCCTGGATCGGAAAAGGAACGAGGATGTTAGACGCGAATTAAACATCGTATCGTTACACCAGAAGATTGAAGACCACAGAAGGAGGTGGTGTGAATACTTGAACCGCCTTCCTGATATCCGTCTACCGGTGGCCGCCTTGTTTATCACCGTACTGGGAAGATGTCGATAGACCGAGGAGGAGATGAGCTCCGGAACGGGTCTAGGGCCTAATTCTTGGAGTAGTGATGATAGATTCATATATTTTTTTTAAATTGTTTAACGTTACGAGAAACGAGACAGGAAGTGATTACAAAGCAATACAAGAAAGGGGTTCAGGAAAAAATTCAAGTTTCTTTGTTTCTGTAAAGGAAGATATAAACTGAATACGCCCCACAAATAGTGAAGTACAGTACAGTATGTTTTGTTCATATCCGAGTCGTTTGTAGCATCTGTACGAATTTATGTGTGCATTTTAGGTACAGAACTTACAAACTTAAATAAACATTAAACGTTCATCATATATGTAAGCGAAACTTTAATTACTTCCATGTTCCTTAAGGAAATGGAAGTATGGTGATGGCAAAAAAAAATCGTGTTCGAGATTATTGCAGATTCTGATTGTACTACACTCAAAACATGAAAAAAAGTCATTTTTCGAAAAGTGTCTGTGTGTGTGTGTCTGTAATTTTTTTTCTATGGCAAACGATAACAGCCCCAAATTCAAACAGAATCAAATAATGTTTTGCATACAGCCCTGATTTGTAGAGTACTCAAGACCTATTGTTTTTGGTGAAGATCGGTTAAGGGAAAGGGGTAGTTTACCGGCAACTTTTTTTTTTTTTAATCAAGGGTAATTATTTTCTATGGCAAACGATAACAGCCGCAAATTCAAACATAATCAAATAATGTTTTGCATACAGCCCTGAATTGTAGAGTTCTCAAGACCTATTGTTTTTGGTGAAGATCGGTTAAGGGAAAGGGGTAGTTTACCTGCAACGTTTTATGTTTTAAAAGGGTATTTTCTATGGCAAACGATAAGAGCCGCAAATTCAAACAGAATCAAATAAGTTTTTGCATACAGCCCTGATTTGTAGAGTACTCAAGACCTATTGTTTTTGGTGAAGATCGGTTAAGGGAAAGGGGTAGTTTACCTGCAACGGTTTTTTTTAATCAAGGGTTAATTTTTTTCTATGGCAAACGATAAGAGCCGCAAATTCAAACAGAATCAAATAAGTTTTTGCATACAGCCCTGATTTGTAGAGTACTCAAGACCTATTGTTTTTGGTGAAGATCGGTTAAGGGAAAGGGGTAGTTTACCTGTAACATTTTATATTTTAACAAGGGTATTTTCTATGGCAAACGATAAAAGCCGCAAATGTAAACAGAATCAAATAAGTTTTTGCATACAGCCCTGATTTGTAGAGTACTCAAGACCTATTGTTTTTGGTGAAGATCGGTTAAGGGAAAGGGGTAGTTTACCTGCAACGTTTTATATTTTAACAAGGGTATTTACTATGGCAAACGATAAGAGCCGCAAATTCAAACAGAATCAAATAATGTTTTGCATACAGCCCTGAATTGTAGAGGACTGAAGGTCTATTGATTTTGGTGAAGATCGGTTTTGAGAAAGGGGTTGTTTACCTGCAACTTTTTATGTTTTAACAAGGGTAATTTTTTCTATGACGAACGATAACTGCCGTAAATTCAAAGAAAATCAAATAATTTTTTGCAAACGTTCCTAAATTGTAGAGAACTCAAGGCCTGTTGATTTTGGTGAAGATCGGTAAAGGGAAAGGGGTATTTTGCCAGAAACATGTTATGTTGTAACAAGAGAAATGTTTTCATGACGAACGATAACTGCCGCAAATTGAAACAGAATCAGATATTTTTGTGCATGCATCCCTGCATTGTAGAGGACTGAAGGTCTATTGATTTTGGTGAAGATCGGTTTAGATAAAGGGGTAGTTTACCTGCAACGTTTTATGTTTTAACAAGAGTAAAGTACTTAATTTTTATAAATAAAGTATCTTGATAAGAAGCTCATAATAATCCACTGTAGAAACGTAGATGAAATATCTATAAATGAAGAGGTTTGGTGAACGGGGTGGAGGTAATTTTCTCTAAATGAAAATTATAGTTGAAGGGGGAGGGGAGAATTTTTTATGTGTAGTACGTTATCGGCAACAAAGAAGTAGTTCTTTGTTAAAATTCCTTCCCGGGCTGTTTAGCCGTAGTCCAATGTTTTCTGCAAAACCAGACTTTTCGGCAGTGCCATCGACTTCCATCTCAGTGAAAATCGAGTGCGAAAACGTGAGGTGGTATACGTTAGTGACCACAGTACTGTGGTTTAAGGCTGAAGCAATAAGTAGAAAGAAGTAGTTTCTATGGAAATATTTCATTTCGAATATGATTTTAAATATAAATCTTAGAACATGGAAGTCATGTATGGTTCTCCATACCGATATTTATATAAATCTTAGAACATGGAAGTCATGTATGGTTCTCCATACCGATATTTTTACTACTGTTACATACATAACATTGTACAATTACAGAAGTTTAAACATTTCGGTGATGTGTACCTAACTTTTATCTTATTTTTACCTATTATCACCAGTGGTGTATCAAGAATTTGCACTTGAGGGTCCGGTCGTGTCGGCTTCATATAAAAGAAAAAACATATTAATAATAATCAATATTTCAATTTTTAAAATGGCTGAAAAACATATGTTAATATTCTGATCAATCCTACGGTAATTACACAATAGAAATACTGTACGTGCTATTGAAACATTGTTTACAAGATACTTCTTAACATTTTACGTTTGAAATTGAAAATGATGAACTACGGTTTTAATTAAAAAAAAAAGGTAAACCAAGAAAGTTTTATACATAAAAAATATCAACTGTTTGAAAATGTTTTACAGTTTAATTCGCCTTGATTTTTGGCTACTTTATTAACAACTTCGTCCGGAGTCACTGAATTGATTTTCGTATTTCAAACGTGTATGCAAATTCTGTGTTATAAGTCTGTATACTTAAAAAAGAGTTACTGCTATATTAGCGTACACATCTGAAAAAATTATTTAAAAAAAAAACTTAACATTAAGAGAGATTAACAGAATTTCTTGTAAACTTTTTCGACTCTCGGGGGGGGGGGGTCCGATGCCGTTCGCCCCCCCCCCGTAAATACGTCCCTGATAACACATTAGAAAACCATGCATTTTAATAAAAAAAAATCCAACTTAAAAACACGAGACCAAGTAGATATTATTTATTATGCAATATAAAGTTCCTTTGAAAATCAGTTGCATAATTACTTTTATAATTCGGATTTTTGGTGATTCGGACTAGGGATGAGCCCCATTAGTCCGAATTAGTGAAGCGTTCTGTACTTATAATAATGTTATATTTTAATATTATTATTATTATTATTATTATTATTATTATCATCGTCGTCATCATTAAAACGTTTTCGAGATGGGTTAAGGTATAAAGTTCGAGACACTGGCATTCCAGTCAGATTTTTTGCACAGTCGTTCCGTCTTCATCAGCTGTAGACTCTATTCGTATACAAATGAGACGTAAGACCAAGTTTAAAAAAACTTGAGGGGGGAAAATGTTGAATATTTTGATGACACCGGGGACCGCTAATTGAAGTTTTGAAGCCTGTCTGCGACGTCTGAACTGTTGTAGTGACAGAGCCTGCAGTTATGAGTAATAACTAAACGTGAGACACCTTCAATCGGCCAATGTTATTGTAAACAACGGCCCCTTACTTGACGTAATGGTCGTGACGTCATCTGTCGCAATATGTCGGGTGTCGAGTCCCACGTGGAGGAACAGGAAGCTGAGCGCACAGTCCTCTCAGTGTCGTGGGCGCGTTGCACCACTGTAGGAAGTGTGTTAACAGTGTGTATATAATAGTGTTCATAGTGCTGTGAATTCGTTACACCATGATTTGTGGAGTACGTATTTGATAATTTTATTTTTAGTTTTAATATATTTTTTAAAAATATCTCATTTGATTTTCCTGTAAATTAATTCGAATTAGGCACACATTTTTTCCGAAATAAAGCGCACATTATTTTTTATTATTTTGTTAATTTTTAGCGAAGAAAAGTTCTATTATTTATGGTTTAAAATAATTTTATAAAATTTTCGACAAAATTTATTATTATTTTCGGGGTCGATTGTAAGAGAGGGTATTTGTGACCTTTCTCAACTATGCTGGTCTTGAAGTTAAATATTTTTTTCCTGTTCTTCTGTGCTATATAAACACGCGAAAAATAATTTTAAACGGCGGTCGAAGCTATTTACGAAGAAAAAAATAAAATAATTACTCCCATAAGCACGCATGGAACACAACCACTCGCGAATCAAGTCACAGCCAACTGTAATAGTTGTATTGTAATTCACCTGTGGATAACAATAAATTCTGTTGAAACGTTGACGCCTGTTTTAAGTTGTGTACCTCATTAAATCTTTTTGTCGTAGGCTATATGTAGTCATGACCGCTGTTTCATTATCAGTATTATTATCATTATTATTGTTGAGGTTCTTGTTGTTATTATTGTTACTACAGTATTATAATTAATGCTTAACAAACGTGTGAA
Source organism: Magicicada septendecula (assembly GCA_034769895.1). NCBI lineage: Eukaryota > Metazoa > Arthropoda > Insecta > Hemiptera > Cicadidae > Magicicada > Magicicada septendecula. The sequence goes on from CM068374.1 coordinate 177,428,741, forward strand.
GAGTAGTGTCGTTTTTGATATGTTATAAAAATAATAATTTTGTTGTGCAACCGTTTGAAAAAAAAAATTTTTTTCTTGTTTTTGCGACGTGATTAGTGATTACACAGAAATCGAATGCATTAATTGTGTTTGAATCTTCGTGTCATGCAACCTGGCATCAGCGACTCCACGTCGACACGAAATAATAACATTAATATTATTAAGAAAATATTTACGTTTGATCAATATTTACTTAATTTTTATTGTTATAATTTTATACAATTTATTTAATATGTGGTATCCAACGGATGAAGTTGTAAAGGATTTAATTAGATATTAGGAGTCCTTAGACAACGTCCGTGGTGGGTTCACCTTACTATGTAACATTCTCACGCCTCCTTAACAAATTATGTCTATAACAAAATTATTCGTAATAATATAAATGTTTACTTGCAGAAGGAATTTATTATTGTCCAGTATTGTCTTCAAAAATTGTCCGATAATCCGTCCTCTTTCAGTTGCGTACAATTTTAGTTTTGTTTCTGCAGGACGGGCTGTTAAAATGTTAGGCCTATTTGACCAATATGTAATTGAATCATGCAGATTTGAGATGTTCCCTTACTTTTTGGCGTTTTACAGTGTTCCTCGAGTCAGTTTACTGTAAGCGAATTGTTTAGTAATAAGATTTAATACGTAAAAACGATTGTTTACGTACAAGAGATATATATTTAATATGTTTACCGCTGTGTTAAAATTACATATGTTTAATTTCGCAAACAGACAGTGTTTATACGAAAAATATTTGTAACATTCAAAAGAAATTCATTTACACCTCTGTATTCAGCGTGTAATAAAAATGAAATAATTTGGGCGGCGGTATCAACAACTGATCTGATGATTGTGACGTCTGTCTACTTCCGATGAAAATATTTTTATATCTGTGCTCATAAACTTTGCTCTTAACGTTTAAATCGACAAAAGGCTAAAAGAAATTATTACAAATTCTACGATTAACGCAGAAATGTTTAGATTCTGTGTAGTAAAATAAAATTATTTCGATGAGATACTGTGGTTTCAATCAATCGGCAATGTGGCAACATCACGGGGGTGGGGGTGACCGTGGGGTAAAGGAAACCGAGGTAAAAGACTGCCTCCCTCTCCTTCCCAGTCGCTGTACGCGTATTTAGACTTTTAAGAATTGTTTTTTACAATGTAATTTATCAGCGTCTTGATGTGTAGGTAAAACTACAAAAAAGAGTAGCCTGAACGTCTACAGAAATCGTAGGCGTATGTGTTAATTGGTGGGAACCAATGTTACTACAATAGCGGCCCGCAAATGTATAACCTCTTGTCGGTAAACTGAAAATTTTGTTCTCCTTGTGCTCATCATGGTAAGTACAGAATCCTGGCGCGACTTCGTATAGTCAGCTGGTCCTGTCTTTCCACATGTCATTGCGATATTCCCTTGTAAAGCCTTATTCGCTTTTGTATAGGCCTATAGTCTCCCAGTCTACGTTCCCTAACATATTCTTTCAAACTACTCGGGTACATTATTTATATTCTCCTGAATACGGCATTCAGGTCTATTATTAAGATCATTTATAATTATTCTTAAGATCAATTCTTTGCACAGCGTCATTTACTTTTTTCAAGAACCTCTTCATGTGGCGAATCTCAATCATATGCGTGTGCGTGTGCGTGCGTGCGTGCGTGCGTGCGTGCGTGTGTGTGTGTGTGTGTGTGTGTGTGTGTGTGTGTGTGTGTGTGAACCTAGACCTCACAACTTAAAATTAGTGTTGCCATTACCTTACAGATTTTCGTTCTGATGTCGTTCCTTGTTTTTACTAATAGTTTCGCTGTATGCTGAAAGCTTTTTACCTTTTGTCTATGTCTTAATTTTTCCTGTGTCTGCAATTTTTTTCTGGAAAAAGTGTCTATTATTATGGTCGAAGTGTCTTTTATTCCTCCTCCTACCTCCTCCTATGGCGCTACAGCCCAAGTCGGGCTCTGGCCTCCACCAATCTCCGCCTCCAATCTACTCTGTCCATTGCAGCCCTCTTCCAGTTTCTTATCCCCATGTCCCTCGCGTCCTCTGCAACGCCATCTTCCCACCTCTTCCTCGGTCTGCCTCTAGGTCTCGTTCCCTCCCATGTACCCAGCAGAGCCCTTTTGGGGTTCCTACCATCCTCCATTCACATACATATCCGGCCCAACGCAATCTTTGCATTCTTATAAATTTTGAGACTGGTATCTCTTTATATATTTGATACAGTTCATTGTAGTATCTCAGTCTCCTTGAGCCATTTTCTTGTATTGGGCCTATAATGCGTCTGAGGATTTTCCTTTCAAAGGTGTCTACTATGTCGGCTGTTTTGTGTGTGATTGCCTCACACCCGTAGCATAACACCGGTCTGATGACAGTACTATATATTTTCATTTTTGTTTCCCTGTGCACATCCCCAGACCTAAATGATGGCAGCAATGCGAAGTATGCCTTGTTAGCCATGGTGGTCTTTGGATCTCCGGCTTCTCTGATCCAGTCTTTGCTAGGTTCACTCCAAGATACGTGAAATTGTCCACCACTTCAATTGTGTCCTCCTCTATATCGATGTTGTTATGAACCTGGTCCCTTCTTGTTTGGATAAGCATTGTTTTATCGATATTTTTGGCTAGCCCAACTTCCTTGGCTTTGTTTTTAAGCTCCAGAAATATTTCTTTAGCTAGCGCGATCCGTCTTGACATGATGTTAATGTCATCTGCATATGCGGCTATCTGTACAGTTTTATTTGTTAACAGATTAGTGCTATTTATTGATAAGCTTCTAATTACATATTCCAATGCAATATTAAATAGTGTTGGGGCTAACCCACCTCCTTGCTTTAGTCCTCGTGTGATATTTATGGGTTCAGTTAGTTGGCTATTCACTTTTACTTGGGCTTCAGTCTCCTGCATCGTCTTTTATTCTGGTTAACCTATTTTAACCCTATTATGTTGGTTTTTCTCGTTTACCATGAGTCTATGAGTTGTAAACAGGCAAGACGCAAAATAACCTTCGCGATTTGTGTCCTTCCGCCTGTGAGATCTGGAACGCGCGAGAATAAACTATACAGTAATAAGCAGACTTGAATTCCGCCTCGTGGATTGTGTCACTTAAGCGGCAATAATCTTCTTCTTTTCTTTTATTGGCTTCATTGGTTTTTGGCCTTCTTTATGACTTTCCTCCTCCATCCACCCAGTTCACTTACTACATATCCATCCCCAGCTCTCCTCTGATCTGTTTCAAATCATCCTCGTCATCCATCGGTGTACCTCTGATTCTTAGTCCAAAATCATGTGTTTGTACTTGAACCGGATTGATTAGATGAATGGACGCATCACTAAATCCTCCACTAGAAATTAAGTAGTTATTCACAAGCGATTAGTATTAATTGATTAAAAACATACTAATATACAGTTTTTTTTAATATAGCTGGGATTATTACAACTATAAATAAAGTAAATGATTTTTATGTTTCTTTAGGTTATGTATATTTTGTGAAGAAAGTTTTAACTTCCAACTGTACATGCCACTTGTATTGTATCACTCCTCCGTTTTGTTTACATTAGGATCCACTCTTAAGAGTGAACGAACTTGGAACTCTCGGCTGCAGTTTTCGGTAGAGTAGATAATTACGGGTTATGTAAGGAACCGTTTAAAAATAATAGTAATTATTATTATTGTGTTACATTATCGCAGTGCTTTCATTGTCATATCCGATTTCGCTTTGTGTTTTATATGTTTAAGAAATTCGTCAATACAAGGACTTCTTTTGTAAAATGAAACGCGACTCCAAACAGAAACACAATGCTCCATTCTTTATTTCGTCGTAACTCTTAACTGCTCCATTATAAGCAACGCGATGTACAATTTCCGACAGACTAAACAAACAGGTTTGTACATGCTCATAACGTAATCGGCGATTGTAACCAAGAGTCTGAACCGCTCAGAACTGTGCGAGTTGCAGTTTCGAGACTCATTTTGATTTTCCCTGTTTGCCTTTAGTTAATATTATTTCTAACGTCGCGTATGACATAAGAGCCTGCGTGTTTCAGAATCGCATTCTAAGCGTACAGAAGTGGTTTTTTCAAACAATTGTGTGTGTGATTAGAATTTGTAAACCCTGTTGATAGTCGTCAGAATGACGTTTTGTCAGACTTTTCCAGTTTTTTTGTTTAATATATTGTTCTTCTTAGAAAGTGCCTGCTCTATCACGTTTTAATCCATTCAGTGGTTCAAAAAAATCTGCTAATTTCGTGTCAACCAGATTTGGGGAAAGTAATTGCTTCCAAGCGTTTTCTTTATTAGTCCGGTGTAGTATGTAGATTACGTGTTTTTGCGTTTGTGTAGTTCTATAAAAATAAACCTTCAGGTGGTCGAATTAAAAAAAAATTAATAATAATAAATACTTGTATATGACTCAGTTCTTTACCAATCGCTTTGGAACTAGGCCACACCAGAATTTTATTAACACGACGTAATAGTCATCCAGTACTTCCTGTACTTCCCTCAACAAGACCCCCATGCACCGTTTGACAGGGACGAACTCCTTTCGTCTATCTGTCCATTTAACCGCCGTCGCACCCCAGGCCCTGACCGGATTGGGGCAGCAGCTTTACAGTATCTCCCGGCTTCAGGTGTTGAACTGTTCTTGAACTGTTTAACTATTGTCTCCGACTGCAGTACTCTCCCCGCCTGTGGAAAACTGCCAATAACTGCATGATTCCAAAACCCTGCAAGGCTCGAATACTTTCCATGTCGTTATTGCTAGTCATATCAAAGGTGTTTGAGTGTCTTCTACTGGCACGTAACTAGTTCATTCCTTCATTCCTCCGACGATTGTGCATTTTCTGCGATCCTAACACATTGATCACATCTTTAGGGTTAGCGTCTACGGGTCCTGTTCTTCAGTTCGACCCGTCGCTGCTGGCGTTCCGCAAGGCTCTGTCCTCGTCCCCGTTCTGTACCTAGTGTACACGACGGTTTTGCCTGGAGTCACGTTGTTCCTCTTCGCAGATGACGCCGTGTATCATTACAGCTCCCTGCCCCTGCGATTTCCGAGTACAAAGCTGCAGCGTCAGGTGGACGTGCTCCTGGACTGGCTAAGGAGGGCCAGGTGGCGGCTGGACTGGCTAAAAGGAAGGACTATCGCCTGGTACACGATACTAGGAATGGAGAACAACTCTGGTATCGTTCCTGGAAGAACTCTGGTAACTTCGTGTACACGAAGGGACAACAACTCTGGACCACGTCCTTACATGATACCTTTGAATGATCGTCAGTTAGGTTATAGCTTGTCAGAGAGTTAATAAATTAGGTTAATTGTGTTTATGTAGGATTATGGAACAAACTATTCTTACATGTAGGCCTACGATAAATAAGTATAAATTATTTTATACAAACAAAAAGTGAATACGGGTAAGTTCCTCATAACATGTCATGTTTTCCAACATATAGTCTACAAAACTTTAAAACGTTACTCAACTTTTTTTAAAGTGTCGCGAGATTGTCTGCTGGCACAAATTAATATAAAATATGTAACAACCCGATATTGTATGAGTTGTAGAATTAATTCTGAGTAATTGTGTTACTTTTTCGATCGTAGAAGTTTCGTTTTTTACGTAGTAACACTAACAACGCGGTGTTTTATAATTTCATCCTGTTTTGAACGTGTTCTCAGGTGTCTTGCCAGTAAAAAATTATTTTTGAAATATACAGTTTAGGCAAAACATTTAAGGAGATCCCTGAAAAGTCAGCATTATACTTGTTTCTTATTGGTTAGTCCTCATTTGATGAAACTTGATAAAAAAAGAAAGTATTTTTATTTTTGCGTCATCTGTTGTACCCATTAACCGCCATTAATCGGTCTAATATGTATTTCGTAGAAAATACCGAATCCCAACAAGAAATCCCCACAATTTAAGTATTTGATAGTAAGGGGATGAAAATGGATGCTGATAATAATAAGGGACAAGTTAAGGTCAGTTTCTTTTATGTCTTTGCACTGACATACTATTGTAACAAATAAATTATACTAGTATTGTAAAAGATACATTGCAGGCCGAAAGCCTGGCTTTATGCAGCATGTCAGGCAGGTTTTGTCGCCAGCATAGTCGCAGAACAAACGACACGGCCCAATTTTCTTCGTACATAGTTTTACGATCAGGGAGCCAATGCGGTAGCGATTAAAAATTAATGTTTTCGCGGTTAAAAACGATTGTTGTGAAATAGGTCTGGTTAGAGTGGGCGGTAAATCACGTTTGGGTGCGTGCCGGAATGCGGGCGCCGCCTCCGAATTCGCGCTTTTACGATTGTTATGTGTGTGTATGGTCGGTTTTTATGGCGCGGCCGTTAATTTCGTTATGAATCAGAAAAGTGAATTAACGAAACGACGATAAAAACGGACGAAACAAACAAAACCGACGGTTAGCGTCAGCCAGGTTGTGTTTGAACTGTGACGATCTTTAAACGATAATAACTGCGGAAAACGGGACAAAAACTGTGTATACATGTTTTTTCCCCCAACAGGTGCATTAATAAGCTGAACTAAATATTTTTACTGGACGGATTGGCCAACACGAGTCGAGCAACAGAATGGCAATCGGCCAGCAGTATCAAAATGACGTGACCACCTGATCGCTGTGTAATGATTCTGTATTTCTGGAGCAGGGTGACTGACGGACAAAAGGTTGGAGAGCACGGTTCTATTTCAACAGTGTTTCTACTGAAGTCGTCGTGACGGTAGGAACTTGGTGAACATGTTCAAACTATCGAGTGAAAACTAGGATTTTCGAGATTCTTTTTTTTTTTAACTAATGTTCTCAAAATGTTCTCAAACCTTATTGCTTCGGCACCGAGTAGACTTGCTGCAGGCCCAGCACATGAAATGGCACAAAGTTTTAGTCCCTAAACGGAAATTTTGAAAACGTTGAAGTTGCAATAGAGATAAAAAACATCATCGTCTGGTCGTAGAGATTAGTTATTGATTATGCTTGATTCGGCCTCACGGATTTGTTGCGCCGTGGTCTTGTTATTGCTCGTCCTGGATCTCTCTTACTTCTTACTGTGTACTGTAAAGCTTCCTTCGCATTGTCGTCATAGGTCTGTGTACTTAAATGTTCTTTCCATGTGCTACAGTAGTATTTTTTTTTAATTTCTTAAAAATGTTCTCAAATCCTTCGTTGTATTAACGTTTTCTAGTAATCTCCTAATGTATGTATCATGGCACTGTTTCTAAAAATTGCATCTCTGCAGCGTGGATACATTTACAATACTTGTTTGTTAATGTCTACATCTCATTCATATAACAGTGTAGATCCACCATTACTCAAACAAAATGTCAGTGAAGTGTCCCTTTTTTCTTAATCCCTCGGACATTAAGAGAAGTTAAAAGGCGTTCTAATTTTGACTGTATAAAGAATGAGGCTATAAGAGGAGAGTTACAAGTTTTTAACTTGAATGAAAAATTAGAAGATTACAAACAACGGTGGAAAGAACACTTAGAAAGAATGTCAGATTCGAGACTGCCCAAACAGTGTGGAAATACAAATCTATAGGACACAGGTGTGTGTGTGTGTGTGTGTGTGTGTGTAGTAGACCCAGTAAGTGACGGCTAGAGGATCTTTCTTTGAAGGCGTAACAGGCAGCACCTTGCCTATGCTGTGTTGAGAAGATGATGATGATGATGATGAAGTATCGCTTCTGACTTTCCAGATAATAAAACACGGAATAAATTAAAGCTCTGTACACACGTTGCACTCTGTGATTCGGCCGTGCGGAGCTCACACGAAAACCCCAACATGTTTACCGATTGACTATTTTGAATAGATTCCAGGATTAATGTTGCATGTAGACGTAACATATGTACTCCAGAAAAGGGTCAGTTATTTTCTGTTACTGGTAAATTTTCAAATTTCACACTGGGAAACTCGCGGTAGGCTTACGCGATTAAATCCTTTATAATTCAAAAATACACTGTATGCCTACAGTTAATTAAGAAATAATGAACAAACGGACAAAATGTTGACCTTTCTTTAAAGAATTCGGAGTTTGCCCCTACCTTCACTGTACGTATAAGAATTACAACATTTGTAAAGCGTAATTTACATTATAGTAGCATAACTACTAAATAATACCCTTAATATCTGCGACACCAAGCGTTAAGGTATTTTGAAATATCTCAAATGTTACTGAAAAACGGATTAAGACGGGCCTTGAGTACACCAGTGTGAAACCGATTTCTTTAAAAAAAGACTGAACCTTAATAAAGTAATTCTGTTCTCTTCTGTTGTGTGTGTGTGCGCGTGCGTGCAAGCGAGTTGTTCACAGCAGTCGTCCATTCTTGCGTTCTGTTAGTCCCTCATCTATTTTTCTTTCCAATTCTGGTCTGGTTAATCGTCATTGCAACATTGACTTGGTTACTCCTTGATCTCTTTGGCCGTTCTGTTTCTCTCCTTGTTCCGGGGTCCGTCAGTAGTCGAATAGAGCAGGGTTTCTCAGCCTATTGGGCGGGACCCACTGTTGGGTCCCGTTTTGTGGGTCGTGAAGTAGGGCTCGTGATGTATTTACTGTGTCTTAAAAACCTGTTACATGTATATTACTGAGATATGTTGTTTAACGATTTAAATTCAAAATGTTTTATACGTGCTCTAAACTTTATGCGCCCATGCCGTCTACTACGGTGCCCATGCTTATGGGTCCCATGAAGTATGATATCTTCAAGATGGGTCCCAGACTGAAAAAGATTGAGAACCACTGGAATAGACGACCAGTATTTCTCGACCTTTTTGGTAATGAGGAACACTAAAAAAAAATTAATTTTCCTTGCGGAACCCCCCCCCCCCCAGGTCGTTACACAACATATACTCAAGGGTATACACATTAATGCCAACTTCGTCGTGCTTACTTGCTAAACTGGTAGGCGTACTTGTCGTGCTCCGGACGAGGCCTTTCAGTCTCTAACATTACCAAGTCCACCACAAAGTTCGTGGATTTTGATTTGATAATGGTAGAGACATTGAAATGTCTCGTCCCTAGCATGACACGTAACAGTTATCAAGTAAGCACAACGAAATTGATACAACAAAGTTTTCGGTCGAATAAAACATCAATACAAAAAATTACCCCCTCCTCCTTCAACTACCCTTTTCATTTATAGGTACTTCATCTACATTTCTACTGTGGATTATTATGATCTTCTTTTTAGGATACTTTATTTATCAAAATTAAGTACTTTACTCTTGTTAAAACGTAAAACGTTGCAGGTAAACTACCCCTTTCCCTTAACCAATCTTCACCAAAATCAATAGGTCTTGAGTCCTCTACAACTTGGCCACATGTGCAAAAAACTTATTTAATTATGTTTGATTTTGCGGCAGTTATCGATCGCCATAGAAAACATTCTACACACAAACACTTTTCGGAAAATGACTTTTCTTCATGTTTTGAGGGTAGTACAATCAGAATCTGGCCTTATCTGGAACTCGATTTTTTTCAGGATCACCATGCTCCATTTCCTTACGGAACATGGAAGTAAAAAATTTTAACAAAATATTAACAATTGAACAAAATATCGTTCCATGTGAACAAAATATCGTAACCACGGATACGTATAGAAAATAATTTTTCGTTTTCAGAAATTCACAGATTACAATCGCTGGGCGGTAGTGGCTTTTCTTCGCGTTGTTTAAGTAAAAGATAATTTAATCAAATCAATTCTTTATTTTTAAAATATTAACAACTATTACAATTCACATTTTGATTATCTTTTTCAGCGTTTTTACCAAAAGGATGCTCATACATTTAGTTTCGTTCTGAGTGTACACATTAAAAATCATTTTATAATTAATTAGAACATGGAAGTCATGGTCCTCCATATCGATTTTTTTAATGTGTACTACGTTATGGAAACAAAGATGTAGTTTCTATGGGAATATTCATTTCAATTTGTCAATCATAAAACTCGATTTTCAAGGTGGGGGATACTTTTTTTTAGAAAGTATCAAACCGAATTCAAGTATGATTTTAAATATAAATCTTAGGACATGGAAGTCATGTATGGTTCTCCGTACCGATTTTTTTTTTTTTGAAGCTGTGATTGAAGTTCGTATGTGTGATTCATAGGTCTGCCTGTCAACCTTGTTCACGTCGCGGATAAAACTGAATGCATACAGAACTATAAATAAAACCAATAGGTTCAAACGAGTTTCCGACTTCCTGTACCGACTTGCCGACTTTGATCTTATCATGGTTTCTGCACTGGAAAGGAAAGGCGACAATATGATATGGTAGCGGTAACTGTATACTGTACTTACATTTATTTTCATGCAAACATGGCACATTTAGTTTTATGATACGACTGTCTAATACCAGAATACATTAGCAGGCGGCCGAGATGAATGAATTCATGTCATTGATCCAGTCATCGTAATTCTCCCACGAAAAAACATGCCGTAATGAATGCCGAATTCATCAAGTAAGCCTAATGAAAAAAAATCAAACCTTTAGAGGAAACGGACGCAGTATAGACACACTGTTGAATTTTTTTAATAGCAAAGTTGTGACTGAATAATTAACTGTGTGAAGTACGAGAAGAGAAGTGACGAAAATAATGATAAAGAACTAAAATTAATAAGCCATTGCTGTATTTCTCAATGTAAATACATTTCTTACATTGTATCCATTATGTATGTGCCTATTATATCAAGTCGATTATTATACTGTGTTATATTATTTAGTTTATATTTGTTTGATCAAAACGGTAGTACATTTGTGTTTTAAATAAAGACCCAACTGCAGTGTATCGTATATAGATGACTATTTACTATTTTAACCTACGCATGATTGTTTATTTTTGAGGCGTGACCCTCCCCCCGTTAATGGAGGTTTTGCTATGTTGTATCTTTAAAATTAAAAAATTAAACATAAATTACGGAAACGTCGACTACTCTACTGTTTTTTATTAAAATAATTCTAAAGCAAACTATTTTCTTCTTCTTCTTTCCAAGGATTACGTTATATAAACCTGTTCCGGCACCCATCTCATCCTCAGACCACCCCCGTCTCTTCTACCAATGGCTTTATAGTTCAGTGCCGCTTTCGGCAATCGATCCTCTGCCATCCTTTGCAGATGATCCCACCATTGTCTTCTGTAAATTGCAGTCATTTCATTTATGTCATTTACTTCGAGTTCTGCTCTGATGTCTTCATTCCTTATTCTATTTTGTAATGTATAGTTTACAGTATTTCGAAGAAACTGCATTTCAGCACTCTGAACCTTGCCGCTTTCCTTTTTTGTCATGACCCACGCCTCACTTGCATTAATGAACGTGGGTATTGCAATTACGTTATAAAATTTAATCTTTTTGTTATGTCTTGTTTTATTTATAAGATTTCTATGATTCGGACAACAAATATTCCTAAATTTATTTATCTTCTCTCTTATATCATATTCAGATTCATAGCTGACTGGACAGCCGAGATATTCGAAACAGCTCACTTGTTCTAAAGTGCTGTTGTTTATAACTACATTAGTCCTCACTGGATATTCACCCTTAAATGCCATGGTTTTGGTCTTTCTTACTGAAATTGTCAGTTTTATATTATAGCAAATTATCAATACTTTTTTTATTATTAGTAGGCCTATAATAACAAAGAATCCAGATTACTGCATTGTTTTTTATAGTTACATTTACAACCATAATACCTAGGTTTTAAGCATAGTTGCCCATATATGTTTCCACAGAAGTGTACAGGCCTACACCTGATATTTTTCGTAAATAACATAACTGATAACGATATGTTTTTTTGCAGACGAGCTTACGAACTTTTAGAAAGTAGTGTACAGATAATCCATTTTGACGGGGTTGTTGAGAGATATTAATTGTGTAAAACTACTTAATTTACTGAGTTCATATTGTTACGACGGTCTACTCGATCGTCGTAGGTACAGTGGAAAAACAAAATACAAGACACCAATTAAGTCGCTAATCGTCAGCTTTAATTTTCACAGTTAAACAGTTCGTAATTAACAACACAATCTCTTGTAACAAATCAAATAAAAATTGTTCACACGCAATAAACAATGTCTACTAATAGAGTCTTGACAATTATAAAACACATAACACAATAATTCTTCACTTTGACAAGCACTCAATCCACACTAGCGGAAGTCGCTCACGTAACTGAACTGACAATACACGACTGGGGGTCGCGAGTAGTACAGTGTCCCGAGTCTCAGAAAGGACTCCTGCCACTGGGTCTATTTGAGTTCTTTTTATATTTTTTAGCTAATTATGGAGGGGTCTGAAGCGACCTGCGATTGGTGGATTATACCAGCGGGACTAACAAACGAGGTCGCTTCCAGGACTCACCTGGTCGCGGGGTGTATTTACCAAGTTCGGCAACGAGGGAATTGTGGGTCACTCTGTCGGAACGAACATAGAATCTACGCGCCAGGCGTCTCACGGTGTCATCAAGAGAGCGGACACCGAGTCCTCTCCTCAAAAGACGAGAAGAGTACCTCCGGGGGACTTTACACGCAAGCTTCAGTCACCGGTCGAGTACGCGCTGGAGCGTTGTTCTATGACCACGAGCCAGGTATCCCCAAACAGGACAGGCGTAGGTAATCACGGGCAACACGTACGAGTTGACTATGAGCTTACCTAGCCGGGGGGTCATTGCCGGATTAGATAGCACGGGCTAGAGTCTACTGAGTTGCGCCGAAGCGCGTTGTCGGATGTATTGAGTATGGGTTCGCCAGGTGAGTCGGGAGTCCACGTGGAGCCCGAGGTACTTGACGCTGTTGGTCCAGGGTACCTCGACGGGGCCTACTTTAAGCGGCCGAGGCCGCTTGCGTTTGGGCGAGAATATTACCGCGGCGCTCTTGGAAGCGTTAACGGCAACTCTCCAGTCATCGATCCACCCGACATACGCGTCGAGTTGACGCTGGAGCTTGATTGCCGCATAACTTGCGTTCGGCTCTGAGGCAAATGCCGCAGTGTCGTCCGCGAACAGCGACAATTTAACTCCAGGAACTCGGGGCGTGTCGTTGACAAACAGCGAGAACAGGAGAGGCCCAAGGACACTTCCCTGAGGGACACCAGCGGTAATACGCCTCTCCGAAGAGAGAGCGTGGTCTATTCTCACTCGGAAGCTACGGTCTCGCAGAAAGCTGCCGATCAAGTGAACGTAGCAGTCTGGGAGAAGGACTTCCGTGAGCTTGTAAAGGACACCCTCGTGCCACACGCGATCAAAGGCTTTCTCTACGTCTAGGAAGATCGCAGTCGTCTGTTTGCCCTGGCAGCCAGCCTCGGTAATGCATTCCACGAGCCTCATCAGCTGATGAGTCGAGGAGTGCAGCTCACGAAAACCGAACTGTTCGGGGATCAGCACGTCTAGTCTTTCTAGGTGGTCGCGAATCCTACGCTGGATCAATCGCTCGAAAACCTTGGACGTCGCGGACAAGAGGCTGATGGGTCTGAGGTTTTCCACGCGAGAAGAATTCTTTCCCGGCTTGGGTATCACCTGAACTGACAATCCGCCTGCTATGGCTTTATATAGGCCCCGGAGAGATGCAGTACAGCTTTGCCTCCTTACTGCACACCAGTGGATTAATGTTTATCTCAAGTGTTCTTGGAACTCACTAGAATCACGTAGTTGAATGACGCAGCAGCTGCCACACTGGACGGAGGAAGGGGAGAATGTTCTGGGTTGTTCGGTAGGCTTCTCGGAACACTGCTCCCTCCTTAAGCCTGTTCGTCCCGAACAGGCAAACCGTCTCTGAAGTAATACTTGGCCAGGCGATCTAGGTAGACGTCCTTGCTTGTTCTTCGAATTCAGTCTCGTGTGATCCGAACTTCAAGTTCCCAGGAATACGAGTCTTCTGCTCAACCGCTAGTTTTGCTGGAATCACTCCCGTTGCGTCATCTATTGATGACCTAAACACCACTGGCTGATCCAAGTCTGTTTTGGTTCTCGTCAGTGACCTCTTGGGTAACTTCATCTTCAGAAACTTTTCCCCCGGGCGCTTGTATTAACTCACGAACAAACAAAGGGTTTTCCTTGACACCCATAGTTGGTTTTCCAGTCACTTCTTTTGCCGGTTCACGTATTTGTATTTCCTCTGCTAGTTCTTCTTCCATTTTCGCCTGGAATAGGAAAGGTTCCTCTTGACCAGACCTGTTGATTTCTTCTTCGGCCAATGCCACTTGCTTGTTTGAATGGTTGGCAGACCCTGACATTTTAGCCATGCAAAGCTTTATCTTCTCTTGTCCAACCTTCAGGACGTTCTCTCTTAAGTCCACAACAAATCCGTAGGCATTCATAATGTCTGTGCCAAGAATCACTTCATCAACAATGTCTGCAACAAGCATTTGGTGACTCGAGAAGACCCAGACGTACACGTACGTCTATCTTTCCTAACAGATTGACGGCGCTTCCAGTCACAGTCTGTATTGTACAAGTGCTAATTTGAGGCCGTCGGTTGCTGATTAAGTCAGGGCGTACAATAGACACTGTAGCGCCCGTGTCAACTGTAAATGATGTTCGTTTACCTTCCGCAAATCCATTAAGGATCAGGTTTGCACTAGTCTTATGTAGCGTGGAAACTGTGTGCTGTTCTGGGGCATTACTTGGTGATATCACTCCCTTCTCTCGGTATTTTATTCTTCCAGCAGTCTACCTGTAGATGACCACGTTTCCCACAGATGTAACACTTCGGTCTTCTGTCTTTATCCTTTAGTTCGAAAGATCGTTGTGGCGCTGCTGACTTCTTAAACTGTTGTTTTTGAATCGTCTCTTTATGCCGTCCGCTATGACGATACTGTGGTATTGGATCCGTTTGGCTACAACGTGATGACGTACTTTGATTAATGTAGGTCACCGACTTGGCAGCTTCAAAACGGAGACCATGAACAAGAGCGTCTGATTTATTATCGTGCCGTGCCATTCTTAACACTTGTTGTAATTGACTATCTCTGATACCGTCAATAAACATAAAGAGAGAAATCCACTTCCGGAAGTCCTCCGATTCTTCGGGATAAACCAATCTCGTCAGTCGGTTGATATTCGCTTCAAACTGTTGAAGGCTCTCCCCTGAACGCGGACGCCTCGCTTTAAGTTGTTCACACTTCGCACAAATGCTGGTCACTGTACTGTAATTCCAGAGCTTTTGTTAATTCTGCATAGACGTTCTGATTTTCAGGTGTCACTTTCTGTATTAGCTCTGCGGCAGGTCCTTTTAAAGCAAGAATTAGTGAAAGTCCTTTCTCTTCTCCGTCCATTTATTTAAGCGAGAGGCAGCTTCAAATTGGCGAATATAAGTTGCCCAATGAGTGCTTCCATCAAACGTTGGGGCCTTTGCGTACACTGGGCCTACTACAGTTTGATTTCTCTGATATTTTGAATCTTCTTCAGCATTCAAAGATAATGGTCTTTCATTATCAACTATTTCTTTCACTAAATGTTCGACTTCCTTTTTAATTTGTTTTATTGAATTTGTAATAGGATCTTCTAAACTTGAAATGTTTGTTTTCACAGATTTTTCTATTTCAGATATTCTGTCAACTTGTTTGTTCAGCTCACCTCGTAACTGGATGAATTTATAGTGGTATCCTCTTCTACGAACGTTGTAATATAAATAAAATATTACAAATATAAAATAAAAATAAAATTGATATGCGTTTTAATACGCTCCACGTTGGAAACGCCAATTTGTAATATAATTTACAAATAAAAATAAATTTATAATTGTTAAATTGAATTGATATGTATAGAGATATATTGTGTGTGTATCTTCTTGTGTGTGTGATAACACTGGGTCAGTCTGACTCCTTAAAGTCTCATTGGTTAGGCTAGTCAATTTGTAATATAATTTCAAATGTAATAATAAATAGAATATAGAAATATTGATGATAAGAATATGTTATAACTAGGTGTGTTTGATTGATAAATAATAAATACATCAAACTTTAAAAATTCTGCAAATATTTTTTCTCGTTCTTGTATAGAGTTTGTTGGAATGATTTAATTTAATTAATTAACAATTAATTAATTAGTTGAATTTGTAATTTCCTTCTATATCTATTCTCTCAATGTGAATTATGTTTTTGCTTAATAAAAAAATAATAATAACATTAATGGTAGGAATAAAAACAATGCTGGTAACTGAATACTGATTTGCGTTTATTCATTCAAAATTGTGCGCCAGTCAAACTGCGCATGTCCCAGGCACTGGCTAATATTCGCCACAGTCGGCAATGAGAAAAATCAACAGATATATTTTTTACAAGTTAAATTTATGGTTCTTTTAACGAGTCGAAATGGTCAGAGGGCAAGGAACAAGATACATTTAACAGGTATTCTTAAACTAAATGTTAACATCTGAAATAGAACAGAATTATTATTACAATTGTCAATTAGAAAGAAATTATTTAAAATTCGAACCAAGTCGAAGAAATGACGTCACTCTGCTCCAGGTAGCACTGCACCGTCTATGTGAGAAATTCAGCAATGGCCGCCGTCTGCTTGGTTTTAATCTGCTATGACGCCGTTGGAATTGAAGATCTTCTCCCACAGAAATAAAACGATGTTCCCTTTTCCTGCGAAGTGGTGTTGTTCCAAAATATAGTGTTGAATGTCCCCTCGTCGTCTGCGATGTCGAATTCTGGATGGATCTCTTGTGTAGTGTGATGTTCAAATATGTGTGTTGGTTCTTTGTGAATTCGTTCCCAAAAATTGTTTCAAAATGGCTGTCGATTTCTGGCGTTAAGTTTTATGGTGTTATTCTGTGTTTTTGGAAACTTGTGAAGTGTTAGACATAGATAGATAATATTATTTCACTTGTTAGTTCATCTCCGTTACACGCCACATAACCACACTTGGTTTTAATATAAATTATTTGGTTTTCAAAACTCCACTAATACATTTTTCAACTGTTCAGCTTTGCGATTAACAATAGACTAAACGACGCAACGTCGTCGTTTTAGGGCAATTTGTGGTATGTCTTTTTCCTCTTCATATTGTTTAATTATAAAATATCTGTCTAAGACTTGTTTCACTATCTAACTATACATAACAAGTTTTCTTATTTTTTACTGTATTTCCAATATTTCTTAATTTTACATGAATCTAACTATTCAGTAATATTGATTATTTAATTTTACATCTTTTGATATATAGCTGGGTTTGTTTCAAACTCATTTAAGCCCAAAAATTACAATTTTGCATAATAATTGCATGTCCCATATTTTGTACAAATTCAGTGTTTTAAAGGTTTTTATTTGTTTTTTCGGTATAATATTTCCATGGAATACACCTAATAACTCCGTAATTACTTTGCTGTTAGTAATTTGGTTATTAAAACATTTCAATATTGATTAATTTGCTGTTTAGTCTGATTTGATTACTATCATAAGCCTATTTTTGACTGTTTCCAAAAGAAGTTAGTTTTCTTTCTTTTGTCATTCTATTTGCTATTAACTGTATCTGTATTAATTATATTTTCAATTTCTGTATTGTATGTATTGAATTCTATTCCTATTACATAGATTAATTCTTTGATAGATAGTTTTTTTTTGGTTTATAGGCCATTCTGTGTTTACAAACATAGTGTCTTGGTGGGTCTGTTTGTACATTATACATGGTTTACTGATTTGAATAAAACTATTACATTTTTATGCCCTACTTGCCTCTCTGACTTACACAATGGAAAATTAAATGACATGATTTTAATTACAATAGAATATCTTGTATCTACTAAACTTTCTTTATACTAATGACATCATTGAACCATAACATGAACATCTTATGCCTAATTTTAACAAAAACATCTTATTCCTATTATTTTTTCCTGTATCATCAAATGATAACAACATAGCTTATCCTAGACATAATTTAATTAGAAAACATAAAAAACTCCTATTACTAGTAACACTGTCAGTCACTAACTGTCTTGTGTATGTATTATTCTTATGAAAACACTTTAACTGTGATAATAAACCTCGTGTATCTATTTACACCTTACATCTAAAATATTATTTAATTAATAATAAATAATAAATATCTTAATATTAGGCATACCTTCAGTTATGAACCGTCCTTTGGTATTTTTGTCCTCACCATTTATTTAGTTATAATTAAAGAAAACATTTTATATGTAATAGTCCTTATATCTAATTTAAAACTCTTATTACTAGTAATGTTGTCAGTCCTTAGACCGTCTTTCATTTCAATGGTTTTATTATTATTATTCTACACTCATGGTAGTCTTTTTATAATACTTAAACCTCATTGAAGATTTTTTCATAGATTTTTTAACTATGTTTCTCACTGTACACTCTGTAGTTCCTTAATTTTGTTATCTCACTTCACTTTATTGTATTCTACACTCTGGTAGTCTTTTTAGTGAGTTCTACTCTATGGTAGTCTCTTTTGGTATATTTTTTGACATGTTACACTTACAACTAATATACAATTTGTTTTTATAGTATTGTATCTTGTAACTTGTTTGGGGTTTACCTATATCGGTTTCAATTTTGTCTCATGGTATTTATTATATGATTAACATTTTGTTTTGGCATATCTCTTCCTGTTTCTGGTCTCTGTTGGAATCTTGATATGTTTCGTCCCTTCTTCAAATATCACATTAGTAGTTTCCTTATTAAAATGGTTTCATGACAGATTATTTCCTTTTTTATGGTCCTTCCCTTTTTGTACTGCTTCCCCAATCTACTGGGTATACTGCTGGTTTAACTGGTTTTTTCATAGTAGGTTATTTTAATTAATGGTTTTCTTTATTATCTTCCATTTTTATTAACATTTTATAGACTTAATTATACAGTTTCTAGTGTAATCCTTAAACAATTTATTCTTCTCACTCACTATGGAACTTTCTCTTTTATTCATGTAACATTAATTCAAATGTTTAGTGTGATAATTTTGTTATGTTACATATGCTCTCCTGTAAAAGTGATTAGTTCAGATCATACTCTGTATGGATGAAATAATTACTACTAATTCTTTTGAATTTACATTTCTCCGTGATTACATGTTTTCACTTTATATACCTTCTTTTTCCACCATTGCTTCCTCTCAGCTGATGTGTATCTCCTTCATTTGTTTCTTTTTTCATTGATAAGTGATCTTCAATCTTGTGTATAACATTATCATTTTATATTCCTTCTTATTTGGTGCTTCCTCACCAGTATGTTTACTCCCTAACATTCCCTAACAAATTAATTGGAACAGTTCAGAGTGGCACTTTTGGCTTCAATCCCTGCTGTCCAATACTTCAATTGAGTCCAGAGGTATTATCATCTCTGCTCAACACATAAGACTGATGGCATTTTCTACATCCAGTCATAAAAATAAATAAACAGTAAAAGTAGTCATTTTTGACTAAAATAAACATCTTTAGATTCTTCACTTCATAATACGTTATATTAATTAATACTTTTATACACTTGACTCTTCTTCTCTCTTAAAGCTTATTCCATATTAGGTGGTTTAGGTATGTGGTATCATATACATTTCATCATGTTTACATAGTAAGTAGTATTTATATTTACTCTTTCTACCATCTGGTATCCATCGAGTTACTTTTATTGCTCATGGTATAACATGAATTAATTCTTTATCACTTTCACTATAACAGTGGTTGTTGTAACAGCATTATCATTATTAGTATCAGGTTTTTGTTTTTTGGTTTCTGGTCTCACTATTTGGTCTTTAGTGAGCTGGTCTTTCTTCATTGTTCCATTTTTATTAAATTATTTTCTTTGTGAGTTTGGTTAATTTGTTCGATTAAGTCATATGACATTCTGGTTTCCTTTCTCCCTTAGAATTTTGTATCTCTTTCTTACAAAATCTTTTTTCATATATCAGAGTTATTTCTCATCATTTGTATGAGTAATGATGTGAGTTTAATGTTTTTTAATTTTAGACATTTTTATTCAACTACATTCTTTCTTATTCATAGTTGTTTTTCAAATATTTTGGTATAAGTTGTACTTATTATTGTTTTGAATTTTGAAATTATTATTCCTCAAAATTCTTTTTGCATTCATAATAGTCTTTGAATGTTTGTGTAAGTGGTACTTACTAATTATTTTGAATTTGGACAATTATTATCTGCATCCAAATTCTTTTTACTTGCATTTTTGAATTTTGTAATTTTATTTTCTTATCAAAATTCTTATTTCGTTCACAATATTCTTTCAGATACTTGGTGTAAGATGTTCTTACTATATTTTTGAATTTTGTAATTTTTTATTCTTACCAAAATTCTTATTTTGTTCACAATATTCTTTCTGATACTTGGTGTAAGATGTTCTTACTAATTTTTGAATTTGGTAATTATTATCTTTATCAAAATTCTTTTTGTATCATTCACAATTGTTCGAATATTTGGTGTAAGTTGTACTTACTATATTTTTTGAATTTTGTAATTTTTTATTCAGCAAAATTCTTTTTTTTTTTTTTTTTTTTTTGTTCACAATATTCTTTCAGATATCTAGTGTAAGTTGTACTTACGGATTTTTGAATTTGGTAATTATATTCTTATCAAAATTCTTTTTTCATCATTCACAATTGTTCGAATATTTGGTGTAAGTTGTACTTACTATATTTTTTGAATTTTGTTATTTTTTATCAAAATTCACAATTTCTTCATAATAGTTTTAACTCACAACTATGAGTCCTCCAAATATTTTTTAATGGATAACTGATTATAAGTTCCTTTTACTTTATTCGAAATGATATCCTTTAGTACATACGTATTATTATTATTGTTTTTAATAATCAGGTATGGGCCGGTATACAGCAGTAATAACTTTTTGGTAATGCCTTCCAAAGTACTGGGTAATTCCCTGTTTTTTAGCAGTACCTTTTCTCCGACTTCATATCTTATTATTTTCTTAACAGCCTTTTGATATTTGATCTTGCGCCTTTCCTGGTCTTCAGCCAATTTATTGTAGAATCTAATTCGATTGAATTTGTATTCTTGACTCCCGGGGAACTCTATTATGTCTTGTATTTCTCTCGGAGGTGGTCTTTCATACATTGCCGTGTATGGCGTGGTACCAATAGCGGTGTGATATGACAAATTAAGGAATTCTTCAGTCGCTAATAAATATTCTTGCCACTTCTTTTGTTGATTATAGCAATAAGTTCGTAATATTCTTCCGACCTCTCGCAGTACCCTCTCCGCTGGATTGCTGCTGGGGTGGTAGACAGACGTCTTGTATGTCTTAATGCCCAATGTATTCAGAGTGTTTCTCCACCGCCAACCCTTAAATTGCGTTCCATGGTCGGTGATTATGGATATCGGGCTTCCTACCTCTGGAATGTAATGATTTGTTATTATTTCTAGAGTCTTCAGAGTGGTGGCTCTGTTCACAGGGTATAGTTTTGTAAATTTTGTAAAATGATCCATCATAATAACAATATACTTGTATCGATGGCGTCCGCCACTGCGGGGAAATGGACCACATATGTCCAGAAAGACCTTTTCCAGTTTGGCTTGTGAGGTAATCGGTATCATCATACCTTCCTTTCTCTCATTGTTGGTTTTCACCAATTGACATATCATACAGGTTTTAAGGTAGTTTCTAGTTTTTCTATTGATGCTTTTGATGTGACAATTCTCTTCTATTGCCTTGATCACCTTCATGGCTCCCATGTGACCGTATCGTAGGTGATAGTCCAGGATGATATCCTTTTCAATTGTAGTAGGGATCATGATCTTCCAAACGTCTTCGTCAAGGGATGTCTTGATGAATAAAATCCCATTATGTATACAATAAAATTTGTTTATTGTGTCATCTTGGTTGGAGAGACGAAGTTTAATAGAGTTTAATTTCGGATCGGACTGCTGGTGTTTGGTGATGTCCTGCACTATCTTCTCTAAATCAGATCTGTCCTTAATGATGTTATAGATTTTCAAAATGCTCTCCTTTTTGCCTTCGAATGTTTGTTCTTCTAGATTCACTCTTGACAATACGTCGGCTACTACATTTTTACTTCCAGGAACATACTCCCATTGTATATCGTATTCCTGCAGGGCGAGTACCCATCTGGTCAATCTACCATGGCTTAATTTGCACCTTCTTAGAAATGATATTGACTTGTGATCTGTTCGGACGGTCACTGGATATCCGAGGATATACGTCCGAAACTTCCCGCAGGCAAAGACTACACTTAGCAGCTCTTTTTCCGTCACATTATAGTTCTTCTCACACTGGTTAAGGGTTCTGCTAGCAAAGCTCACTACTAGATGGTTTCCACTTTCATCTTCTTGGTACAGTGTTGAACCCAAGCTAATATTACTAGCGTCACAGTTTAGAAAGAAGGGTCGGTTAAAATCTGGATGGTTGAGCATTACTGCATCTAAAAATTTCTCTTTAATTGATTTGAAGGTCTCGTCTTGTTCTTGACCCCATCGCCATTTATTCTTGGACGATAACTGGTACTGAAACTGGGCTGTTAGTTCGGAATAATTATTCTGGAACTTCCTATAATAGTTACATAGGCCCAAAAATGATTGTAGTTGCCTTCTGTTTTTTGGTGTAGGGAATCGTTGTATGGCGTCTACCTTTTCTGTTGATGGTGTTATTCCTTGACTGTTTAGCTGGAAACCCAGGAATTGAACTTCTTTAGCTATAAGCTTGGACTTGTCCAGTTTAAGGGTGACATTATTTTCAGCAAGCTTCTTCAAAACATACTCCACACGATAACAGTGTTCCTCCCAGCTGGTTGATGTTATTAGGAGATCATCAACATAGACAGTTGTGAATTGGAGCGCTTCTGGTCCTAGTATATGATCCATACAGGCGACAAAAACAGCTACTGAATTAACCAACCCGAAGGGCAATCTCTTAAACTGATAATTGCGCCCTTCGAAGATGAACGCCATGTATTGCCGGCTTGCTGGGTGCAACTCCACTTGCCAATAGCCGCATACCGTATCCCAAGTGGTAATGAATCGTGTTCCGTGGAACCTCTTCAAAATTTCATCAATTTCGCCAGGTGAGGTACGATCGTTTATTATCATCTTATTTATCTCCCGAGCGTCAAGGCAAAGTCTTACCTTCCCATTTTTCTTTTGTATGGCCACAATTGGGCTAGTGTATGGCGATTGACTGCTCTCGATGATATCTCTACGAATCATATTCTGGATCTCTGATCGTACGGCTTCTTTCAAAGATTGTGCTATTGGGTATGACTTTCGGTTGAATTCTACCGGCTCTCTGAATCGTATTGAGCATTGGTAGTTCCGGATCTTTCCAGGTTCGTCAGAAAATACAGCTCGATATTTCTCATATATTTCTACCAATTGATTCCGCTGGTCT
The DNA here is from genome assembly GCA_034769895.1 of Magicicada septendecula. Lineage (NCBI taxonomy): Eukaryota > Metazoa > Arthropoda > Insecta > Hemiptera > Cicadidae > Magicicada > Magicicada septendecula. Next base: position 177,452,102 of record CM068374.1, read on the forward strand.
TCCGTTAGTTGCTCGTTAGTATTGTGGCACTGGAAGTTACGTATCTCTTGGATCTTTTGTTTCCATAGGTCTTCCTCCGAATCTTGATGTACTGGCTTGTTGTTTGTTGAGTGGTTAGATAAGTAATTCACCTTATTTTGGTGGTCGAGAAGTCGTTTGGAGTCTAAAGTCTTGTTATCAGTTAAATTGGCTATCCAGGTTGAACCTTCAGCAAAGAGTGATACCCTTCCTCGGCACAAGTCGATAATTGCTGAGTTTCGGCGCAATATGTCGCATCCTATCATGATGTTGAAAGGTAATCCGGCTGCAACAAGAAATATCATATCCACACTAATGCCCTGACTTTTGACATTGAGGGATACCTGCTTTCTTATGGTCTTGTTCTGTCGGCCGGTAGCTCCTACAAGTACAATGTTATTAATAGGTAGTACCGGTAAGTTTTTGTGGCATTCCTGCTGTATCCGGTCCAATTCATTTCGATTTATTATAGAGACATTGGCTCCAGTGTCTATCATTATAGGAACAGAAACACCTTCAATTTCTGCGGTTATGTATATTATTTCATTATCATTATTTTTAACATTAAGCTCACTTTCTTCTAATAGGTCCTTACGGATATCCTTTAAATAATTGCTGTATATTATGGTAAAATTTTTTCTGTTTTTCTTCACATTCATACCTACTTGATTAAACCCAGCAGATTGGAGCAGTAAAGGGTCATTGGGTTTTATTACTGCCTCCGTTCGTTTAAATGTTCCGCTTCATTACGGATCAGGCCGTTGGAAGCGTCAGCTTGAAGTCCTGAGGCTGTTTCGTTTGGTTCTGCTCGATCGTCTGGTTGGTCTTCTGCTACAGGTAGTCTGCGCTGATTATCCAAGCTGGAACTACGTCTGGGCTCGTACTCTCTGTACCTATTACTTCCCTGGCTCCCTTGGAAAGTCTCGTACTCGTAGTATCGGCTCCTCCCTTGAGGCTGGTATCTTCTGTGTCCACTGCCTTCTGCTCGGATGTAATTAACATTAGGTCGATATGCCCTGTAATTGTGGTTACCTCCACTTGGGTAATTTCGGTTATAATTACCATGATAATTATTATTATTAGAAAGGTTGGGGTTCCTCTGACCATTTTGAACATAGTTACTATTATGATTATAATAACCGTTGTTATTTTGGGGACGGCTATTATTATTATTATTGTCGTGGTTGTTGTTATTATTATTATTCATACGAGGAATATTACTGTTATTATTATTGTTGTTAAAACGGGGCAAATTATTGTTATTTCTGGGGTTATAATTGTACTCGGCATTATTCCGATTTGCGGAATTATAATTGTTATTATTACCCACATTCTGCCGATTATTATTATTATTCAAATTATTGTTGTTATTCCTTGGTTCCGGCTTTTCATACCTCCTGCGACTTTGACGGTAATAGTCTTCGTGCTCGTACATCTCTAAAAGCTCGGTCATGGCTTGCACCGTTTTTATTTGACTGTTTCGTCTGGCTCTGATAATATCCTCCTCGTAGTGGTATGAGAGTTTGCTGACCAGGCATTCTTCTGGTATTCGGGGCTCTAGGTGTTTGGCCACGCACACCTTTCCTAAAAAGTACGCCGTTAAAGTTTGGTTTCCATATGGGTTGTACTTCCCATGGCATATCCCGTCTCTGGCGATATTTTGCGTTGATTCCGACCAATATTTGGCTTTGAATAGCCTTCTGAATTGTTGATAGTCGGTTACCTCGTCTCTTATTGCCATCCACCAATTGTCTGCTATTTCCTTGAATGATTCGTCCAGCACCTCTTTGTTCTCCCTCCAGCGATTACCTCTGTGTTTGGCAAAGTATTCCTCAATTCTTGCTAGGAATTCCATGGGTTTATTTTTATAAAACCTGAAGTTAATCCCTTCACGATTTTCATTATTGGGACAACTGGTAATAGTTGTCGGTCGACTATGGAATAGGTCTATATCGGTCTGGTTCTGTCGTACCTGACTGTTGATACTGGTCACAGCAGCTTCTATGCCGTCACATTTTTCTGTGAATCGGTCCTGCACTCGCTCCCAGTCTTCCCGTGTTTCCTTTAGTTTTTCTTCCAATGTCTTCCTAGTCGTTTCTTCAATGGTGTTAACCTTCGTATTTATTTCTGTTCTGATACTCCGTACTTCTTGTTCGGTTTGACTCCATTTTTCGTCAGCTCTGGCAACCCTTTGTTCGATTACCGTTATTTCCTCTTCTACTTTCTTGCTGATTGTCTCCTTGTTTTCAGCTATCTTCTGGCTTAATTCATCCTTCAATATTTCCATTTTTCCGTCTAACCGGTTCATGTTCTCCTGGTTCGTCTCCTTCAATTCTTCTCTCAATTGCTGACTATTATTCTCCATCTTTTTATTGGTTTCTTCCAGTTTCTGGCTTATCTGGGTCAATTCCTCCTTCGATTGTTTATTGTCAGTTTTTATTTCCTCCATTTTCTCCTCCATCTTCTGGATATTTTCCTCCATCTTCTCCTCGATCTTCTTAATATTTTCCTCCATTAGTAATTTATTTTCGTTTTTTATTTCGTCCACCTTCTCCTCCATCTTCTTACTGGTATCTCCAATTTTATTACTTAATTCCTCCTTCAATCGTTGGTTATCATTTTCCATCTTCTTACTATTTTCTTCGATTTTCTTGTTGGTATCTCCGATTTTATTACCCAACTCTTCTTTGGTCGTTTTAAATTCTCGGAGTAACATCTCCATCATTTGATCAAGTTTTGTATTTTCCTTTGCGGTGGATTCCTCCGGCTGTTCCTTCTGTGGTGCCGGCTTATTTGGTTCTGCTGGCGGTAACATTAACTCCACATCTTCCACTGGTGTCGCTTCTTTATCCTCCATGTTTATCTCCTGCTCGGCCTCCATAGCCCTTTTTCTTGATGTAGCTCTCCTGTGCATCTCGCTCCCTCTTCTGACCTGTTGATCGTTGCCAAGCTAAAAATAGGAAATTGGACAATCGTCCTTATTTTACAACACTATTACTTCCTATTTAAAGCCCCTTAAGTTGGACGCCAATTTGTAATATAAATAAAATATTACAAATATAAAATAAAAATAAAATTGATATGCGTTTTAATACGCTCCACGTTGGAAACGCCAATTTGTAATATAATTTACAAATAAAAATAAATTTATAATTGTTAAATTGAATTGATATGTATAGAGATATATTGTGTGTGTATCTTCTTGTGTGTGTGATAACACTGGGTCAGTCTGACTCCTTAAAGTCTCATTGGTTAGGCTAGTCAATTTGTAATATAATTTCAAATGTAATAATAAATAGAATATAGAAATATTGATGATAAGAATATGTTATAACTAGGTGTGTTTGATTGATAAATAATAAATACATCAAACTTTAAAAATTCTGCAAATATTTTTTCTCGTTCTTGTATAGAGTTTGTTGGAATGATTTAATTTAATTAATTAACAATTAATTAATTAGTTGAATTTGTAATTTCCTTCTATATCTATTCTCTCAATGTGAATTATGTTTTTGCTTAATAAAAAAATAATAATAACATTAATGGTAGGAATAAAAACAATGCTGGTAACTGAATACTGATTTGCGTTTATTCATTCAAAATTGTGCGCCAGTCAAACTGCGCATGTCCCAGGCACTGGCTAATATTCGCCACAGTCGGCAATGAGAAAAATCAACAGATATATTTTTTACAAGTTAAATTTATGGTTCTTTTAACGAGTCGAAATGGTCAGAGGGCAAGGAACAAGATACATTTAACAGGTATTCTTAAACTAAATGTTAACATCTGAAATAGAACAGAATTATTATTACAATTGTCAATTAGAAAGAAATTATTTAAAATTCGAACCAAGTCGAAGAAATGACGTCACTCTGCTCCAGGTAGCACTGCACCGTCTATGTGAGAAATTCAGCAATGGCCGCCGTCTGCTTGGTTTTAATCTGCTATGACGCCGTTGGAATTGAAGATCTTCTCCCACAGAAATAAAACGATGTTCCCTTTTCCTGCGAAGTGGTGTTGTTCCAAAATATAGTGTTGAATGTCCCCTCGTCGTCTGCGATGTCGAATTCTGGATGGATCTCTTGTGTAGTGTGATGTTCAAATATGTGTGTTGGTTCTTTGTGAATTCGTTCCCAAAAATTGTTTCAAAATGGCTGTCGATTTCTGGCGTTAAGTTTTATGGTGTTATTCTGTGTTTTTGGAAACTTGTGAAGTGTTAGACATAGATAGATAATATTATTTCACTTGTTAGTTCATCTCCGTTACACGCCACATAACCACACTTGGTTTTAATATAAATTATTTGGTTTTCAAAACTCCACTAATACATTTTTCAACTGTTCAGCTTTGCGATTAACAATAGACTAAACGACGCAACGTCGTCGTTTTAGGGCAATTTGTGGTATGTCTTTTTCCTCTTCATATTGTTTAATTATAAAATATCTGTCTAAGACTTGTTTCACTATCTAACTATACATAACAAGTTTTCTTATTTTTTACTGTATTTCCAATATTTCTTAATTTTACATGAATCTAACTATTCAGTAATATTGATTATTTAATTTTACATCTTTTGATATATAGCTGGGTTTGTTTCAAACTCATTTAAGCCCAAAAATTACAATTTTGCATAATAATTGCATGTCCCATATTTTGTACAAATTCAGTGTTTTAAAGGTTTTTATTTGTTTTTTCGGTATAATATTTCCATGGAATACACCTAATAACTCCGTAATTACTTTGCTGTTAGTAATTTGGTTATTAAAACATTTCAATATTGATTAATTTGCTGTTTAGTCTGATTTGATTACTATCATAAGCCTATTTTTGACTGTTTCCAAAAGAAGTTAGTTTTCTTTCTTTTGTCATTCTATTTGCTATTAACTGTATCTGTATTAATTATATTTTCAATTTCTGTATTGTATGTATTGAATTCTATTCCTATTACATAGATTAATTCTTTGATAGATAGTTTTTTTTTGGTTTATAGGCCATTCTGTGTTTACAAACATAGTGTCTTGGTGGGTCTGTTTGTACATTATACATGGTTTACTGATTTGAATAAAACTATTACATTTTTATGCCCTACTTGCCTCTCTGACTTACACAATGGAAAATTAAATGACATGATTTTAATTACAATAGAATATCTTGTATCTACTAAACTTTCTTTATACTAATGACATCATTGAACCATAACATGAACATCTTATGCCTAATTTTAACAAAAACATCTTATTCCTATTATTTTTTCCTGTATCATCAAATGATAACAACATAGCTTATCCTAGACATAATTTAATTAGAAAACATAAAAAACTCCTATTACTAGTAACACTGTCAGTCACTAACTGTCTTGTGTATGTATTATTCTTATGAAAACACTTTAACTGTGATAATAAACCTCGTGTATCTATTTACACCTTACATCTAAAATATTATTTAATTAATAATAAATAATAAATATCTTAATATTAGGCATACCTTCAGTTATGAACCGTCCTTTGGTATTTTTGTCCTCACCATTTATTTAGTTATAATTAAAGAAAACATTTTATATGTAATAGTCCTTATATCTAATTTAAAACTCTTATTACTAGTAATGTTGTCAGTCCTTAGACCGTCTTTCATTTCAATGGTTTTATTATTATTATTCTACACTCATGGTAGTCTTTTTATAATACTTAAACCTCATTGAAGATTTTTTCATAGATTTTTTAACTATGTTTCTCACTGTACACTCTGTAGTTCCTTAATTTTGTTATCTCACTTCACTTTATTGTATTCTACACTCTGGTAGTCTTTTTAGTGAGTTCTACTCTATGGTAGTCTCTTTTGGTATATTTTTTGACATGTTACACTTACAACTAATATACAATTTGTTTTTATAGTATTGTATCTTGTAACTTGTTTGGGGTTTACCTATATCGGTTTCAATTTTGTCTCATGGTATTTATTATATGATTAACATTTTGTTTTGGCATATCTCTTCCTGTTTCTGGTCTCTGTTGGAATCTTGATATGTTTCGTCCCTTCTTCAAATATCACATTAGTAGTTTCCTTATTAAAATGGTTTCATGACAGATTATTTCCTTTTTTATGGTCCTTCCCTTTTTGTACTGCTTCCCCAATTTACTGGGTATACTGCTGGTTTAACTGGTTTTTTCATAGTAGGTTATTTTAATTAATGGTTTTCTTTATTATCTTCCATTTTTATTAACATTTTATAGACTTAATTATACAGTTTCTAGTGTAATCCTTAAACAATTTATTCTTCTCACTCACTATGGAACTTTCTCTTTTATTCATGTAACATTAATTCAAATGTTTAGTGTGATAATTTTGTTATGTTACAACGTCTTAACGTCGTCTGCGTGACGACTAAATTCTTCTTTTTGCCGTCTCTCTAATGTTTTATTTTCACGCTTACGTTTTGCTTTTAATCGTTCTTCCATTACTGCTTTCTGTCTCGCTTCCGATTTCTCGTCTTGTCGTTCCTCATTTTGTTGTAGCATTGCTCGGAATGGTTCTATCATCTGACTGGTATCCATTTTATTTTTATCAACTAACACTAGCACCACTCTTCTACGAAGTGTCCTCTGTTTCCACTGTTAACCGTTCTATCCCAGTTCTGACACCACTGTTACGACGGTCTACTCGATCGTCGTAGGTACAGTGGAAAACAACAAAATACAAGACACCTGTTAAGTCACTAATCACTCCTTTAATTTTTACAGTTAAACAGTTCGTAATTAACAACACAGTCTCTTATAACAAATCAAATAAAAATTGTTCACACGCAATAAACAATGTCTACTAATAGAGTCTTGACAGTTATAAAACACATAACACAATAATTGTTCACTTTGACAAGCACTAAATCCACACTAGCGGAAGTCGCTCACGTAACTGAACTGACATTGCATTGCGTAACTGAACTGACATTGCATTGCATTATCTAGTGGGGCGTCTTTGCACCCATGGCTGTATTACAGCTTCCGGGACGTGCCCGATGGCTGTCAGATGTTCATAATACAGGTGGCCTAAAAATCAGGAGGTACACGCCAACCAGTTAACTGAGGAGGCGGCGGAAATTTTTCAAACAGTTGTATTTATATAGGTACCGGTTCATGGTAACACTGCCCCAATCCGCCTGCTATGGCTTTATATAGGCCCCGGAGAGGTGCAGTACAGCTTTGCCTCCTTACTGCACATCAGCGGAGGATTAATGGTTATCTCAAGTGTTCTTGGAGCTCACTAGAATCACGCAGTTGAATGACGCAGCAGCTGCCACACTGGAAGGGCGAAGTGGAGAGTGTTCTGGGTTGTTCGGTAGGCTTCTCGTAACAGTATTTTGAATAAAATTCTCGTAATTTGATATGTCAAGTAAAAAAAATGTCCAAAGTAAATGTAGGTGTAAATTTGTTTTAGTCTCGTACCCAGCATAGACTTTAACGGTGTTTTTTAAATTTTGCACCATGGTTTCATAAAAATTTTGAAGTTTTCAAAACCGAACAGTGTAAAACGGCTGTAAAAATTTGAAAACTAGGCTTTACTGAGACCACGTCCCAGCTGCTTCAGTGTGTGTCCACGCCACGTAGTCTCATTACTGTTATCAGTTATCGAAGCTATAAAGTCAACACAATGAGATTACATTTTTTACGACCGTTATAGGTAGTGCGATTAAAGTTATTAGTCATTGTATTCGTACTACATGTCGACATGCGGGGTTCCTGTGCACGAGTAAGCGTAAACGAATAAACAAACATAGGCTACTACTGTTGGCCTATATTTCGCTCGCTCAGTCGTTCAGAAAAAGGATTTTCTAGTGGTTCAAAATTCTCTAGTGCCTTTAATTCTTAATGGATGCGAACAATTTTTATTTTAATGCAGATAAAATATTATGTTAATGCATCGTCGACCTCAAATAATTTGTAATATGGCGTTAAAATAGGATAGAAATTAAACGGATGACGGACTCATAATAGTCCGTTTCAAAAATTTATAATTCTGGCTCCGTTTGTATAAAATGTATGATATTGTTTTATTTTGAGGAACTAGCAATTCGAACACAGACATAAACCTAGAAAATAAGTTACAATTTTGTCTGAAAACAAATTTTTTGAGATCTTCTAAGCGAATGGGACTACACCATACGAGGTATCCAAAGTTGTCCGCGTCCCCAGTCTTCGTCTGTTGCCAGCTGCCATTCGTATAAGTTGTTAGGCTCATGTGTTTATTCCACATTAATCTCTTAGTTCCGGTGATTCTGTTAATATCTACTTCTGCTCTTGTCCTAATTTCTAATTTTGACTAATTTTGGATTTAAACTTCTTTTTTTTACAGTGGTCATTTCCCACATCTGTATACCGTATCTAGCAATAATCTGAACTGAACCATAGTTCTGTACAATTGCCTTTTAAGTGTGTGTTACCGTGTGGGTATTTTGGAGAACAAATATGTGCATTCGTTGGGCAATTTGTTTTGGAAATCTCAAGTTCAATATTTAAAAAAAAGTTTCTTTTGAGCGTTTAAAAACAAATGTAGTTAATCCGTTAAGAATTGAGAGGTCTTGGGTCCTTTTAAAAAGTTTTCTGGACGTTCAGCATCCAAAAAATTGGTGATACACGTTAGTCTCGTTCTTAACGATTTTCAACATCCTGGAACGGTTGCGATCAAACATAGACCTGAGGTAGGATCAAATGTGATCCTTCTAAACTTGGAGCACTTATCGCATTTCTGTATAGTTCAGCCAAACGATGCCCTTAACATGAATTGTCACAGTCTGTAAAGAAATACTTCCCAAATTATTGGAGCTTCCTGCGGCCCCCATTTAAAATTACGTTAAAACGTAGGCAGTGCCTGCCCTTCTGCTCGCAGCACGAAATCGACCCTCTACCTCACTCAATCGTTTCAGAGAGTACTCATTCTCGTACTCCCAGCATCTCTCTTGCATCTGTGGCGAGAACATCCTCCCATCTCTTCCTGGGGTGGCCATTTGATATTTTGCCCTCCATGAGGTCTCTTTTTGATATTCGCCCATTATTCATACTCACAACATGCTCAGCACATTGCAGTAGGCCTACTGTGTGCTCAGTTAGTGCTGTTAGTCTCAATTTGTAAGCTTATAATTTTCAGTCGTGTAGGAATGTAATTCAATTTGCAGTTTATACGTTCGAATAAAGGTGCCTTACTGAAAACATTTTTAGTTCACTAATTTACGTTTCTAATACTTCTCAATTTCGCGGAAGGCCTAAATGTCGCAGTGCCTGGCGTAAAATTTACATCAGTCGATGCCGAGCCTCTCTTATGTCTGAACTCATGTTACCGCCAATGTCTCTAGCAACAGTATTATTCGTCTCTACCTGAATTCGTTTCTTAAGCAGCGAAGTCTCGCGGCTATAAGTAGCGTCTGGCTGTAGGCCTATAACCGTTGGTGAATTGCGACAGATTGTCAGGGTGTAAATTGCCGCATCGAATGCGTACCATCCGGAAGATTTTAATACAATAACGTACTCTTAGCATTGTTATGTCTGCCTCTCTGCGGCAATCAGATTGTCCCGTCAGTAAAATGGGCTCGTGGTGCATTGCCACAATTAGTAGGCTACAAGGTGCATCATCTGCAGCTACCTTCGGTGACGTTGTCCCGTCGTGACTTCGTCACAGTAGTCGTACATTTAAGTGACATACAGAAACATGTCAGGAAAGCAACTACGTGGCAGAAGTTTGAAGACTATTTGCAACTGATAACTGATAACGTTTGTTTGCTTACCGACTGTTTTCCATTTAACCATTTTACCGTTGCATTAAAGTTAGTTCGTAGGTGTCCTGTTACAGTATTCCATTCTGTTAAACCCATTAAGCGGTGTCCTCGTACGAATCTTGCGTCTCACGTTAACTTATGAAGCCGAAATAAGTGGATCGTTTTTCCTTTTTGTCGTAAACACGACCCTGTATCTCGGATAACAAGAAAAGGTGGCGGTCAAACAGCAGAGAAGAGCTAAAATCGTCTTCACTACTTCGAAAAAAAAAACCAGTAATGTTTTTAAAAACTTGTATCTCGAAATAACGTTTAAAACTTCTGTGAGAATTTAAATCGAGAAAGTGGCCGAACAGTTATCGAAACCCTATATGCTACTAAAGTGTCGGCTTTCCTGAGGTTGGCTGCTTGAATTTGTTGTTTGACAGTAGTTCCCTCAGTGATGTTTTGAAATGTTCGCTGCTGATGAAATACAACATAATTTCAGTGACAGTCAAACGTGTTTGTAACTTTAATATTGGTAGTCCCAGCTTCTGAGGAGATGTTATTTTTAATCCCTTTCTTTGCTGATTGATCGAGATTGTAACATACGCCTTAACGTTAACTAATGATGACGCAGTTGATCGATGATACTGTTCTCAGCACGCGTGCGTGCGTGTGCGGGAAGGGAGTTCACATTAGAAAAATAGAAACGAATGCTGAATATTTTTAATAAAATTCTTCTAAGGCTTTCACGGCCGATGTCAGTTGTATTAGAAGAGTTTACTGGGCTGTTTGGCGTGGTCCATGGTTTAAAAAAAAACCAAACGTTTCGACAGCACCACTGGGTGCCATCGTCAGTGGAATTCACTGAATTCGAGACCACCTGAACGTGGGTTGTTCTCCTCAGGCCCACAGTAGGCCTACTGTGGTAAAAGCGGAAGATGTCCCGCGATGGACACACAGCAAAATTTGCACTGTACATCGCGGGACATCTTCAGCCTTTACCACAGTACTGTGGGCCTGACGAGAACCACCCACGTTCAGGAGGTCTCGAATTCTGTGAATTCCACTGATGATGGCAGCCAGTGGTGCTGTCGAAACGCTTGGTTTGTTTTTAAACCATGGACCACGGGCAAACAGCCCGGTAAACTCTTCTAATACAATACTCTTAATGCTCTTCAAAACTCCCCATTCTAAAATGACGATTCCCTTGTCCTTACGAATTGTAACTTCCGTATTACAATATAAATCGATAAATTTCTGTCGAAAGAAGATGCCTCTGTTTCAGTGGCTTCCTGTATCATAGTGTCTCCCAGCGTAATATGTTCGAATCTCCCTGAAGAACGCGAATTGTAATTACCATCCACCGCCCTCGTGCGATTTTTGTCGATCCCCATCGAAACAATTTTTCTGCTTCATCAGCCTTCCTCATATGTTGTTTGCTCCACTTCCTAAACATTCACAAAGTAGCTGTATCTTATGCTTAGACATGGCGCCTGGCCCTTCGTTAAGACTCTGCTTGGCTGTTTTGATCATAAGTGTCATTATTACCGGTCCGAGTCCCTGAGAGACGTTTAGCTACCGGAGGGGCGGCGGCGGCGTCTTGTCAGCTACCTCCCAACTAAGCCGTACCCCGGGCGCGGTTAGAGCAATCAGCTATGCACCTTTACAGCTTCTACGCCTGCACCCTAACCTCCTTATGCACTGCGAAGACGTCGGACGAAATAACAACGGGGAAAACGTGGTGTTTACTACGAAATAAAAGATTATCTGTAGCAGGTAAGTCGAGATTGTTATAAGCACAATAAGAACGGATACGAATAATTCGTAAAAGTTTCACGGTTTTGAAACCACAATGTTTCCGTGTGGTTACATCCGTTATCGATGTGTGTGGTAAAAAAATTAAACTCCACTGATAAAAGTCAATCAAATGAGAACGCGTTCTTGCGTGGTCGTTTGTGCGTATTGCAACATCGTTCACGTTAGCAGAAATAGTAAATGGCCCTAAAATGGGGTATTTGCTTTTCTAATTACTCTAACTTTATTAATTTTATTAGTAGGCTTATCTATTTTTAGTAATAAGTTAATTGCAGAAATAGCTGGCTATCAGTTTATTGTTGAGGTCTGTGCTTTCAAGGATTTCAAACCTATATGCCTACATCCAGCGTTCTTCCTCCTGTTCTACCATTTCTTCATACCTTTCACCATGGACTCGTGTAGCTCCCCTTGGACTGCTCCACTACTGAATTATTTTCACACGTAGAAAGAGTCGGACTACACATAACTACTGTTCCCGGTTTCTAACGTTCTGCGTCTTCCGGCATTCTGTCGTCATTACACCTATCCTATTCCACTCCTCCTAGTAAATCGTTTCCCCTTACTTAAGGCACTTTGCTCGCTCGTTCTAGGTTTACCACGCTTTCTGCTTCCTTCCATTGTAGATTCTCTTTTGCTATTCTCGTTCCTGGCTTCTTTTTCATATATCCGAACCACACTGGTTGTTTGGTATCGTCCTTTGTTGTGCACCTTGTTTACCCATCGCACACAGCTTCCAACTTGCTTACAGACAAGACGTTTTCGTTTTGGGAGTCAGTGCCCCCAAGGGGATTCTTCCGTCGTGTCTCGACAATTTTCTCCTAAAATTTCTCCATAGCACTTTGACAGTGGGTCGTGTAAGAAAAGTATTCTTGTCGTTGGATACAGGCGGAGAGTGGAAGGAAATCTCTTTATTATATTGGCCTAATTGTCATTATTTTTTTTTAAATAAATAAACGCCAGTTATTTTGATGCATTATTATGTAGAAGTATAAATATAGGTTTTTTATGTTTTAAAATTACTATTCTATGATATAAAATTACCCTTACTATAAAATACGTAGGCATACACGTTGACTTGGTTGGGTCATTCGGTAGGCAATGGGTTTTAATTCCAAGTCTTATTTAAGTGTTGTTCTTTTTATATTGAGAATTTAATATTGGTATAAATTATTTTTTAAATGATTGTATTTCTAGGCCTAATAAACGAGTAATATGAGCTAAAATGGTGTGATTAAAACTTGAATATAAATTTTGGAAATGACTGTCAACAGTTAAATCAGCAGTCTATAAAAGTAGTTAGGTTCAACACAAATTCATACAGTAGAAGTAGATATTTAAATATAATAGGCTACAGAATACAAAGAATACAGAGGCAGTAAAACTAATTAGGCCTACCGCATTCAGTAGAAAACAAGACCTCTTCGATTTTCAGACTCCCTATATTTTGGAGTGAATTTTTTTAAAATCTTGTCCTGATTTTATTTATTATTGCCCCCTAACACTGCAGTTCTTTTAATTCTTGATGTAATCCAATGAAAGCGGGTAGCGATTACTCGGTTACATTCCTTGTTCTCATTTTTATTTCGTGTTTCTGTAAGTATTCGATTCTGAGACACGACTCGAATATAAGACCTCCCCAAAATTTAGAGCACAAGTCCATCAAAACATGGGGTCGTACTTTCGAGTCACCATCTTCAGGAAGGATTTTGTTCTGGTCACAAGCAGATAGACTAGAGCTGGTCACTCCAACGCTTTTGGGGACGTCCCACACCTCTCCGTCCTTTCTGCTTAAAATTCAATAGTTGTTTGGAGATGCGGCAGTCATCAATTCGGTTAAGATGTTCCCAACCATTTTAGCACATAATCGGGTAATCCTATTTAGTATAGTACTCATAATATTCCGTTCTTGCTGTACATCTACATTTCTTTTATTGTTGACTAAAGACCACATAGGCTATACGATGCGTCCATAGCCTTCTACCGTAGCAGTATTCCATACAGTGGTCAACGTTTTGTATACATCATGTAATCAGCCAAACCTTCGTTTTCCTACCGAGTTGATTTCTCCGTATATGAAGTGCAGTGTGGTTTACGGTGTGTTGAAGTGAGCTTCAAGAAACCAGTTTTCCGTGTAGAATTAAATGTATCAATGGTTATTTTTTGTAGGCTGCTCGTATAGTTCTTAAGAACTAAGATTGCCATAGTTTTCATTAGCAAGAACGTAGCGTTGTTCATATTTACGGGTAGTCCTATACCAAAGATAGGAGAACTTTCCTCTTCCATTTCCATCTTCCAGGATGAATTCGTAGACGATATTATGTATTCATTGCCGCGGCCTTCCTACTTCTATCTTCCTTTTATATTCGCTTAATGTGTTAAACACTATTTAGGCCTACTTCGTTTCTTGCATTGACAAAACATTTTTCGTTGCGTTCAGTTTTTAATTTATCGTTTTTTAAGTCTGTTGGTTCTAACAAATTCTTTTACATGTCTCTAGAATTACATCTCTGATTTTTTAGGTATATGTGACGTCTCGTGTGTTAGAAACATGGCGTCCGTATTTCGGATCTAGGCCTACATGAAAGAACAGACACCGTAACCTAATAAAATTTAATTTTACTCTTTGTTTTTTCTTAAGTCGTTTCAGCAGTTCCACAAATCGCCTTAAATACGTTTAAATTTAATTGACTGTTCGCGTCATTTCCCAGGTACTGATATGGGATATTCGGTGCTTTATTTAATTATTAGTCTTAAGAAACGAACCGAAGCGAATTTATTTTTTTATGCGAGCGTAATTAGGTTAGATTTTCATCCACATGAAATTCCAAGGCCATTGGACAGGGATGCCTTATTTCAGGTCACCTCGCTCTCCTTTCAGAAACGATACGCAAACAATATAGGGCTGTTGGTTATTCCTTAAAAAGTAACCGCGATGACACTTTTGACATTAGTGAGAGACAAATGGAGGGAATCGTTGGTAAACAATTTGACAGCAACGGCCAAGGTATGTGGTTATCAATTCACGATTCTATGTTGCCACGAAATGCTACGTAGGCCTACTTCACTCTGCGCTGAAGCAATAAATATTAGAGGCCGATCGACTGAACTCTCATAGTAGCACACTATAGGCCGACACCTTCTCTCAAAATACGAAATTTCACGTAACAATAATCGTATTACGGATGATGGAAGTTTTGTGGGGTTTTTGTATTGAAAGTTAACGCTCCAACGTTAGAGAGAAATTAGACTGGATTGTTGTGAATTATATGATCGGAAATATATAAATTAACTTACACTATGTGGATTGGATTCTTACACGTTGTAGGCTACATTTTGCACACTACTTATGTACATTTGGTCTGGAATTTCTAATCTGAAATACGGATTGAAGCGAAGTGAATACAATTTTGATTAGGAACCAGTAAATAGACCTACAGTCTTATGTGAGTTAATTTTTTTGTTAACAGTCAGAGGTTGTACCTGTATACAAAGTAGGCGTACATGTAATAGTCCTATAATTTGACGATAGTAGTAAGCTCCATTCATCGCTGGGGACACTTTATCCTCTCAAGTCATTTGGCCTTTTTGTTTTGAATCTTATCTGATTGATGATGGTAAAAGGTGTAATGCTAATGTGTGTGTAGTTCTTGAGTTTACTATCACGTTTTTGGGCATTCTTTTTTGCATTTATCTTCTATGAAAGCTATGTCGCTGTGTGTGTGTGTGTGTGTGTGTGTGTGTGTAGAATTACATTGGACCGTACGATGAGCTGTGAACTAATTTGACGATAGTTTACAGTAACAAAAAGGAGACACGCTGTGATATCCCTGCCTCCTTATTTAGGCTTAGTGGTTGGCATTTATCGGCAGTGTTTAGTGGCAGCTTCCTGAGTATATTTGTTTTCAAGTAAAGAAAAAATTATTGAAACGTATGTTTTAAAGCAGAAGAAATAGTCTTCCTTAGTATGTAATACGCTACGATAAGAAGTTGCATATGGAGCACAAGTCCTAACGTAATTTGGATACTAAGCCTCTGGGAGTAGACAACAAACCCTAAGTTTGAATGACACAGTGCTGGAGACGCACATTGAATTTCTAACTAAGAACCAAACGAAAAAACGTAAGCAAGGAAGTATCGTTATTAAAATTGTAGGAAACAGACGGTACCAATGTATAGACTTGTATAATTAGGCATAGACATATCAGATGTGCTGTCAGTATATTAGAAGCTATAACAGATCCCATTCTCCATTTTGTAGAACTAGTCATTCCAAATTAATGAACCTATGTAACTAGTCAGTTCTTCTCTCGTATTGCGTTTGTTATGTTCATTTCATCGGTTCCCATGATTATAAAAATGATACGTACACGCGTGCGCGTGTCTGTATGTGCAGTTGCGTACGCAGAAATCAGTCGGGGGGCTTGAACCTTAGCAGTCCATATATTACCCTACTCTTCTACAACATATAGTATAAGGTACAGTACACATACCAGTTAATGGTTAAAATTTATTAGTAGGCATATTATTTTAGTAGGTTTCACATTTTCTATATTAAAAATTTATTATTTGTGATTGGGGGACTTACGTACGGCTCATTCTATTTTTTAATCAGTAATTTTAAAAACAATACTTTTATCTTTCTAAAACTAAATATTTTTAATAGATTATTTATGTTTATTGTAATATTTAACAACAGATTCATTTTACTTCAATTATACTATAATATTATACATTAATATCAGTAGCACTGGGAATATAGTTTTGCAACGGTGGTATTTAACAACTATATATTTCAAATGACTTGCTAATTAACTAATTGTGTCAATACGAAAAACAGTTTTTCATTAAACTGTTATACTTCTTACTGTTATACTACTATTGTACTAATACTTTATTAATGAAAAATTACACAAGTGCATATTAGCTTAATTCTTACAAAATTAACAGCAGTATTTGAAAAATGAAAAAGAAACAATGTACAGTAAATAAGAATCAAGTTAACTGTTAATTTAGAATTGGTAAAGCATTTGTGTCCAAGCCAAGCAATTTGTAATTTTAAAAGCCAAGCCCATTCTCCTATTTCCTTGATTGGCAAATCGCTCAACAACATCTTCAGGAGAGATATCGATTTCCCTGTGAATATTGCGCGAACCTAGCCCATTAAGCCCTGTCTCCGATGTTGTAGACCTCAGCCATGTCTTCAACCGCCTCAGAGAAGGAGCGTTCTGGCTCAGCTGACGTTACTGGGAGTAGACACAGTACTTCTTAAATTTTTCGAACATTGGGAAATATATCTGGATTGCAAGCTTGGAGAGAA